>OW443329.2:22400000-23000000 GCA_937001555.2 Hypsopygia costalis
CGAATGTCGTCGAACCAACATCATGGGATCTCTAGTGCAGGATGCTTCGCCGTTCCTGTTCCCTTGTACAATTGAATACTCTCTGATATGCGCAGCTATTTTGTACGTCATGTGGAAAAATATATCTAAATACCCATCCAAAGACGTAGCAGCCGCTATAGCAAAAGCCAGAATACTTGAGGGGTTGGCATATAAAAAATCTCCACATTTATACAGTGTTGATTGTGCTAGAGCTCACAAAGGTCTATTTTTCGGAATTCTAGTCTTAGTTCTCACAATTATATCACTAATATTGTTCTTCGTTTTGGTTTCCAAGAAAGACTATGCAACATTAGCCGTCGTGGAAGTAAATTTATGTGAGTTGGCACTGTATGCAATGACTACACTTGCAAGTTTAGCTGGGATGTTCTGCGTTAGAAATTTGAAGTATGATGGCAACAGAAATCTTGAATTGGACAATATTCTGTTAGTTGGCGCCCAGACTGGCATGTTCATTTACGGTACTTTTACTATCATCGGAGGACATTTCACTATTGAGAAAAATACTATTCTAATTCTTGTTACCGCTTTGTCCTCTTTGATTCAAACGACGTGTCAAACGATGTTTATATTGGATGCCAGTCGAAGATCAGCTAAGACACCTGAACAACTAAGAAAGAAACCAGGAAGGGAGATAGTAACTTTTCTCTTGGTGACAAATCTCGCGATGTGGGCTATTAACACACTAGAAAAGTCTCGTGCGGAGTCTCATCCAGTTCAACTTCATTTTTATGGTCTATGGGCTTGGACTATCATAACGCATGTTTCAATGCCATTGGCGATATTTTACAGGTTCCACTCAACAGTATGTTTGTGTGAGATTTGGAAGAGGGCTTACAAAATGAAACCTGCTTACATGTAGCGACCGGCCCGCAGATTCAAAGTGCAATTCATCAGAATATGAACTATGGTACATTCTAATTAAAAATAGTAGAACAGTGGCGTAGTTAGATGTTAGTGCCATAGATTCAGCTAATCAGGTTTGTCGGTTAGATCAAGTTGTAATCAGTGAACTACACATTAATTAAATATGTCTAGAGTTCGGTCATATTATTACCGGTCACTAAAACTCTATAGTATCTATTTATTTTAGGGCCGGCTTGAAGTCATCAAAATCTTGAATGTATTTATAAGATATTCGATTATTGAATGTAAAAACTTTCTTTATCTATCCGGCATTCGCAACCTATAATGTATGACCCTGAGTTAGTTTTGAAGTTGACTGCTCTAATGTTAAGTTATTGTATTAAAATATTTTAATGTGTTATTTATTTGTAGCTTTATCGAACGCTTTAACTATAATAGCGGTACTGATATGTTGATAATGATATTTAAATCACAGTATTTCTCAATTAAACGGGTTGGATTTTATTCATTTAGCGCTTAATATTGACCTGTTACTTTTACTGCAAATGTAGCGTTATTGTTAAATTTACTTGTAAAGTTACATAAGTTATTGTGTTCATATTTGCATCCTGTTTTATTATACTAAGGTAAGATTAGAAATTAATGATCTACCTAGATGGTAGTAGAGTCCGTATTAACATTCCATTTCGTACATTCACCTCGATTATCATCAAACACAATGTTCACGCACTCTGATTCAAAACGAATGTCTTCCATTAGGTTACACATTTCAGTTGCAGCTGCATCACTTTAAATATTATTTCGCATTCTGATATTAATTCTGATACATCATTATTTTCAATTGTACTCATATTTACAACGGGAACAATAATCGACCTAATAGTATTTTTTTGAAGATTTTTTGAGCAAGAGCTTTGATGATGATTACAATAAACGATAATAAACTTTTATTACGGATAGTCATAGTCTGATCAGAGTTTAGAGATTTTGTAGCAATATTTTTATGAAGAAAGTAGTGTCAGTATTTTGGATAAATTTTTAATGTAGTAATACTTATGTACCGAGGACCCGTAGGTAGACAAAAATAACACCAAAGTTTTATATGAGTAGAGGAATGTTCGGAGCTTATTATGAAAACAAATAGGCGCATATTTTTAAAATGCCAATCTTTCTGTTTTTCGTACATATTCTTAATTGCTGGTCACAATGGCTTGGGCTGTGCGTTCGTATGTCAGTCAGTCAGTCAGTTCATACAATGATACAGTGGAATGTTTACCAAAAGTGCTATTTGAAATACGCGTTATATATTATGTGTATTTTACGGATTGTACTAATGTACAATATTTTGTTATAGAGGTAATCCTCTATAACAAAATATTGTTATCACTTTTTGTAGTAACCCTGATATAGAAGAGGCCTTACTGTAATGAGAAGTGCTTCGTATCTCTATAAAAAGCGGTACATTGTAAATGAAGGCGGTATAAAATTAATGGGGAGAACATTTTTCTTATACTGGGTGGCAGTTATATATTGGTTGGCAGTTAAGCATACGGCCGTTACCGTAGTATTAACGCTTGTAAAATGAAATATCGCTCGCGTACCGTAATCCCTGCTGCAAACGCAGCAACACCTTTCTTTCTGGTGACTTCACTAACTGCAGGAACACAATAACCCTCAAGGGAATTGTTATTTGGCTGTGGCATTCTATGAGATGGAGGTACATCCCCATTCGGGCACCTTACAAATAGGCTGTATCCTACCTCTCTTTTAATACATTTGATTGACTATAAGCATTTAAAAGCCATGGTCACGCCAGAAAGACGTACATTATTTTATTGATAAGTAATATTAATACTTACTCCATGTTTTCACATAGTTACAACTTACGTAAGTATCAATTATTTCTTTGTAAAAAAAATAAATTTACGCTCTTACAAAACCGTTTTGCTCCGCCATGTCCATGTTTACGGCAATCTATTTAGAAAATAAGGAGTAAACTGAACAGTACACAGGTTCTTATTTTGTAACAAAAATATTTAATACATGCAAATATAATTTGTGTGTTTGTATGTACGTATTTTGACAATACTTGTGTTATAGTGATGTCAAAAAAGCTCGTTTGCATTTTAGAAATATGCGCTATTTGATAGAGTCCTGTAAAATTAATTTACAATGGCGTAATGATAGAATGAGTAGTACACCAAAATCATAATGATGATCGATAGACTTAGCTATTTCGTCCAATACATCATTATCAATTTCATGTATATTAAAATATCTAGGTACTACTTAATTTTACTGAACGAATAAGATTTAATGCGAATATCCTTGTCGTGTATACAAAACATTAATATATTATGCATAATTTCATTTGTAATATCTACTTCTAGCTTTAGCACGACTTGTATCACAACTTCTATTGCTCAAACATTACTCTTATTTATTACAGCTTTATTAATTTCTATAGGGTTTTATAGATCTAAACTAGATCAAATCTCAACGTTCTCCTAAAATAGAGTCTAATCTTTTATATTTAAGGTGTAATATTGTACCTACGCATTGTTTTATTGTATAATATTCGTAGATTATATAAAGGAATTTGTCCTATCTTGCTTATGAGTCCCGATTTCTGGACGAGGTTTCAGAAAACGAATTGATTTGATACGTTTTTTATTATAGTTAGTTTTAGTCATTTACAATGTATATTTATTAAAATTGTAAAAAAAATCTTAATATAAAATTTTACATCCAATACTCAAACATGACTTTTAGCTTTAAATTATAGAATGAGGTGTCGAAATGAATGATGACGTAATTATTCTTTTTTATATATATAACATTTTCGATATATTGTATAAGATCTTTTACACAATGACGGCAGCTCAGTTAAGAAGGAAATGTATAGATTCAGATCAGATTTGCTTTTATATCTTTAATTTAATCTTTGAATCAACACTTAACAGTTGTGTTACCTTGTGCAATATTTTTAAGTAAGCTTTTGCTGCCATTGTTTTGAACTATATGTATTGTTATATTTTATCCCTGAAAGAACAGTTTATGATAAAAATAATTAAAAGGAATATTTACGACTATTGACTAAAGCTGCTGTAAAATTCTATAATTCCAACGTGACGTCGTTAATATTATTTTACAATCATTGCTTACTAACAATACCTATAGTAAGTTAATAACAATACCTATAGTAACTGCTAAAATAGGCCTGGCTAGGTCTATTTTGACGTTATGGTTATTGTATATTTATATATCTTATCGTATCTTCATCGCTTTCACGGCGTCAAAATACTCAAGTACTCGTCTAAAGTATAATCATACGAAATGTGAACATTTTGCCTGTACTTACAATGAAGGGCTTAGAAATACAATATTACTTCTGATACAAAATTGGAATTCGATGATAATATAAAACAAAAATAATAATTAAAAGTCGTGCCATACTCGGTTTTGATAATCTACTTAATATATTGACAGAAATATGATTGATTAATTTTATTAGGCGATACCTATTGCGAAAGTCACGCCCCTTTGGACAGATTTTTTGTCCAAAGGGGCGTGACTTTCGCATATCGTAGCGTAGAAGATAAATTCTGAGAGATTCTTATCAAAAAAATATATGTTACCAAAACAATGAACTATTTTTACTTCATTATACCAGCGCTCAATATGTTTGGATTTTTCATTACATAAGAAGTAGCGACAAGTGTCAATGACGGCCATTTTTAGAACTACTCATTCCCTTATGGGCTCATATCCCCATTGCTATGCTCCACTGTGGAGCCAAGAGGATTTTTAAGTTCGTGTCTCTATTTATATTGCGGAGCCATTATTCATAGCTATTTAAGACAAATTTTCATACTGGTATCCCCATTGCCATGTTTTTTAGAAAAACTTCTTGCTGTGAATGAAAGGCGCAATTCAATGATAAACAACAGTCATGATTATGTCAAAAAGTATATAATATTGCTGTGAATGAAAGGCGCAATTCAATGATAAACAACAGTCATGATTATGTCAAAAAGTATATAATAAAAAATGCGCCGGTAGAGGAGATGCGACTTCCTTCTTATTAGCAATGTTTTTTGGGGATTCGCATGAAACTTTTGAATAATATGATGACGACATTGTAATTTTATACGAATCATTGGGACTCAATCATTGTCATAGACTCTTAAAAGAAACATATGTGGATTGACAAGGATTCATAAAACCACATAGTCCCATCATTCTACGTAAGTGGGGACACAAGTACTTGAAAATTTCTCTTGGCCCCACTGTGGAGCAGAGCAATGGGGCCACGAGACTGGTATCTGTCTCTAATTCTATCGCGTATTAATACTGCAAAATCCACAGGAAAATAAACACACTGGTATATGCAATACCACGTGGGTTATCTCCAGACATTTTGAAACCCATTGTTCTAAAAAAAATCATACATTTTATTAGTTTTCATTACCTACGATAATATAAAACTGAAATTACTGCATATCGTAAGTACGAAGGAAAATAAAACTGTAATTTAGTTTTAATCACTCACTGTAATAGAACCTTTTTGTAAAACTTAGTTTTCTTTTTTTTCTCGGAAGTTCTGGGAATTTAATTGTATACCGTATAAGTTAAAGCCGTGGAGGTGGTGGGAACAAAATGATGGAGGTGCAGGAAATAACCAACCATGCATATTTACTTGAGCACATAGTGTTGTGTCGCTGGAGAGCACATCTCTTATCTTTTTAACTGACTAAGAGACCTATCACAATTTGTTAAAGCGGTATAAATAACTATAAATAAATAACCTTACGTATGAATTTCTTACTATCACACGAAAATTATACTACACATAGCGTTGTTTTTTTCACATATATGGAAAAAACAATTCATTTATTTAATTTCTCTGTAGCAGTAATTCAACAATATGGTTTTTTACTGCTTTAACAGATTGTAGTAGAGACCTGAGCGAGTCACCAACGATAATTACCAAATACTGTGGTCTTAAGATACCTGAGGAGCTCGATGGCATCGTTTCATGTGTCAGTCTAATCGAACACTTAAGTTAAGCAACGTCGATCGTAGCCTGTTCGTGGATGGGTTTCTTCATCTCGAACTCTCCCGTGCTTCGGAGGGCACGTTAACTCGTCGGTCCTGGTTGCTGTCATTACATAACAGTCTTTAAGCCAAGTGCTTTTGCAAGCCAGTGGTCTTTAGATAGCTTAAAAACACTGGCCTCCGCCAACCCGCAGTTGAGCAGCGTGGTGGAGTATGCTCTAAACCCTTTCGATTGAGGGAAGACCCGTATCCCAGTAGTGGGATAAATAAGGGTAAAAGATGAACATACCTGTCAATATTTGGAAAATTGGTTGGTGATTTTAAGCAAATAATCATTACACCCTCAATAATATCACAGTTTTTCGAAATCTATCTCAATGAAGTTGATTCTTATCATTGACCTGTAAAAGTTTTTGTCATTAACATTTCTCTAAAGTTTCATTTAAGTAAACGCCAATTTCTACTATATTTAAGGATTAATACTCAGCTTTCAATGGATTTTTTTTTATATTACAAGGGCGGCAAATTAAACCTACACAACACAAGTATAAGACCCCTTCCTGATTTATTGGTGCGGTTGTGACCAGACCGCTACACTATGCACAATTGCATATACACAGTAAATATCACTATTTGGAGTTCCTTTACAACACTTTGATTAAAAGTTGTATTACTAAAAAGTATCTAAACCTATGCCTATTACTGTGTGCTATGACTGTGTCGTACTACTGTGTCCATAACTTCCTAGGGATAAGTTCTGCTGAAGATGCGATTGCTGAATTGGCAGTATGAAGGTTCCTTGATTGTAGCGAATGGCTGGCACATATACCACGCTATTATACCGGTGATACTTTCGTACGACTATGTCATAATCGCTTTGTTACTTTATAATTATTTATACTGAACATGTAATATTATTATGAGAGAAGTCTTTTATATAATATTCACTGATTTGAGTTTAGTTCAAAGTTGCTTGATTTGATTGTTTGTATTGATGTTGGTATCAAATATTGGAATGTTTTGATTGTCAAAAAAACAATTTTGTATATAAAATGTATTGGTTATTTTAATAGAATACAATTGTAAATTATGGAGCTCAATACAAAATTGTATTCCATTTTTCACAATGTACTGGTAAATCAAGAAGGCGTCATAATGTCACTCACATATTACCAAAAATTTGTTAATATTATCTATTAAGTATATGGCATCTTTGAATATTTTTAAAACAATTTAGTTTTGTAAATTAATAGTGATACTAGAATAATGTTTTTAAACTATATATTTGTGAACTATTTATTTGTTTAGGTGAGACTGTGGATAGCTCTAAGATTGTCTTCTTGGATGTTTCAAGTTAAAAAGCAAATAAACTTTTTCGAAAGTATGTACATATAATATTTTATTTATTATTGGATAGGCAAATCACCGTACAAATGCCCAAATATTTGAAGACTAGTTTTCAAGCAGAGCGTCTTTACCGCCATGATCTACGGTGCTGAGACTTATCTATATGTTATAGTCGACACCGGAAATCTAGACGTTTCTAGGTTTGACCAGACCAGACAGACCTCGGGTACCTCGCCAACAAATCACTTGAATACATAAAAATAGTTTTGACAAAGAACGTTGGTCAAAACCACTTTTAACTTGCAGTAGTCAAAAGTAGTTTTAACCGAGGATGTTTGTTAGTCTAGGTTAAGCTTGTGACCAACAATAGCCGAAGGGGCGAAGCGAGCGTGTCTTGGGAGATACCCGAGGTTTAACTAGTCAAACCTAGGAGCGCCTAGACTGACTATGACTGACTATAACATAGTATACTGTGTTGACTGTCGGACTCTTTCTCTGGCTAAATGTTGTATAGACACCCAGCGAGTTATGGTAAATGGTATATTCGGGTTTCTTTAAGGGATCGAATCCAGAACGATAACATTCGACTAAACAAATGACGTCGACATAGCTCTTGGATAAGCTGAAGGGGCAGCAGGCATCATTTGCCGAGCCACTGATTGCTAATGGGAGAAGAAAGTTCTAAGAGTAAAGATCATGGCGAGCGCTAGGTGCTCTCTATATAGATAGATCATCCGAAAAAAGCATTAGGGATATATTCAGCAGTGTGTAGATTACAAGCTAATAATGATGATGAGAGACGTAAATCAGTCCGCTGGGATCCAGCCCGCTAAGTTGAAGACAACTCCGTTCATAAGAATTTCGAAAATTTACTTGCGTTGGCAAAGTAAAATTTTCGAAGGTAATGGCATTCAGCTGAGTGTGTACAACTCGTCATAGTAAAAAATCACGGCCGCCGGCTCTAAACTTCAGCAGCTCAGTCGTAATCTTAAAAGTACTTTTCGAAAATTTGGCAGTGTTAACTACCTATTTCTTATATGAAAAGAATAAAAATGTCCCCTCCTTATCTATCTATCTGGATATATCCAGCAGTGGAGCCTTCTCGAATGCTTTATAATAAAAAAATTGCTTTGCTTGCTGAAAAAACTTAGCGACTAACAGTGATAACAAAGACTAACAATGTCTAGTATTTTTTTCGAAGTGTTTCCTTAACAATATCTGTAGAAACGAGGCCTCTGTTTGAACCCTGTTCATCAAGTTCGAGAAAACTATTGTCAAACCAAGGTGCATTTATCCCAATTAATTTATTAAATAAACTATATAATTCTATTTTTTTCGTCCGAATAGGAATTATCTCATATATACTCAAATACGATAGTATGTATACTTTCTGAAAAACGAAGGGAAAAAGTTGAGCAATTTTTTACCAAATGGCGCAATGGGGTTCGTATATATATCGTCGTACCGTACGGCGACGTGGTAAAGAAGCAAGTCATGTGGCAAATACGCACAGGGCCCACATGACATGAAGTTACCAGACTGAAAAGTCTATTACGTTGTTTTTTGGATGTCTGAACTAGGGATGTAACGGATGTGGTTATAGCGGAACCGGAACCGGAATCGGAATTTTTGAATTTGGTTTATCGGAGTCGAAACCGGAATCGGAATAAAATATGAAGTCAGTCAGAGATATGTGTAAATATCATTTTCAATGAAATAATTACACATCATTATTCGTTAGTGACACTAACTTAGTGTTATCTTTATTATCAATACTTTAACAGTGTAACAATGAAACAATTGCTAAAATGGATAGATCGCGACTCCGCCGCGGCTTCGCGCTGCCCGGCCCGTCTACCCACCCTCGCCCGCCGCGCCGGCCGCCGACCTCCGATATGACTTCTGACTTCGGTTTAAAATTTATCGGAACCGAAGTCGGAACCGAGGATGCAAAAGCAATCGGAAGTTCCGACGTATCGGAATCGAAACCGAAGCTCCGTTACATCCCTGGTCTGAACCTTACTAGGTGCTATACACCCGCGTAATATAAGGCGGTTTCCGCGTACCCTAGAGGCGCAATACTAGGAACAATGCTCGCGCGCCGGCATTTCCACTACCATGGAAGCATCTCTTCATGTCTGGTGACCTCACTAATTCGCAGGAACATTTACAATGCTCAATGTTATAATGGATGATGATATTTCCTCCGTTGGGCTTCATATGTCCTATTTTACTATACTATATATAGCGCGTCTATATGGTGAGACTGGGCCGCAACATCATTATACGCGGTAAGTGTCTGCATTTTCCTAAAATTAATTACTGTCAATTATGTAAAAGTATGTAAAATACTACAAAAGATGCTTTTGGAACTTTTTGTCTATATTTCTACGCTAACCCACAGGTGAGCAGCGTGGTGAAGTACGCTCTAATCTTCTTCAATTGAGTGGAGACTCGTATCCCAGCAATGGGATGAACATGAGTTGATGCAGAGATATGTATGATTTATCAGATTTGCATGAAACTTTTGTGTTCTATAGCTGCTAGCTAAGCTTATAAATTATTTTGAACGCGTGATGTAGAACCTAGACCATCTAAACTATAAGAGGTATATGGATATAATTTGGCTTGGCTTAGCCAAAGTTCTTTAGCGAATGGGCATTCCTGTTGAAATATAGGTACGAAATATCCCGAATTTACCGCTTCGCTTCATCTGTTCCTATAAGAAACCAGTTAGCATAAAATAGCGCCGGAAAATTGGAACGAAGTCGTGGGCGCCAGCTATTGTATATGATCACGTAACTACAAGTAGGCGAGTACATATTATAAAAGCTAAATGATGTGCACCATGAATAACTTTGGTATTATGCACACCCTCCATAAATTCACTTTTGGATAGGTACAGAACGAGTATCAAGTTATATTGGATTTATTCACGACCAGCTTGAATGTTTACGGTTCAGGGGTGTCTCGTCGAGAAAATCAGCAGAGAAAATAACAAAACATCGGTACAACGTCATCTGAGTAAGAATTTAATAGGTTGCTTATGTGGAAGCTCTCATTGTGTAGAGTAAAAGGTAAATATTCTAGCATTGGCGAGAATAATACAGGGGCGCTGTTGAAACGTTATTGCCGGGTGCTATTGTATTGTGCTGTGTTTTATTTATACTACTTACGTCGGGTAGCAGACAAGCATGCGGCCCGCCTGATGTGAAGTGATTACCGTAGTCATATTAACGCTCGCAACATAAAATATCTGCTGCCAACCCTTCATAAAAAGGGGCATCTCCTTCCTTACTGGAAACTCTTTCTTTCTTGCTATGTTGTTGAAAATGAATTTATGTTAGTTTCATTTGATTTTGTTCAAGTATAATTGAAGCCTATACCCTGAGCTTGCAATACGTATAGTATTTTTAGAACACAAGAGGGATTTGCTCTCCTCACGTTTCTCAAGTATGTTGTTAATTAAATAAATAAATATAAAAGGAACTAACAAAAAGTAATCAAGAGTAATGAAATATAAACAAATAAATAATATTCCTGGACAAATTACACACTACCATCTAGTCCCAAACTAAGCAAAGCTTGGACTATGGGTACCAAATGGCTGATATAATACTTAAATACATTTCTTTTTAAATACATACTATAATACATAGCAAACATCCCAGACCTAGACAAGCAGACTTGTTCATGCACACGAATATTTGTCTTGTGCGGGGATCGAACCCGCAACCTCGGAGTCAAAGTGGCCATTGCTAACCATTCGACCACCGAGATGGGCCATTCTTATTAGTTACAAACTTCTGTGAGGATGAAGTACTCCTTCAGAATCCAGACGGGTCAGACCCGATATGACTTACTTCTCATTTGCCTGAGTCTTTTTTGCTAATTGGTATGTCGTACCACGTGCAGGAGGGTTCTAGAGATGGTGATATGAGCCACTTACTGCTTTTAAAACCTTGAACACTTCTTAAATGATATTTAGAAGATATTGCAACAAATAAACTGTCAATCAAATTATCACCGCATTTTTTAAATATTTTAGTTACAAATACTACCGAAACTCACCAAGGAGGACACTATGTACCAATGATAGACACTGCTTGCTTTACCGGATGGCAGTGACTGGACCTAGTGACCAGACAGTAGCTACAGTAATTCAGTCTGCTATGGATTGATGACATACTGGACCCGAAAATAGAACGAGTTGCTAGTCAGCTGGGCTGACATGCGAAGGCTACCTGGTCAGGGTTGAAGGAAGTGTCCACTCGGACCAGAGGCCCTACCGCCGAAACTGAAGCCGATTATCATCGAATATTTTGATTCGTAAAATAGGTGTTACGTTTTAGTTGTTGACAGGCATCTTTAGCTTAGTCGCTAGAGCTCCAGGAGTTCTAACCAGCTAAGCTAAACACAGGTACCATAAAACTAAGCTGAAGTTTGATATTCGCGATCAAAAAGTCCGATGGGAATCGGCTTCAGCCTAGCCGGTAGGGCTGCAGAATAGATTCAGCGCTGGACTGGGTTATTGTCCGTTTACAGCAACTACAGCCATCTATAAACCAGGCAGTATGATCCACTGCACGTTCAGTATATTTATACTTGGCTTGGCTTTACAATTAATTAATGAGCGATCTAAATAATATTTAATCTAGGTTGATGTGCAGCGGCCAAGTTCAATGGCCGGCGTATATTTAGGAGCTAGCTGCAGATGAAGGCTACTCGACTTTTATTTTTATAGCGGTATGAAATAAATAAAAAATACTGACAAGTGCGAGTCGGCCTGGCGGAGCAATGGTTCTGTATATCATACACTTAATATGACACAATGGATCTAGGATGTTGACCACTTATCTTGTGAAGCACACAATTCCACATGATGTTTGAAAATTTTCGGATTTATTTTCTTTATTTGCGCCGTGAGACCCTGCTTCTTGTTCAATTTCATGATTCTAGTTCAACGGTAAATATCCAATAGGTATTGATTCTCCTGCCAGTGTCAAAATATATGGCATAAAGGGTCTTTTGACTGTGTTGACTTTTTCACAGGTCCATAGGTAGTAGGTTGTAGTTATAAGAAATTGATCGTTCCTGACTAAAAAGATCTTGATAGATGTTCAGACAGATGGACAACTAAGTGATATAAGAGTTTCTTTTATCCTATTGTAGTACGGAACCCTAAAAAGTAGCAGAGAATGTAGACGTCTTTGTTACGTATAAGTATTATTTATTTTTTTAAGTTATGTCGGTTGGCAGACAGCATACAGCCCGCGTATTGTGGAACGGTATGAATCAAACCGAAAAGATCTTATTACAAATTCCAATCACTGCATCATTATTAACGAATTTTGTTTGACATTGCTCATCAATTCTTGTAAATTAAACAAGGAAATACTTAGAAACAGAAAAACCGAGAACGTTAATTGACCCTGTCATCATTCATGCACTTGATCTTGTTACAAAAATATAATCGTCTAAGTAAGTATCTAGTTAAATACAGTTACGTTATAAACCTCATGAGAGTGTCAGTCTAGCTTCGGATCTGCAATTTTGAAGACTTGTCTTCATTATCTTTACGAGGCGAAATCCGTTGAGGATACCACGCCGCCCATCGGCCGCGTGGTTATGTCGGAGTCTGCAGCCATGGGGAAGTCGCAGCCAGCCAGCCGACTAAAATCCCACTATCTCCTTCTCTCTGCCGGTTGGCGAGGTCATACAATAACCGCGTACAAACAATAACAAATAGTTGTTTTTAGATACTAATCCTATAAAGACCACTCATATAATTTTTTCCTAAATATTTCCTACGTATAGACATCGCATCGATCACTTAGCACAAGCAGGCGAGTTTTTGCTGGTAACTTGCAAAAGGGGCTAATTCATACATTGCGAACAAATTAAATGTGTAAAAAAAGTAGTTGCCCAAGAAAGTGTAGCAAGTATTTTTATCTAATCTCATACTGAAATTTAGAGATTAAAAAACTAAACACAGAATCTTAATGTCAGTCTTTTCCGCACAAGACATCAAAATAAATTTAAAAAGTTACGGACAACTGTATCGAAAAATAACTTTTTTCCATTTCGATACAGCTTCAGCCCTGGATACAGGTATTTTAAACAGATTGCAATGCAATTGCATTGCAACGTTGCAAAATTTATCTATATAATCTGTGAACGCGGCGCCGCGCGGCGCGTCGCGCATGCTCACCACGCATGCTCCATCTGCAAATGGATTTCTATGTAAGAAATAAAGCTGTGAAATTAACTTCATAGTTTTCTTTAAAATATTATTGTCATTTATTTCATGAGATTAGATAAAGTAGTGTATGAAACTGCACATAATTAGGTATTAAAAAACTCTTGTGGTCTATTATCACACTCGTATTTTAAGAACCCTTAATATGCAACAGTTTCATAAACTACTATTATTGTAAATATTTGTAAATAAGAAAACAAAATTGCCAGCCCTACAAAGATTTCGATCGGCACAGTATTGGTTGACAACGCGGTACGAACGTTTGAATGCGTCGTCCACTATCTACAATTCATCTGGAACCTGTGGGCCTTGACAGAGAAATCTATTTGTAAGTCGAAATGCTAAGTTGCCTCTTGTTTGATACCTACAGTTGATAGGTTTATCATTTTATCTGTGACATTTGTAATACATGCTCCGCTCTCTTGTTGCCTGTGAATACGAATGGTTGAGTACCTACAATAAAATCAATTAAGTACGATTTATCTTTTCTGTATCTATAAAAGCCAACCGTTATTTTTTTATATAATATATTGAGCGTTACAGATATATGCAATGCGCTCACTATTGCCTAAACATTGACATTATTCAATATTACATAATACCATAGTACACTAATGTGTATATATACAATTATAGATAAAATACATTATTAAGACTATTCTATACCTACTTATCTAGTAAGACTTTCGACATATTCTACAGCCGCTATGTGGAATGGTACCTTAGTACAATAGAACAAGAGGACCTCTGGGGATTTTAGTGATAATGCATTGAGAAGTTACAGCGCTCGATTGATCGGAGCGCGAGCTGCAGCAGTCGTTCTGTTGCCTTGTAGCGCGAATAATTTATGAAGACGCGCCCGATTGTACATAATTATCCGCCACAAACAGTAACAACAATTCCAATACCGTCGGATCATGTTTGTATCCCCCAAAGTACTCTGTGGTATCCCCTAAGCAGACTAAATACATACTCCATCATTGAGATGAGATTGAGATACATCCATCTGTACGCCTCATGAAAATCAGTCATACCTAATAAAAATTCACCGGGGTATATGGTTGGATAACTAACTAAGTGATGCCCATACTGTTTATTATTTATTACCATTTGATAAATTTTCTACGCAATTTCTCTTAGATTCTTATGGGTTCCATATGCAACCCTAAGGAACCCGCTCAAACCGCTTCGGCTAAGATCGGATTAAAATTTCTCATACAGGTAGCTGTCCTAATGTAGATATTAGCTAAAAACGATTGTTAAAAACTCCCACTGGAAGCCGGGATACACGCGTGCGTAGTCAAGGGCGCAAGCGATACATATTATCAGTACATAATTCAAAATAATTACAATAACACTACACAATGGGTGGCCGTGACCTTCACGAACACATGTGCGCCATTGAATAAACAAACTGTCGTTAAGTGGATGCCAGTTGAATAGCACTTGAGGATTCTGTCTGTCCTTGTCATTTTTTCCTAAACGTTGTTAAAGTTTGAGCTGTACACGTATAGTTTTAAAGATTAATTTCACACTCTCAAAATACGTCCGGACAGATCGACCTCCAGGAGGCGGTCGACAGATGCGCGGTTTTTGAAATCGACCTCCAGGAGGCTGGTCGACACTTGAGAGGTTATTATTTTAAATCATATATTTGAGCATTTTTTAGTTACGCGATTTTTACTCGACGTCTAAACTTGGAAACAGGAAATCTCAACGCTAAGAATCCCAATACTATTCATGGTAAGGGATGTCGTCTGGAATTTGTGGAGCCACGGATAATGGGTTTTTTAGCCGTGAACGCAGACAAGAGCCCCACAAAGACACAAATGCAATTCAAGCAAATTGGACTTCAATAGCCCCCAATCGGATATTTTAGTCTTCTTTATGGAAGTCATTCAACAGGGAATAATTTGTTGTCTCGAAAACGCAAAATTGATATTTGTTTCCTCGAAAACACTACAAAATATAAGTATTTAAAAAGGAATCGAAGTTTCAGCCATAAATTCACATTTTTATTTTGGAGTTGACCTCTGGTCACTCGCTCCTCAACTCTGCCCCAATTAAAACTTTATTAAAATTGCTTAATTTTAAGGTATTATTAAGGGTTTATAATATAGTAATTTTGTATGAAAATTTGAACCCACTGTAATAAATATAAAAAAAAATGAGTAGAACAGTATAGGTACTTTATTAAAAACAAACAAAAAACCATTCTATATTCATGTTTTGGTATGTGAATATGTTATCAGTTTGTACTTAATAGTCTCAATTTCTGTAACCTTTCTAAAATAAATAAGTAAATACATAAATTTACAAACAACTACGATAACCCAATGAACCGAACAGAAAGTTTTCCGCGATGTAATGTCAGTGACATAAATCAAGTGAAAATTGTTTGAGTAGTACTAATTTGTTCCTTGACCATATAGGAATAGTTCGATATAAATCTGCGTCTGACCATATTTAGATGTGGGGTAACAGTAACTCTTACCGTACTACTCGCTGGTTACTCATAGTAGCTATGTGGGATGCTGTAAGGCGATTAGGGTAGGTACTTCACTTATGTAGAACGGAAGTAGAGATTATAATATTCATAGTAATTCACAAACATCATATTATTATCATTCTCATTGACAAGCTCGGTGGTCGAATGGCCACTTTGACTCCGACGTCGCGGGTTCGATTCCCGCACAAGACAAACATTTGTGTGCATGAACATGTCTGTTTGTCTTGGTCTCGGTGTTTTCTAAGTATTTCCAAAAAAAATGTATTAAAGTACATTTATCAGGTGTTTAGTACCCATAACACAAGCTTTGCGCTTAATTTGGGACTAGATGGCGCTGTGTAAATTGTCCAGAAATAGTTATTTATATAACATGCATCGGAGTACCATTTAAAGTCGTGTCAATATTGGTGCCAATAAATATATACAATACTTACAGTTTGTTGATCAGTTTGGCACCGACACATCGCGGCCACTCTATACAAATGTCGTATCGTTTATTAACAAAGTTAATAAACAAAGGTGTCTGTGTACAGCGTAAATGAGCTTGTGTACGTGCGTCGCCATACAAACTGTTCCAAATTCGTCTCAGAGGAGAGGTGAGGTCGATACGAGAGATTGGCAGTGACTTATTCATACCAATGAATAAACAATCTATTTCAATGAATGAATAAGCGACTCTATTTCAAACGGAATAGAGTCGCTTATTCATTGGTATGAATAAGCAATCTATTCAATTATTGAATCGCAATAAGAGATGGTGGTAAGGGGGCTGTACGTAGTACTATTACTTATACTGCATCTCAGTATAATGTCAGCAGATCTGTGACGCTGCTTTTCATTATGATGAAGGATTTATATTACTGCTATTTGTTTTTCTGTTTTCCTAATATTGCGGCTTATTACTCTTTTTTTTTTTTTTATACTACGTCGTGTGGCAGACAAGCATACGGCCCGCCTGATGTGAAGCGGTTACCGTAGCCATATTAACGCTCGCAACATAAAATATCGCTCGCGCGCCGCCACCCCCGCTGCCAATGCAGCATCTCCTTCATTTCTAGTGACCTCACTCACTCGCAGAAACACAACAAGCCTCAAGGGAATTGTTATTTGGCTGCGGTATTCTGTGAGGTGGAGGTACATTCCCCAGTCGGGTAGCTTACAATTACGCTCCCTACCTCTCTTTTCGCCAGAGCTTCGTTTGTCAGTCAGCAGGGTGCACCGCGTGCAGGTGAAGTTGGCTTTGGTTCATAGATGTTGAGGAACCACTTACACCCCAAAATACTCTATGGTCACGGGATGACTGCTTTGACTTATGAAAATATCTGAAATAAATTTATTACTAATAACCATTTTTTGCCAAGACTGTTCATAATTTATTATTTCTAGGTTAACATGCGATTATTAAATAGGTAGGACTTGGATAATAAGGTAAATGATAGATGGATCTAAATCATAAATCTAGACAACAAATCAGTTACATCTACACACACTCTAACTGCTATATTCAGTTAATCATTATTATCTAGTGGTTCTTACATTAAACATTAACCAGCGGACAATAAATTTACAGTCGTCAGATTTATCGATATTAATGTTGAATCTAAGTATTTCTATATCTATGTAAATCCTGAAGCAAATCTTTATCAAGAACTAAATTATATTTTTTAATTAAACGGGTTCACTCAAGTGTTTTTTTTTTTACCTTTTTATTATAGATAAATTTGTTATTATAGACAGACAGACAGACGAACAACAAAGTGATCTCATGAGGGTTCCGTTTTTCCTTTTGAGGTACTGAACCCTAAAAAAATACCTTACTCACTATTTAAACTAAATTAAAAGAAAAAATATTAACTAAAAAAGGTCCAAAACACTCTCAAGTGACATTGTATTGAAGATACTGGCAGCATTGCGATATTGATGTTAGGAAAGCACATGCAAAAGGTACATATTTATCATTTGGAGAATTCTGTGAGGTGGAGGCACTTCACCATCCGTGTTGCTCTATCTATATTCAGCGCGAAACCTCGCTCTATTTTGCCACGGTCTTTTCTGCTGATCTATAGAGTAGCTACACATATGCAGTTAAGGCGGCTGCCTGCCTTTTGAGGAACCATCCCGGGACCTTACCGCTGAAGCTGAAGCCGATTATTATCGGATTTATTGATTCCAAAAATTTATCTTAGGCTAAAGTTATTGACAAACATCTCTAGCTTAGTCAAAAGAGATCTAGGGTTTCTTTCAGCTGAGCAAAACCTAATTACCAACAATCTAAACAGTTAACGATAGCAATCGGCTTCAGCTTCGGCGGTAGGGCCCCAGGTTCTACGTTTATTATTTTCATGCCAAAAATTTCCAAACAGTATTAATTCAATTAAATGTTATCAGTCTAATATCTATAACTAATATTATAGCTGTCAGCAATTACTTTGTCTAGCGTGTCTTCTGTACAAAGAGATTATGATCAGGAAATTAACAAGTACTTCCACTGCATAGATCGATATTTGGGTCATGCAACTGTTGTGCTTTGTGAATGAGAAATGGCGCAGTAAATTATGCCCTCCTTTTGTGGAACTCAAATGTATGGTTTGTTATTGAACGGTTCAAGTAAACTTGAATGGTCTAAGACCCGGTGTCAAGAACGTAAAATCCTCTGCATAGATTATCTCCTGAGAACGAAAGGGTCTTTTTGTTACTAATTGGGTTGCAAACAAGCTTATGCTTGCGTATTGTATAGCGCTTATCCCTATAGACGCTTCCAATATAAGGAGTAAGTATTGTATATGCGCTGATATTCCCGCTGCTAACGCTGTAATTTCTTACATTTGGTGATTTAACTAATTTGCAGGAACACTGCGATTATTTTGCTTCGATCTTCTATGAGGTGGAGGTACTTCCCAAGTTGGGTTCAACATGCTCTTTCTCCTCGCCTTTTCTTTTTTGTGCTAACTCGGTAGGGTTTATCACAGATATGAGAGGTTGAATTTAGCTATAAAGATGGGAAAGAGTTATTTAATTCAAAAATAACATATTTTTAAGCTAAGGTTTTTTAGCTTTTGATTAAGAAAACAATATTAAAATTGGTCGATCATAACAAAGCTACGGCGCTTATATACAAAACAAAAGCTTTAAACTAATACCTACTATAATACTTTTGTAAATATAAATCTGAAGTTCTTCTTTATTTTAACCTATATATATTACCTATAATAACGCCGACCCCTCGCTTCTACATGCTAGGGTACGTTCTTCGGAGGTCTGCCCTCTGAGTATCGATCGACGCACGGCGCTGCCACTCTGGCACTGCGAAGGAAATGCAATGGCGGCATTCGGGGTTACCGCGAGCAATGATATAAAACTGCATACAAAAAATGGAGGCGGTAAATTATTTTGGTAATCGATTTTTTTTATTCATAAAAACCTCCTGATTACTTGGCGTGGCAGTTGCTCTATACACCCCATGTAGACAGGTACTCTTTGATTTTATATGCTATCTAATAAATCTAAATATAAAGTTGATACTGTTGATTGTTGGCACTTGGTGGAACATTATTATCATAATGTTATAATAAAGCACTTGTACTATTCCACGTTATTATATTTAATATTACCGACCGGTTTCGCCGCTAAGGCATTATCAAGGTAACAAAAACACAGTTTGTAGAAACACAAACACCATCTGTTTACCTTGATAATGCCTTAGCGGCGAAACCGGTCGGTAATATTAAATATAATAACGTGGAATAGTACAAGTGCTTTATTATAACATTATGAATCTAAATATAAAATAACAAAAATAAAATCATGATGTCTCTCAGAGGACATGATTTATACGTCATAGTATTATATATTATATAATAGTATGTTCCATATATAAACAGATTTTTCATAACTTTTGCCCTGATTGGTTTATTGTGGTGGTATAGCTGTAATACAATATTCCATTTAGTTTGAAATTATATAATAAATATTCAATGATAAATACCCGCTTCGTAGTCCTTTTGGGTTGTTTCCAATGTTTAAAAATTGTACAAATAAATTAACAATATCGTAAAATACACAAAACTATAAAGATCTGCAAACTTTCATTCTAATATCTTCAGTCAGACTTTTTTTAGCGTCGATCAAAGTTTGGCGGGAAAGTCCATTTTAAAAGTATGAAATTATTAAAAAATAATATTTCCATTAGAGAAGCAATAAAAAATGCTATAACTTTTATTATGATACTAATCACATAAACGTAATATTTAACATAGCTGTCGTACAAATTTCTGATTTGATGCATACAAAATACAGATCTGTGACGTCATAATTCAGTAGTCTTTTGTATGGAGCGTTTTGGGGCAGTCTAAAAATTGTGATTTTCAAATTACCATATCTCGAGAGATTTTTGTGCTATCGAAGTAATTCTTTCACCTATGGTTATATTATGGAGACGTCCCTACATATCAAACAGAAAAAAATGTTAGTCAAATACCCAATTACGATCTTCTTGTTTTCTACGTTGATTCTTGAAAATTCATTTGCGATCGAGCTATTTTTTTTTTTCAACGCCACGCTATTTGAAATAAGGCCTTTTAGTCATACCGTGCATCTAGTCTTATCGAGAAGTAGTCTTAAAGCTTCTAACCCCTCTCGTCATATATGCTAAGTTCGCTAAATGTTACAGTCCGCTTTTACACTTTGCATATTTTATGGTTTATAGTTACCCGCATAAATAATAAATTGGATGTTTGAGTTAGTTAGGTTTGGGTTGCTTTTCGGTTAGGTTACGGGTTTCTTGTGTCTCCGAAAAATAAATAGAAGTTTTGACTATATTATTTCGTAAAATCCAACTAATGTTGATCTTAATTCACCATTGATAACATTCACCTAATAATATATTAAATTCAGTAGCTCCTCTATTTATTTCTATGTAATTTCATGTTCTACGTGCCGGTTGCATTTCGAGCCACCCCAGTGTTTTGATCTGAGACACCCTTATAAAGGCACGTGCGAGCGGTACAGCTAATAGCTATGTTTACCCACGGTCAACGGTGCTCTAACTTTGTACATTATAATTTCTAGTTTGAAAATAAGGAGGTACACATCAATCCTTATAAATTGTCAAAATTAAGATACCCTTTCCTCCTGGTACTGTTTTGAAATACAACTTGGGTGGTCTTACCATCACCTTTTGAGCATACCCAACCTCGCTGGCATAAGGTGCATACACCGATTAGCGAGCATTTCTAGCGAAATACTTGTAAACTAAAAACCGAAATCATAAAACGTATCCGTCTATTTACAAAACCATTTTTGTTTAACAAAATTGACACATTCTCTGCAATATCCACAGTTTAAAGAGTATATAAAATGCAAAAAGACTAAAATGGACATAACGCGATTTAGATAAACTTTTGAACTTCACCTCACTAATACAGTGTAGAAATGAAATGATTGAATTATTGCTTCTGTCATTGCCATTTAGACACGTCTTACACATTTTTATTAATATTATTCTTATTTTTTGTTATTATTTTTATCTACTTATTAGCATTTCAGTATTGACCATTGGCGAAGAAGAAATGCTTGAAAGAAACTTGCCAATATAAGTCTTTTTGTTTAAATAATCAGATAATATAACAAATACAACTTAGTTTATATATATAACTGCTTTCCATTGGGCGGATCGTATGCTTGTTTGTCACATTAGTGGTATAACAAAAATCCTTATTAATATTCCTCTTTATTATATATATATATATATATATATATATATATATATATATATATATATATATATATATATATATATATATATATATATATATATATATATAAAAACTAAGTATTTATGTATGTCAAATAAATAATGACAAATATTTACATGTCATATGTGTGTATATATGTACACTGTGTACCTATGTGTTTGCTATCATTACATATCAGAGTAGTGTAAAAATAAGACTATATCAATCAATAATATTAGTTTTAATAATAAAAATCAAGGTCAATGAATGCTTGGCTGTTTTTGCCCCACTAATGGTTTATTTATGGCAACGAATAACCTGTCTTCTTACAAATATCATTTGGTCTGATCGAGAGAATTTCTGGATTCGATCGCATAGTTTAGTGATAGTTACTTTATATTAAATTATGCTAAATCCTTATGTAGGATTGTAGATTAATTTCGAGTTCATTTAAACACGATTGGAGTCATCGACGATTGGAGTCGATGTGAAGCGATGCTGATTAGATGCAAGTTTTGAAGATATTTTTGCCTTAGAAGTGATTATATTATGTTAGGTTGTTTACAGGGAAAAACTTATAAGTAAAATAAGGCACTAATATATTAAATGGTCATAAATGATAGCAATATCAATATTGGGATGAAAGTTTCCTATGCTATTCCAGACTTAGATTATGTTACTCCCGACGATACTCTATCTATGTGGCAATTCCTTTGAGCCGTTTACCCGTGATTGTGTCTCAAATATACAAACAACTTCAATCTTCATACCTTTTTAAATATATATTATATTAATTTGGTATTTTCTATGAAAAAAATATTTAAATAATTGTCTTCTCTGAACTTGAATTGAATGATCCTCTCAAAATATAGGAGAGTTTGAAAATCGCTGACTTTGCACGATGTCCAATCCAATGCATCCAATTTGTATCGACCATGACATAATCGATAATAACTTTCTTACCAACTATATATTTACTATATTATATTATATCTACCATATGTTTTTCTTTTCAATATTTATTATTGCTTTACTCAGGCCTAAATGCGAGTCTGGTGCAGAACTGCTGAAAGCTTTAGCGTTGTCTGTTTTATGCAAATGGCCTCGTGCTATTTAAAGCACAAATAAATAAAAATATACATTGCTCTGAATAAGCAAGCACTCATAAAACGTAAATTATTGACACAACGAGAAAAAGTTAATTAATAAATTATTTGCAGAAAGTACTTATCCCTTCCAACTACTATGCAGATGAAAGTGGACCTGCATAACTTACTAATAGACAAGTTCTCGATGGATGACCGTAATTAAGAATAGATTATCTTCAAATAATACCGAATCATTGACATTAACACTTTCACTGTACTATTCTAGGTCACGTTTTAGTCAATGCATTTTAGATTAAATACGTTGAAAGTAGAACTAGTATATTCATATGCTAATTATGGCGAGTAACGGTATTTTTGTATTGACAAACAGTACAACAATAGACGATATAAACTAGCACGTAGGTGAATTTTAATAAGTTTTTTTATAACAATTATATAATATTTGTATGCACATACGCCTACAAATAACTTTCTCGGAAACTGTCGCCCACATTTGCCACCCACTTTATGATTGATCATAACATAACAGTATCGATTTTGTGTGAGATAAAGACATTTTGTTTACTAGTATTAAAATTCGTGAACAGAAATGTGGTTTTCAAATGCAGTCGTTGTGACCACTATTGCAATACCTATAAGGTTGTTGATGGTAAATCTACAATCAGGCAGATGAAAAGTGTATAGTTCTGGTTATGGAATAGCAGGGATGGCGTGTCTGCAACCACGGCACAATAGACCCCCGTGCCCGTAGCTATGGCGCTATGTGTTTCGAACAAACCGGCGCGGCGTGCTATCCGCGAGTTGGCTTCGAGCTCCAGACTTGATCGCGCGTTCGCGCCAATTCTAATTTCGAACGAACTGTATTCTACTTTAATAAAATTGAATGATAAAGTGACTCAAAGACATTTGATATTCGATTTCCTTGTATAATATTACTGAGAGTTACTCGTCTTGTTTTATTTGTGCGTTTGAAAGTGGTAAACATTGACAAAGAGTGCCGAGTTTGGGACATTTTTTGTTAGGAGGTAGTGAGTGCACGTCTTTACAATAGGACATCGCTGAATGGATACAATGGAACTACTCTTCTGGTAATTTTCGTCACAAGAAAATGAAAGCGTAAGCATTGTGTTCTCTGTGCTTTTTAGATGTAAGTCGCATTAAGATGTTGCTCAGACAACATTTTCTAACGAGATGCTGCAATTTTAATAACCGCATAAATGCGCATGTAACTGTCAGTCATAAAAAAGAAAATTGTACAGCCTAGTTAGTTAACAACTCTGTGGACTAACCGCATATTGCTGGTAAGAACATACTTGGAACGTCAAGAACGTTCTTGAGCATATTGCAATTTTCGTACAAACGTCCTGTAATGTCAAATTGTTTTAAACGTACAAATCTGTCTCATTTTTCTACTCAGTAATAGAACTATTATACCTATATAAAAATGCTAAGTAATAAATCTATGGAATATGGATATGTAGTTAGATATTTATCGGTGCATCTCTTTGATATCAAACATTCACACAAATCTATTGATCAAACATTGTATTTGAATAATTAGTTAAGTTGACTTCATAATGCCTTTAATTTATATGTCGTCGTCGTCAACCCTTATTCATCCCACTGCTGGGATGCGAGTCTCCCCTCAATCGAAGGGATTTGGAGTATACTCCACCACGCTGCTCAACTACGGGTTGGCTAAATTTATATACATATATGAAATCTTTTTTTGAAGGAATTTGTTTACAAGCAACAAGATGTTAAGCATATGTATAATATGTAATAATAATGCTTAGATAAGATTTTTTTCTAATATTTGATAAAAAATAAGTATACATGACCTTTGACTTCTATGTGTGAGACTAGATTTTTTTTATTTTTGTCACAAAATAGATGCTCAGTGATTCTTTTATACAAAAACGGTAAGCAGTAATCGTAGCTTATCTGCGACCTTTAGTGCCTTTAGTGATAAAGGCGTCAGTCTCTTATTGCTGACGCTGTAAGAACTCCTTCACGCCTTTCTTGAAGAATCCCATATTGTAGTCTCTTGGGAAAACCTCAGCAGTGAGCATGAAAATCTCTCTGGAACCTAAGCATGAAAATTTCACTGGAACACCATTGATGTGAATTTTTGATTCCAATATTTTATCTCTCCTCCTCCAATTTCGATCAATTGAAAAATTTGCAGTAAAATAACATTTCTAGTAATAAGTTTAGTCATAATAATTTTCTTTCAACGAATATATCTTTAAAATAAAATAAAAAATGCGTATCAGTAACTGATTCCACTCTCTATTCATTTATTACAAATGTCTCTAATTTAAAAGTAAAAAATTTGAAAAGTATCAATTATAGTTACCATCTAATCATCGTTCGATCTTTCAATGAATATAAAACTAATCGATAAAAATTCTGACTATATCGATTCAGCCCTACCGCTGAAGCTGAAGCCGATTACCATCGGATTTTTTGATGACGAAAATAGATCTTAAGTTTAACTTAACGACAATCATCTCCAGCTTAGTCGGTAGACCTCTATGGCTTTGACCAGCTAAGCTAAACAACATTACTACCAATCTAAGCTTTTGGGGTGTAAGTTATTCGTCAACATCTTTGAACCAAAGCCAACTTCACCTGCACGCGGTGCACCCTGCTGACTGACAAACGAAGCTCTGGCGAAAAGAGAGGTAGAGAGCGTAATTGTAAGCTATCCGACTGGGGAATGTACCTCCACCTCACAGAATACCGCAGCCAAATAACGGTTCCCTTGAGGGCTGTTGTGTTCCTGCGAGTGAGTGAGGTCACCAGAAAGGAAGGAGATGCTGCGATGGCAGCGGGGGTGGCGGCGCGCGAGCGATATTTTATGTTGCGAGCGTTAATATCGCTATGGAAACCGCTTCACATCAGGCGGGCCGTATGCTTGTCTGCCACACGACGTAGTATAAAAAAAAAAGCTAAAATGTGATTTTCGCAATCAAAAAATGCAATAGTAATCGCCTACAGCTTCGGTGGTAGGGCCCCTGAGTACAGATTCACAAATTCAAAGGCACATACAGGATATATACGAGGTAGATAGCATAGTAAACTGATTTGTTTGAGATCGAATGGATATCGTTCAAGGCTCAGATTGCGTGGTCTGTCACCGGGTATGAACTCTGTTCTACTTACCACAAACCCGTAAATCTTGTAACTGGATGCATATTACGTGCTATATACTGTGGTTTTCAAACAATCTTAACAGTATAGCATGCATAAATCTACGAGTATCATAAAAATACAGCTCAGAGTGGGTTTTTATGACCGTTGTGTCAAAGTTTTGTTTTACCTACCTCGTCAAGGTGCTTACTGGGAATTTGTAACTTTTATTTTTTTTTATATTTGACGTGATAACATCCTATAAATCGATGAACGCATGCTGCACGCACGCAAAGCATGACTCATTGTCACGTTCCGCCTCAGCCGAGCGTGCTAGCGAGAGCGCGGAACAAGCGATAGATAGGCACGATCGGCATAAGCGTTCCGCTTGTGACGCATCTACCTCTCTTCCACTCCATCGGTCGATGTTTTCTTAAGACGTTATCACGTAAAATTATCGTCCGTAAACCGATTTTATAGACAACCAATTTTTTTTATACTTACTTTGCCGGGTGTAAAACAAGCATACGGTCCGCCTGATTGAAACTGATGGATATCGACGCTAACAATATTTGTGCTGATGTGGTTGGTTTAGGCTCTAATGATGATGGTGAGCCTCTAACACCGTTACGATCGTTCCCGATAACATTAAAATAAATAAAATAAATATACCTGGACAAATTACACACGACCATCTAGTCCCAAACTAAGCAAAGCTTGTACTATGGGTACTAGATAACTGATATTATACTTAAATACATTTTTTTTTGTAAATACATACATACATTCGTAAATACATATAATACATAGAAAATACCCAGACCAAGACAAACAGACATGTTCATGCACACAAATATTTGTCTTGTGCTGGGATCGAACCCGCAACCTCGGAGTCAAAGTGGCCATTGCTAACCATTCGACCACCGAGCTCGTCGAACATTAACTTGATTTTGCATAGAACGGACACACCGCCATTTATTTACTGATAAAAAACCTGAAACAGACATAGTTCCATATAAATGGTGTGAACGCTGTCGAGGTTTAATAAGTCTAGAATAAGAATGAGTAGAATCTAGAATAAGAACAGTTGAATAAGAATTTTTGGGGTGTAAATGGTTCATCAACACATTTGAAACGAAGCCAATCTCACCTGCACGTGGTGCACCCAGCTGACTGACAAACGAGGCTCAGGCGAAAAGAGAGCTAGAGGCCACCGAACCTCTACCGCACAGAATACCGCAGCCAAATTACACTTCTCTTGAGGGTTGTATTGTTCCTGCGAGTGAGTGAAGTCATCAGAAAGAAATAAAATAAGGAGTATAGGCTGGCAACGGATCAGCGATCCTTGGTGGGTTGGCTTGCTCGTTTCCCCCTCTCACAGAAAAAAAAGTCAGAAATTCACTAAGCATACTGATGACACAGAAACATATTCCTGATGATTTTAGGGTCTGAAATTAATAATTATATCTGGCAACGATAGACTTCCTGATGAGTCTATCGTTGCCAGATATAATTATTAATTTCAGACCCTAAAATAGATTATTATCGTAACCAATAAGTCAATTCGTTAATTGGAACACTGATAGTGTATCTTGCAAAGAACATCTAAGTGATCAAATCATTTATAAAGTGCCGAACGTATTAAAAAAGTATTTAGAACGAATAACAGAACTGCATGGAGCGCGCGTTTGTACAAAAGACGCGACTTTCCATTAGGCAGTTTTATAGTACTTCAAACAAATACCGTAAAATAATAAAATTAATTCCTACTACTACATATTATGTATGTGAGTTTGTTTGTTACGCTCTCACGCCGAAACTACTCAACTGATCATCTTGAAACTTTGTACACATATTCTCAAAGATAATAAGAAGGGATACTTTTAGTAACTAATAAATATGAGTTTTGAGATACTACACCTACATGCCTCTTGATTCTAGAATCTAGATGGATCGATGACTCCAAAAAAAAATGACTGTATAATCGAACACGCAAGTTAAGCAACGTCGACCGTAGCCTGTCCATGGATGAGTTTCTGTTATCTCCAGCTCCTCCGCGCTTCGGAGGGCACGTTAAGCCGTCGGTCCCGGCTACTGTTAATAGATGATCGTCGTTAAGCTAAGCTAAGTTAAGTTAGTGCTTTTAGGCGGATTAAAACCACTCGCCGCAGTCCACTGCAGACGTTTTGGTATACTTAATGTCGCTGTGATCATAGCCACCAGTGTTCTAAGGGTGCCGAAGAATCCCTAGCCGAGCAGTGCCGATGGTGGCCGCCTGTATTAAAAGTGACATTACTTACTTCTTACTGCTACGGCGCAACGACCCAAAGTGGATCTTCGCCTCCGACGCCAGACGACGCCATGCCTTTCGATCCTGGGCAACTCTCGCCAATTGCTAACTCCAAGGTTCCGCAGGTCCTTCAGCACCAAAAGTGACATTACAAATTTAAAAACCTATAATGCCTAAAGTAAACTATTTTAAAGGATAAAATAAATAATTTCTGTTTCTCATTTCACTGGCAAATGACTCAAGCAAAGCAATGTTTCGAAAACAAAGAAACATTTTAAATCGAATTCGAAAAAAACACGATAATTTAAAAGTACTTTAACATTTACATAGGGGGACTCCAAAAATGGTGCATTGTTAGTTTGAATGCAGCAGTCAATCATTTTGAACGCAGCCGAGCGGCGCCGGCGCCGGTCAAGGTTTGCACAATTCAGGGTTAGTAAGAGAGAGAGCTTGCTATGTACATGATATATCTCTCTCTATCGCACATTTAAATGAAGACTTTAGATTAGGTAACACTATTTATACCGTACGGCGTCTACGAATTATCAGGCAATCAATGTAGGTAGCTACAATTTACTGAGCAAAAAAATGATGCATACGAGTAACTGTTCGATTAACCCCACAAGAATACAACAAAAACAATTTTTTATGCAGATTTTGCAGAAGCGAATAATTGGAACATGGATTTAATAAACAAATGCTACGTATATACCTACTATTAAAAAAAGAAGGACCAAAAAAGAAATTTTAGAACTTGAAACAAGCTTTATTTGTTGTTAGGAAAAAAAAACTAAATTGTTCACTTAATGTGTTTTACTCATCAAGCCGTTTCTTTTAATAAAGTAGATATCGGGTTAAAGTAAAAATTATAAATCGCCATTTTGTAACGAGCGCCATAATGGATTACAAATAGCGATGTTTAGGTAATCGCGTAAGACGAGAAGCAAACGGATATGCCAAACTTGAATTCAAGTTTGGCATATCCGTTTGCTTCCCATTTAGCATATCAGACACTGGGATGTAGGTGAAATTTAGCTTGAAAGTTCGGATATGCAATGAAATACGATAGGACATCTGACCGACGTTCAACTCTAGAAAATGATGAGACGGACATTGCTAGTATTTTCCTGCCAATAATCACGTGTTTTGTGCCATATACGATGGCAAATGAGAGTATAACCGTTGGAATTTCAAAGGACTACAAGAAAACAAATGTAGATATTTCATATTAAAAAAACGAGTGTGCTAACCACACGACTGAAGTAAAACTTCTTTAGCTCTACTAACTTATAACTTCCTCTCAACTTCCGTTCGCCATCTACGTAACGCTCTCGCCACGCATCCACCAGCTTACTCTCCAAGCAAAACGTGCTTAAAGAAATTTACTTCAAAGATATACAAAACTTCGTACATTTTTCATTTATTTATTTTATTTTGGTACATACAACCATGACACTAGGAAAGTTTACAGAGATTTTAATATTAACAGGCAAAAAGTACCGAGACAATACGAATTTTGAGTATGGTTTCTATTTGACAGGCAGAGAAAAGTCTATTGTCTGAACACGCAATGGAAATCTGGGTTGACATTGGTTGCGACTCGCGGTGAAAAGTACCATGATAGTCCACATTGATATTCTCACAATTATTCCATTAACTATACGTACTTCTTGTTCGTCGAGACATCCACTCTGTTTGTTTTAAAGTTTTTTGTCACGATTTCGTTGGCGTGATAATCGTCATTATGTCTGTTTGTTTTTGCCAGATTTATTGCTAAACAAATAGAAAAACTGGTGGGAAAATGGTAATTTATTTTTCGATACTAAAAATAACTATATAATAATAAATAAAATTAGGGGTGTAAGTGGTTCATCAACATTTTTGAACCAAAGCCAACTTCACCTGCACGCGGTGCACCCTGCTGACTGACAAACGAAGCTCTGGCGAAAAGAGAGGTAGGGAGCGTAATTGTAAGCTACCCGACTGGGGAATGTACCTCCACCTCACAGAATACCGCAGCCAAATAACTGTTCTCTTGAGGGCAGTTGTGTTCCTGCGAGTGAGTGAGGTCACCAGTAAGGAAGGAGATGCTGCGATGGCAGCGGGGGTGGCGGCGCGCGAGCAATATTTTATGTTGCGAGCGTTAATATGGCTACGGTATCCGCTTCACATTAGGCGGGCCGTATGCTTGTCTGCCACCCGACGTTGTATCAAAAAAAAAAAAAAAACTTCAAACAATTGCTTGTGTGTATGAGGTGTTAATTGTCATTTGTATATTTGAATAGATTAAAAAATAAAAGGGTCACTTATTATAGGTAACATGATAGTCTTTCACTGGCATGTTACCTATAATAAGTGACTCTTTACAATGCACAATATAAAGGACCTATAAATTCGGCGTCAACCCATAATCATCCCACTGTTAGAATACGAGTATCCTCTCAATCGAAGGTGTTTAGAGCGTACTGCATTGCGCTGCTCAACTACGAATTGGCGGACAATTTTTTTAATAGAATAATAAGAAAGTTTTATTCTTAAAAAGTGGCCTGGGTTACTTGATACGTATTCCTGACAATAACATCATACGAAAATACTTACACGTTTAATATGCAATATATTTGGACAACTTATTTCAACGTTATTATCAATAGAATTATTTCAAAAGTGTCGAAGATCATTACTTAGCCTAAGAGTCTATTAACATTGGTCGGATGTTATTTACATAATCGTAGGAGGTCGTAGCCATGACATAATGATACGCCAACTATTATTATATCTGCAGTTCTCGAGAACACTACCTACGGTTTAGGTTGTCAACAGTTTTGGTAATAACTTAAATACAAATAAAGTATAGAGTTACTTCGGTGTTTTGGTATTGAAACAACTTTTTATCAACATACATGCAGATGCTCTTTTTTTTTGTTTCTTTTTTTTTTATACCACCAGTGTGGCAAACAAGCATACGGCCCGCCTGATGGTAAGCAGTTACCGTAGCCTATGAACGCCTGTAACACCAGAGGCATCACACGCGCGTTGCCGACCCTGTAAAAACCTCTTCACGCCCTTTTTGAAGAACCCCATGCTGTAGTCCCCTGAGAAAACCTCGACAGGCAGTTCATTCCACAGCTTGACAGTACGCGGGAGAAAACTTCTCTGGAACCGCACAGTACGTGACCACTTAGGCTCCAATGTGTGAGGATGAATTCCCTGTCGATGGCGAGCGGTGCGACTGTAGAAGGAGGCCGTTTGCTCTGCCGAGTCGGCGATGGCAGATGGGGAAGGAAAGTCCTAGAGTGAAAGCCACTATGGGGCGACGAAGCGTAGGGCACCTGCCTTCTTACCACCAACTCTTATTGCCATTCAATAACTGAATAGAATGCTTATTCATACCAATGAATAAGCGACTCTATTCAATTTGAATAGAGTCGCTTAGTCATTGGTATGAATTGGTGGTAAGGGGGCAGGTCTCTAGATGGGCCGACGATCTCAAAAAAGTGGCTAGTAGCGGTTGGATGCGAAAAGCGGAGGATCGCATATGGTGGAAAGCATTGGGAAATGCCTATATCCAGCAGTGGGTAGATACAGGCTGATAATGATGATGCAGACGCTCTATAGAAACATAGTGTTAACGCGTAACTCTATTGTTGAGAAAACTAGTACATTTATTGTGATCTTTTTACTTAAGTTAATATAATCATGTATCCCTAGTGGTTTGGCTGGGCGATAATGAGTGAGGGCCGGTCACTGCCAAAATTGATTTTTTTTTATACTACGTCGGGTGGCAGACAAGCACACGACCCGTCTGATGTGAAGAGGTTACCGTAGCCATATTAACGCTAGCAACATAAAATATCGCTCGCGCGCCGCCACCCCCGCTGCCAACGCAGCATCTCCTTCCTTTCTGGTGAACTCACTCACTCGCAGGAACACAACAACCCTCAAGGAAATCGTTATTTGGCTGCGGTATTCTGTGAGGTGGAGGTACATTCCCCAATCGGGCAGCTTACCATTACGCACCCTACCTCTCTTTTCGCCAGAGCTTCGTTTGTCATCCAGCAGGGTGCACCGCGTGCAGGTGAAGTTGGCTTTGGTTCAAAGATATTGATGAACCACTTACGCCCCAAAATATATTAGTTTTATGTAGGTACACACAGGTAAGAATATATTTACTAAAACATATAATTTGTAAAATCAATTTGCATTTCAATTTCCTCCTAACTCCCAACGATTTAATTTTCGTGCATGCAAGTCCTAATTAAACCATTATAATGTGATACAAGGCACTCTTTTCCCCTATACAAGTGCACCGTCGCCCGCCGTCACTATCTTAGGGAGCCATCTAATTAATCTGGCTTATAAGGGGAGCCTCGGATCATGCTTTGTTTTTATTTTAAATCGCAGGCAACAGCAGTAGGGACGTTGAAAAATTTATTTTGTCCACATGTTACGTACTTCTATTTGTCTTCATTTGTTTTTAAAAATATGTGAAAGAAAATTTAATAATGTTTCACTGAAAGCAATAATTTTTTCGTCAAATATTCGGTAAATATCTTTAACTCACTTCAGATATCGTAAGGTTTCGTGTTTCATAAAGGTGATACTACGTAGGGAAAAGGTCAATACTACGAGAAGTGTTACTTATACTGTGGTAATACGATAATCGTAATACGAAATAGATCGATTGGAGGTACGATTACTAAGTTAATAACTTGTTAAGTTAAAATGTACCAATGTACAAAAATAGAATAACAATATACGGCTATACAATGTATATATATGTAAGTGTGTATATGTAAGTTAACGTAACTGTTTACTAGCACAGTTACGTTAACTGGAACTGTTTTTTGAATCCATCCATTCCGAAATTCTCCGAATAATCCGAAAAATATATGGTCATGGTTGTTTTTATAGTCATATCATAATAATTATCTCTTATATATTTTTTATAATAAATAATAGTTTCAAGTCCTGGGAGCCTATTGTGAAGTAAAAGTATGAGGTTTCAGTGGCAAGTTTAGGATTTTTCTAATTGTTTTTTTTTGTCTACACGAAAACAAATCTTGATATTTCATATTTATTGTGTTACTTAGATAATAAAATGAAGCCTTACCGAATAAAAAGTTCGCATGTACCGACAAAAACAGATGATAATCGTATCTGAAAAATTCCGAACTTTCGTCCGAAACTTTGGTCACGTAATGTCACGGTAGTAGGTAGGTATTTGCAAAATATAACACAATATATTGTACAACAATATATATAATATGTTGTATTATATATACAATACAATTTTATACTGCACCAAAACAGAATTGTTAACAGTAGACTTACATTTACATTCGAGTACATTATTACTTTTTTATGTAACCTGCATATCGGTTGCGGGCATTGGCGGCAAAAATAACAAAAGGCTTCCATATTGACATACTTTACGCTTCGTCTATATTAATTAACATTTACTGGGTCACTGCTTGTAACCGTTTTTTGCTAACGTAGCTAGACAAGAATAAATTGACTTGTTTGTTTATTCAACTTTCTTGCTTTTAACTCAGACTAAAATACTCAAAAGTTATAAGAAATATTGTTTGTATCACACATATATACTCGGTATAGTAATACTTACTCTTACTTTGTTTCGATGTTATGTGATCTTCAAACATATTATTTATTATGTGCTTTTTTATTATATTATGGATGTCCGATCTTTTTCTTTGAATCGATCTTATTCGATTTCAGGAAATCGTATCGTAATTTAATAAACATAATAAAATGGCAGAGTTTATGCAAAGTAGTTTATTTTTATGTAAATGTTGGTATTTTGGGTTTGTAAGTCCTTCATCTAACTCCCAAATTTATTGCTCGTTTTCCTACACAAGTTACATAACAATACGCCTACTAGTTCATAGCTATAGGTACGTAATAAAATTCACTAATCAAAACACGTTTCTACGATCAGAAAAAATGTTAACATTTTTATTATTTTATAAATTTAGATCTACGTACGGAAGTTGAAAGTAAAAAACCACAACAAATTTTTTGCTCATTATAGAGTTTGGGGAATCACAGCGACCTTGTATTGTGCAGTAGTACAAATAGAAAGGAAATATTATATCGTGTTATAACAAAAAAAAATGCATGTTATCGATCGTATTAAGTGGTGGTAGTAGCTCGCTACAGGTGGTGCGTGTATTGTTTTGGTGCGTTCGTTGACCCTAGCCGCCCCTAGGAAGGGCGACGGGCTGTCTGCCGCACCCTCACTACTTCGACGAGCATGCGCTAAGATCACCTTTGAATTGCTTTAATTACATAATGGTGATAGGGTAAACTGGTAAAGAAGTTAACTATGCTTGCAGTTTCATTCGTAAGTATACTTAAGACATCCATTAGGCGCATAATGCTTTGGCGACGTATGATGGATGCCGCAGAGAATTAATATGCGATAGATTAAAATTTAATATTATATTATTTAACTAAGAATAAGCAAAATAAGTACTTTATATTAGCACAGAAGTGTAAAGTGTAGTTATGTTATTTTGTATATGTAAATAAGTATATTTTACGGTGGTGTCGCGTGAAACTTTATAGTCGCTGGCGTAATGGTTGAGTCTTGACTGACTCGACGCTCGCGTGAGCATATATTTAAACTTTTATCCACATCTTAGAATATCATACCAATAAAATGAAATAGTTTTTATCTATTCATCCCCATGAATAGATAAAAACTATTCCATTTTATTGGACCAAATTACATACAACATGCAAAATTTCATCAAGATCGACTATGTAATTTTGGAATTTATTACGGATAAAAATCGCGAAACGGCATTTATATATCATTTATTAAAATTGAATCAGGTATTACTTTCTATTAGATTATTTATATAATTACGTTTGATGGATCATGGCGAAATTATAACACATGATAGTTAGTTCCTTTATTCTTACTGTCAACCTTGCCTATGTTTAACCAACGTGATATCCATGTAAGTTTCTATTACTTATTGGAAAATATATTTTTTTAATGTAAGGACATTACATCTGTAACACGCGATATCTCTTAGTGTAATTAAGTCTACAAAATAAATGTACACGAGTAAAATAATAAACATAACATATACATACATATATCCGTTATCTAAAAGTTGTCTTGAAAATGCTTTTCGCAAGTAGGCATTAACATGTTTTGTAACAAATTGTTATTTGCCTTTGTATTCTTTAACTGCAATTAAAGCATATTTTGTATATCTGGGGTATAAGTGGTTCATCAACATCTTTGAACCAAAGCCAATTTCACCTGCATGAGGTGCACCCTGCTGACTGACAAATGAAGCTCTGGCGAAAAGAGGAAGAGGTAGGTAGCGTAATTGTAAGCTACCCGACTGGAGAATGTACCTCTACCTCACAGAATACCGCTGCCTAATAACAATTCCCTTGACGGTTGTTGTGTTGCTGCGAGTGAGTGAGGTCACCAGAAAGGAAGAAGATGCTGCATTGGCAGTGGAGGTGGCGGCGCGCGAGCGATGTTTTGTGTTGCGAGCGTTGATATAGCTACGGTAACCGCTTCACATCAGGCGGGCCGTATGCTTGTCGGCCACCCGAAGTAGTATAAAAAATCTATCTGTCATATACTTATATTTTCATGTATGTAACAACATGTTTTCATGGTGGGCGTTTTGCTCGTACGTTGCAACGCAATATCCGGCGCGGGCGGATCATTTTCAAACGTTGCATAATGAACGTGCCCTTTGAAGGAAATCGTTTAGGAAAACACATACAAGCTATTTTATTAATAGTACGATTACAAGGTAAACAAAGATACGCGCTTTACGTTTCTTTTGTAAATACACTGATGAGATATTTGGTATTGAAGCATATTGAAAGAAATCCAGTACGACTGTAAACGATTTTTGACTTCTTCATTTCAATCTTCGGAGAACTATTATCCAAATACTAATAACCATATGCATTTACATTTTTATTATTTCATTAAAATTATTATAGTAATTGGTTGAATGGTTTCTAAAGGAAAGATTTAGTAGAAATATATGGTGACTGGTAGTATATTATATAAGTGACTAACTCAGAGGCTGTAGTGAATCAAAAGCTCTCTGTAGCACATATTGGCCTATTGTGGTATGTGGGGTGTCATGTCACGCCATCGCCGTCATATAGTCTCTATTAATGGATAAGAATCTGGTAACCCAAATGATTTGAATGTGGATGGAATTTTAGGATAGAAATATTAAGAGAGGATGGATTGTTTAAACGGTGTTCTAGGTTGAAAAAGATAACTAGAGGTGACGGCTGATAGAGCTAATTAAAAGATTTTCCGTTGTCCGGTTGACCGGCATCTGAACTGTATACATGCAAGAGACAGAGGGAGAAATCAACGATTGGCCCTAAATTATGGGTAAAGGATAAGCAAGTGAGAATGGACACCCTACATTGATTTATTAAGTCACTTTTTCGTGTCTGCTTGATCACTGCTGACGTAGTGTATATATTCAAAAAATCCCCTTTACTTTCTAAGGTAAATTGAACCTTGATGGATCATTGTGGATGTTGAGGCGAGATAGACACTAATGGATGATAAAAAACAAAAATCTAAAATAATAAAAAATCCTTCTGTTGCCGAAAAACTTCTTTAGCTTCACTTTTGTATGGGGATTTAAAAATGACAAATCTTAGTCAATATGCATTACACGTTAACCACGTGGATTACCTAATAAACATGTATATATTATTTCAAAAAATAATAGATGTCAGTGTCTTTTTCGATGATTTCAAAAATCAAATAGAATGAGCCGAAGTCGGTGGTATTGCGTCACTAGCCCCACATTATGGAAGACGTTTGTATGACTATAATGGCACTATTTCTGGCTGACTTAATGAGTAGTAGCCGAATATAGACAATGTGGCTTCAATGCGGCCCCAAATTAGTCAACAGGAAATGGGAGAGATTCAATTTGTGTTATAAGTATACTGAATAATATACGAGGAGGAAGGAAGTGTTTATTTAGTAATACATATTTCTTACTTGGATAGCTCGAGTAAATCACTCACAGTACAATTTTATATCGTAATCAAAAGCACTAATGGACGCCCAGTGGTCGAAATTTGACCATAATTAATTTAAATTATGACTTTAACAATAACAAAAGAGTATGATGATATGAGATATGCGTGTGTGTCAAATTAATTTTAGTGTGTGTAATGTTTTTTTTATTGATTTAATGTATATATTATGCATTATCATCATAATCAGGTCATTTTAGTCTCCACTATAGGAGCACGACCCTCTCTCGTCCGTCCCAGACAGAAGGAGGATTTTGCCTACACTCCCCACGCTGGCCAAACGGGTTGGGGAGGCCTGATCGAGGTTTGATAATGTATACTCCTTCTGTATATAAATGTGCGTAATTTCATACTTCTCCGTCCGCGCAATTTTCGTAAAAAGGGATTCAAAGTTTTTGTTTCACATATCATCATCATCATCATCAGGTCATTTTAGTCTCTACTACAGGAGCGCGCCCCTCTCTCATCCGTCAGAAGGAGGATCCTCCTTCACATATGGATATATAAATATAACGTTTTACATTGTCATTACCCACTGTTGTATAATTATCATTAGGGACTAGGTCTTGTATCGCACATTTGTAATATTTGAACTTAGTTACAAAATCTATTTATTCTACATTATATTGTTATACATAGAAGCTTAATGGTGTTATACATCTGAATAAAAGCAGTAACTACAGCCCCCTTACCACCATCTCTTATTGCGACTCAATAACTGAATAGATTCCTTATTTATACCAATGAATAAGCGACTCTATTTCAAATGCAATAGAGTCGCTTATTCATTGCTATGAATAAGCAATCTATTCAATTACTGAGTCGCAATATGAGATGGTGGTAAGGGGGCAGTTACCGCTTTTATTCAGGCGATCTGTAGGCTTTTTTACTACGTCGGGTGCCAGACAAGCAACTGAAGTGAACTGAACTGAAGTAGTGAAGCGGTTACCGTAGCCAAATTAATGCTCGCAACATGAAATATCGCGCCGTCACCACCCGCAGTCAATGCTGTATCTTCTTATACAACAACCTTCAAGGGAATTGTGTTATTTGGATGCGGTATCCTGGTACTTCCACGCTTGGCCTGTTTGCAAATATCCTGTACCTTACCTCTATTTGCCAGAGCCTCTTTAACCAGTCGGCAGGGTGCACCACGTGCAGGTAAGGTTGACTTTGGCTTCAAAGATCGAGGTGAGCCATTTACACGTTTTACGTATTTACAATTTGAACACATTTAATTGTAATTCAAAATAAAAAATATAAGACACAGGCAAATTGCATTATCACGTATAGACAGTCAGACAGTCTAAGTTATGATTACATTAAGCGTACACTGAACTTGTTTCCGGCGCGGATCAAGCAAGTTCCCGACTGATAAACCTCGATAACTTACGCTCAGAGGTTACACAATTGGGGCGAAGTGTTTTCGAAACAATAGAATCGGGTAATATTGTATACGTCAAATTTAATTTAATTTTGTGTCGGTGGAAGCAAGGTTAGGCCAAATAAACAGTTAAATTATTCAACTAGCTTTTACTCGCGATGTCTTACGAGCAAATCTAGGTATCATTATGGCAATATTCAAATTCTTTTCCTAAAGGCTGCCGACGACGCCTAGAAATGCTAGTGGATAAAAATAAAACGAGTCAAATGCGAGTTGAACTTGTACATTAAGAGTTCCGTAACTCCGTACGATGTTTCAAGATTATAAAGATGTCAAATTATAAAGATGGAGTTAAAAACGCTAAAAATACACTTTTCTTGTACGACGACCCCTTTGATCTTCTTTTTTGTATGTGAAGTTATAGCGGCCATAGTAATACATAATCGGTGAAAATTTCATAGCTCAAGTGATAGAGCCCTATGCAGACGGATTGATAGAGAGCGGAGTCTCAATCATACGGTCCCTTTGTCACCCTTTGGGTATGGAACTCTTCAAAGAGGAAAAAAATAAGATTTTGATTCATAAAAAAAGTGCATGACGTCTAATATACTATATATATATATATATATATATATATATATATATATATATATATATATATATATATATATATATATATAATAATGTAATAAGTATCCACAAAGGCCCATCGGTAAAATAAAATAAAAAAATCCTTTCAGTTCCTATGCAATTTTAGTCCAATCCATCCATTAGTTTGAGTTGTACAACAGTTAACAACCAGTCAGTCACTTTCTTCTTTTGTATCAGCATCATGATCAGCCTGTTTGCTTTCCAACAAATGTGAACATTCGCTTACCGCATTCAGCCGCTTTCTTGACGTAATCAGACCATCTAAAATATCTGAATCTAAACACTTTTAAATACGTATACCAAAATTGTGAATTATACAAATTTCTTTCTTTCTTAAAAAAAAACTTCAATGCAGTAATATAAAAAAATACCTATGTTGTTTGTTTTAAACATGACAAAAACCAGCTGCTGTAGCCAGCGCTTTGCACACGTCCGGTAATTTTATGTTTCTGAGACAGTGTAAGAGTATACTGCATTTTCTAAATTACGTCAACGTGCTCCTACATCTTGATGTGAAGAAAGCAGAAACAAACGTTAAATTTAACGATTAATTAAGAATATCATTATAGAGGCACATGGACAAATAAATATTCTTTGTTTCCGTCATACGTTTTCCAAAAAAATCAACAAACAAAATTGCTAACCATATTACCGTCATAGTCATAGAGCAGAGTCATCTTAGATGACAAGTATTAAAGTAGTATAGTATTAAAGTAATATATACTGTGAATTAATAAACGACTTCACAAATGTAGTTTTCTTTATTTCTTTTTATAAAAACTTTTTTTTTTAAATATTTCTTAATACATAACAAGTTGTTGCTTCAGTCAAGAGCGAGGGAAAACAGAATAGTGTTGTACAATGCAAAAATAAATACTGAAGACCACAGACTAATACTTAACACACACGGTAACTCTAGAATCTGCCGAAAGTTTTATGTACCTAAAAATAAACAATTTTGTTTATACATAATTATTTTACCCTATAATTGTGTTAATTTTGGCAAAGAAAAAAATTAAGTTAAGAAATATTTATTAGTATTATCATCTTCATGCTTAGATTCATAAATCTTTATGCTTTCTTTACTCGATTAAAGAACAGTGTAAGTATACAAACTAAGTAGGAAACAAAATAAATCTGAAACTGGTAAGGCAGACGTCTATCACGTTTAGGAATGCATACTTGAATTCGTCTGAGCACTTCGGGTCGACGTGCTAGCGAAACCGGTCCAATTTTTATAAACAAACAGGTAGACTTGTAGAAAAATACTTACGAGACATATTATAATAATATGTTTTTAATGTAAAAAGCAAATGGAATGCGTTAAAATGAATGTTTGATAAGGGATGAGACTCTGTAATCTTCACCAATAACAAGATTACTTTAAATTAGTCTCTCTTCTGGTGTAACTTGTAGGCCAGTATTTATTGAATTTTGTTTCAGTAAGATAATATATAGATGATCTCCACACATAAAAATAAAACTTATATAAAAGCATATTATTATATACATATTTATTTATTATTATATACATAGCATATATTTGCAACAAAAATTACATTAAATAAATACATTCATGCATGAGTAAAAATAGTACATGCTGGTGTAAAATTGTACAATCAAATGCAGATTATACTACCGTACAACCACATCACCAAAAATACAGCTAAAAGATCACCTACTGTTTCTCTTCCAATAAAAATATTTTCTCGCAACACATTTCATTTATGGAATTGTTGTTTATGTAATTGATTTTACTGAATGTAACTTTGCTGCTACATGTCGTACCTTTGAGGAGACGTATAATATTCATTCTCAAACACCGGTCTGGAGATTGCGTTGATTTGTGCATTAACATTTCACATTTCAGTCGGTTTTCGATTTTGTGCAGAGCAAACGTGTCGAACGCAAGGCGCTAGTGCTCTAGTTAAAAGTGTCGACGCAGCGGCTACCGCCGTCACGCCGCTAACCAGTGCAGTGCGCGTCGCGATGACCCACTTACGCAATACGCTGTACGAACAATTGTTAAGGCGAAGCTATTTTGTTTAAAATAATACATGTTCGGTAAAACTAAAAAAATGGCAAGTGGTTCCCCAACTACGATTAAAGTCAATACTGAGAATGAGATGATTCTCTATTCTTACTATAAAAATGAGAAAGCAGCAAGAGAAAAGCTAGAATGCCAGGTTCATCAATTGCAAAGTCAACTAGAAATACTGCAGCTAGAAATAGCAAAATTGCAAAAAAATAATGAGCAGGAGCAGCCTCCTAACTCTTCTAATGATACCAATACTAAATATAACTCCTCTCAACCTGCTGAATATTGTACGGACGAAGAAGAGTTGGCTAAAGAGACTGGTTGGGTACGTGCAAAAAATAGAAAGAAAAGAAAGCTGATAAACTCACCGTCCCCCACTACTAGTCCGGGCATTAATAATGAGCCCAAGGTAAAATTAAACAAAAGAATACCGTCCCCGCCGCCAATAATTGTGGATGGAGTCAAAGATTACCAAAAATTTTATGATTTTTTGGTAGAAGGCGTATTAGGCGACCCATTTACAGTAAAAATGTTAAGTGGGGATAGTGTAAAAGTGAACGCCGATAATGAAGAAACATATCGGTCAATCACGAAACGTCTGACCTCCAATAACTGTGCATGGCACTCATATGAGAATAAACAAGATCGTCCTATAAGAGTGATCGCTAAAAAACTGCACCATACGTGCATGCCAGATAGAATAGTCGAAGAACTACAGTTCAAAGGTTATAAAATAGAAAGTGCGGTAAACAAATTAAGATGGAAAAATAAGGAACCATTAAATATGTTTATGCTTACTTTTAAGAACGATGAAGATATTAATAAAATTTATGATATAAAAAGTATACTAGGATGTAGAGTAGAAATACACTCCCTTAAGACACCGAAGCTGGTCCCTCAATGTAAACGATGTCAAGCCTACGGTCATACACAAAAATACTGTTCTAAAGAACCACGATGTGTTAAGTGCACTGGCAAGCACCTAACCAAAGACTGCCAAAAGTCACCACAAGATAAACCAAAATGCATACACTGTGGCGAACAACACCCCGCAAACTACAGGGGGTGTGTGGTTGCTAAAGAGTTACAAAGCTTCAAAAACAAGAATTTAAAGAAAAAGCCACATGCTCAACAGCAATCCTCTATGTTAAAAATAAACAAAACATGTGTAGCAACACAGTCAATACCACAACCAGGGCAACAAGATAAAAGTAAGACTGAAAAAATTACTTACGCTCAAATCACAGCCAAAAAAATAAACGATGCTCAGCCGAATACTGACATTGAAGAAAAATTAAATAAAGTACTTATGTTAATGACATCATTTGATGAGCGCCTTAAAAAGATGGAAAATAACAATAAAAAAACTATAACTAAAAGCAAATCATGAATTATTTTCTCAAAATCATGGCTTGGAACTCAAATGGGCTACTACAACATCAAAATGAATTGCAGGTAGTCCTAGATACTGAAAAAATTGACGTGTGCCTAATTTCTGAATCACATTTCACTAAACAGTCATTCATTCAATTAAAAGGATACAAAATATATCACGCACTACATCCTGATAACTGCGCAAGAGGAGGTAGTTCCATAATCGTGAAAGAAAATCTTTACCACTTCGAATGCTACAAGTGTGAAGAACGAGAAATACAAGCTGTAGCGGTATGTATTAAAACTAAAAAATACCCGATTACTGTTTCAGCAATATATTGCCCGCCGAGATACTCGCTAAAAAAAGATCAATACATTAACTTACTACAAAAACTTGGAACCAGGTTTATCCTTGGAGGTGACTTAAATGCCAAAAATGTATACTGGGGTTCCAGACTAACAACAACCAAAGGACGAGAATTACTCAAAGCTATAAAAGAAAATCAATGTGACGTACTATCGACTGGAAAGCCAACCTATTGGCCTACTGATCCACAAAAAATCCCAGACCTGATTGATTTTTTTATCTGTAAAAATATATCTAGTAATTATATGAGTGTTGAAGACGACTTTCACATGAGCTCAGATCATTCGCCTATTATTTTAAATTTAAGTGATACTGCTATATATAAAGAAAACAATCCAACATTAGTAAATAGAAAGACTGATTGGGAGAGTTTTCAAATAGACTTAGAAAATAAAATTAATCTTAATGTACCGCTCCGCAATGAAGAGCAGTTAAATCTCGAAGTAGAAAAATTTACTGTCGATATTCAAGTATCAGCATGGCAAAATACACCAGACATCCATAGAAAACCCAAAGGAAACAGATATCCGGAAGAAATTATGAATTTGGTAGCTCAAAAAAGAAAACAAAGAAAAAAATGGCACCAAACACGTTCACCACGCGATAAACAAATACTGAATAGCCTCACTAAAACGCTTAGAAAAGTGATACGGACTTTCAAAGACGAATCTCTTAAAACTCACTTAGAAAAGTTAACTAATGATAGCAGGACTAACTATTCTCTCTGGAAAGCTACAAAAACTGTAAAAAGACCCATTATACAAATATCCCCAATAAGGGAAGAAAATGGAAAGTGGGCCATAAGTAATGAACAAAAAGCAAAAAGGTTCGCTCAGCATTTGGAAAAAATATTTCAACCCAATGAAGGATCTGATGACCTGACAAGTCACGATACTTCGAAAGAAAAGGCAGACATAAAGTTTGTAACACCAAAAGAAGTTGCGAAAGAAATAAAGAACAATATTGATTCCAGGAAAGCACCAGGTTACGACCTCATAACGGGAGAAGTTCTACTTCACCTTCCTCGTAAGGCTCTGGTCAAATTAACGAACCTCATTAATGCTGCGTTCAGGTTAAAATTAGTACCGGACATCTGGAAAGTGGCTGAAGTAATTATGATAGCAAAACCGGGTAAGCCGCCTCATGAAACGACATCATACAGGCCTATTTCATTATTGCCAGTAATGTCTAAATTATTTGAAAAGCTTCTGCTCAAACGATTAAAACCCATACTAGATGAAAAAGGTTTGATACCTCAACATCAGTTCGGATTTAGAGAAAAACATTCTACCATAGACCAAGTGCATAGAATCACAAATATTATAGAAAAAGCATTAGAAGAAAAGAAAGTGTGCTCCACAGTATTTCTAGATGTTGCACAAGCTTTTGATAAAGTTTGGCATAAAGGTTTAATGTATAAGATCAACAAAATGTTGCCAAAGCAGTATGCTGCAATACTAGAGTCATATATATCTCACCGAATGTTTAGAGTCAGACAAGAAGATGCATACTCTGATCTAAAAGAAATTAAAGCTGGGGTACCTCAAGGAAGTGTCTTAGGTCCGGTCCTGTATCTACTATACACTTGTGATATTCCCAAATTAGAAAATAATACAATTGCGACTTTCGCCGACGACACTGCCATAATGTCTGTTGGGAACACACACAAAGAAGCAGTTGAGAAAACCCAAATTGCAATCACAAAAGTTCACAAATTGACAAAAAAATGGCGAATTAAACTAAATGAGTCAAAATCGGTTCATATTGACTTCACAAACAAAAATCCGCACTACCATCCAGTGTTTTTAAATAATCAACATATCCCGTATGCTAATACAGCCAAATATCTAGGTATGACCCTAGATGCGAAATTACATTGGAAAGCTCACGTCAAGAAGAAACGAGAGGAGTTAGAGATACGATACAAAAACATGAATTGGCTGCTTGGGAGAAACTCTAGCCTGTCGATTCACAATAAATTATTAATATATAAGCAAGTCCTTATGCCAGTTTGGACTTATGGAGTACAGTTATGGGGCTGTACGAAAAAGAGTAATAAACAAATTATTCAGCGCTTCCAGAATAAAGTACTCAGGGGCATTGTAAATGCACCGTGGTACTTCAAAAATGACTATCTCCATCGGGACCTTAAAGTGGAGTTTGTGGACAAAGTGATACAAAAATATGCAGAAGCTCATGAACTTAGACTTCATCACCATGTGAATCCAGAAGTAGTCAAACTTCTCGATAACACAGTTCTAGTGAGAAGACTCAAAAGAACAAAACCTTTTGAGTTAGTGTAGTGATAAGTGAGACAATAATACGATATATGCATTAAATACAAACACAACAAGAAAGTGTTTCACCTTAATAGACACTAAGAAAAGTCAATGGACATTATTCTTAGACTATAATATTTAGAAGTTTATGTTAAAGTTAAATTACTTATTAGCCCGTAAGCTAGATCGTAATATTTAAAGCATCATGCTTTTTAGAAAAAAAAAAAAAAAAAAAAAAAAAATTAACATTTCACGTTATGCTACTGTTTTGTGGTTTTAGTTTTTAAATACAAATTAAACTTCACATGCACGTAGCGCATACTGCCCTTAAGACAAACAAACAAAACTCTGGCTTATGAGAGCTAGCATATCTAGCTTTACAAAGCTTACCCAGCACCCAGTGTAGTATAAAAAGTCAGACAATCCTACCACTCGTTTGCCACCTGCTGCGGTGATATGAACAAATATTGAAGTAGTCGAGTTATACTTCGCTACCGTGGTAGTTATTATGACAGCTGTCGGTCACGTAAATAACTGCGCGTGCGCTCGAGATGAGATCGGTCTTTTTACACCGACTCCGCCTAATAGTTGTGGTTAGAATTCCCGGTAGCGCGACTTACACGGAACAGGTTCATTTCAAATTATATATGAAGATCCTTATATTTATTTCTTCATAAAAATCTATCTGGAATTGTATGCGTCTGGGAAATATTACGTAGGTATATTTTTACGAAGATTAATAAAAATAAGTCCACCATAGAATATTTTGATTCCTAAAACAGCGTTTAGGTTTCAAGTTAATGTTCAGCTTAGTTAGCAGAGCTAGTAGGGTTAGTAGGGCTTCTACCAGCTAAACTAAATTTATGTAAACGCAATTACCATCAATCTAAACTGAAGTTTAATTTTCTCTATCAAAAAATCCAATGGTAATTCGGTTTGAGGTTCTGCGGTAGGTTCTGGTTTAGGTCCCAGGTAGTTTTAATATTAGAAGTTTACGTGTTTTTAGTGTTGTGACTTTGACTCTATTAACACGGCTTTCTATGTTAAAATCATATTTATATAAAAGAGTTACGAAAAAAAAACTTCGACAGTTGTACAATACTAATCAGCAATTCACACATAAGGAAAATATTACTTATTGCGTTTTCTGTAATATTCATATAAGATGCTGAAAGGTTAACTAAAAGTAAAAAAATCATAATACAAAGAAAAGGACATGTTGATAAATTACAGCTCAACATATTTATGGCGGCGAGATAGTGTGAAATACTACGAATGCATGGGACAATCCGAACCCCAGCGCACCGCCCCCATCTGTTTCCGATGCATCCATTCAATGCCTTGCGTTCGTGAGAATAATGTGGATTGATCAATGACGCAGTTAAGCACGTCAAGTCACAATGACATAATAAATTGATGAATTATAGACGCAACATTAGGCGTCCCGTATCGCACATCTAATTGTTTAATATGGTTTGTGGTTTGCTTTGTGCGGTTAAAGCAATACGCAATAGCTCTCTTAAAATAGTGATGTCTATTTCGTGTAGCATACTAAAACATATGACCTACTTAAGAACTACTTTGATCTGTTTTATTGTGACCTCTAATTAATGGAACTCTACAGTGTAAATAAATATTCGAAATTTGAAAATCAAGATGGCCGCCAATGCCGCCATACATACAGGTAAATGGTGCCAAACTATACATTATAGAGGGAGACGGGGGACATCTGTTTTCGAACTATGATTTTCACGGTGGCACTGCCGCCGGTATATATATTATTGTATACACATATACATACACATATCCGTGGCAAGACCATAGCCGGTGCTGCATATACATACACATACCTCGTCCTGTATATACATATCCTGTATATGATATATACAGGAGGAGGTATGTATATATACGCAGCACAGGCGGTATTGCCGCCACCGTAAAAAGTCATAGTTCGAAAACAGAATCAAGACAAATCAAGCCCTCCATCATTCCCTAAGAATACAACAAATTTTTCTAGATCACTGTCAACACCCAAAATGCTGTTACCCAGCAACATAGGGATTACTGACAATTTTATCAATAGACCATACGACAATTATAACTATCGACGATCGAGATTTATTAGACGAAAGTTTTATATCCACATATTCAACGATGAAATAAATATATAACGAGGGACCGTAATCTAACGATTTGCTTTTGGGAACTTCTAAGTATTATTCTAGTTATGAACAGAAGTTCTCCTTTATTTAGATATGCATTAGGTGTAATTTCCTTGTAACGGTATCTACCCCTTCGTAAGCAGTATCACGATGCACAATCAAGGGATGCGATGCGATGACAATGGGGGTATTAGCGGAGGCGTTTAGGACGGACGTGACGTGGTTTAATATATTGTTCCTTTAAAGTGCTTTCTGTATAACCACTACTGGTTTTGTCATCTTGCTTGTTGAACGATAATTAATTAGGGTAAATGAGCTGGCGTTATTTTTTTTTTTTTGCGTCAAAATACATGTTCGTAATATTGCTAGATATATCTTGATCTTTGACTCTCTAATTAGAGTTAGAGACAGAAAAGATCTAGCGTTCTTTGGCAAAGATACGTTATATTTTAATTAAAAATGAAACCAAACTGGGAGGTGAATTTTTCATTTTTTTAAATATTTATAATATTCTGGCATGTTGGCCGAAATCAACTATTTAAATAATAAAGATACCTTATGTTCTAACATTTTCAATTCCTTTCAGAACATACAATAAATAAATATTTCTGGTCAAATTACCTATACACTGTCATCTAGTTCCAAACAGCAAAGCTTGTACTATGGGTACTAGATAACTGCCCTCTTACCACCATCTCATATTGCGACTCAATAATTGAATAGATTGCTTATTCATAGCAATGAATAAGCTACTCTATTGCATTTGAAATAGAGTCGCTTATTCATTGGTATAAATAAGGAATCTATTCAGTTATTGAGTCGCAATAAGAGATGGTGGTAAGGGGGCTGATACTATACTTAAATATAAAACACTCAGACCATGACAAACAGATATTACATGTACAAAAATATTTGTCTTGTCAGGGAATCGAATCCACGATCCCGGAGTCGAAGCGGACATGGTCATTCCACTACCGGACTCGTCATAAAAGTTTTTTTTTCTACATCTGTGATACATTATGTCTACATTGGCCATTGAAGATAATTGTATTTATGTATTCACATATTGTATATAAACGCAGCAGTAAGACTCATTCCGTTGATTCATCTTAAAACTGTGATCTTAAATAATAAAATAAGAAATGCTTTATGATTCCATGAAAATTTTAATACCCCTTACGTGTTCCCATTTAACTTTTTATAGCTATTCCGTGCTATGCTAACGTCTGAACTCAACAGGCTGTGAGTACGGCGAGTATGCTCTACGAAGCTCGCCGAAGTCTTCCGAAACTTTATAGTTGTTTTTTGTTCCGTCTCGCTCTTTCACTCTAAACAAAAACACCTTGTTTGAAAGCTTATGTTAAAAGCTCTGCCCGCTTATGGTGTTCGTCTGTGAGGGAACGTGATCGTGTTCGTTTATACCGCTAGTGTTTATTTATTATATTAATCGACATTGTTGCGATTTATTTGTGCGTTGAACTCAATAACTAAAGTTAAACCAGAGTGTATGTTCTGGTTAATTTCGTTTTCGTGTACAAGAAATTGTTGGTAGTGCTCCAGTTAGGAAACAATGAAGATGTGAGTTGAGTTCTGATTATTTGCTATAAATCATTTATTGCATGATTTAGTGTAGGTAATGTAAACTATGTATAATATAAATAACGTAGTTTATATAACATATATTCACTAAATAAAGAGATTAATGTTTGTGATGCTGAGTGACTATTTTTAATTGGAATTTGACAGATATAACTTTTATTTATTAATAACTTTGTGTTGTGGTGGTGTTTTAGGTGCAAATAACAGGAAATGTCTACGTTGAAGTAATTTTTTTTTTAATTAATATTTTTTGGTGCTAGGTATTTTAAGAGTTGTTGTTTTATTTTATTGAACATATACAATATGTTGTTATTGTTTATTATATTTTTAACAGACTTCACAAAAGAAAGATAACCCCGAGCGTATTGTATGAATCTTTTATGCATGTTATGCGATTGTAGTTTATAAACCACAGACAATACAAGCATACTTTAACTCACGAAATGATTTTAGAATTTTTTATTAATTTGGAAAGATTTTTTCTTCTCTTTAAATTAGATTATAAAAGATTTATAAAGCATTTTTCTTTTTTGATATCAGTTAAAAATATAATTCTTATTATTATTGTTGTTATAACAATCATAATAAGAATAAAAACAATAATAGATTGTTGTTGTATTTAAAAATATTACTTTTTTTGCTTTACTTCAGAAGACATTAAAATTGTTCTTAAACTCAACTGTAGCAGTTCGTAAATACTTTTATTTAATCTGTGGCAGTAACTCGGTAATCATGTAGTTTAACAAACTACTCGTAAATAATATTTTACGGCTCTAGATGTCAAGAACACTCATTATCCAGTTTAGACTCCGGAACCAATAGAACTCTATTTCAATTGACGGCCTACGTTACATGAAGTGGGACAGTTCTAGTAGAAATGAAAATGTGTGTTTAATTTTACAGCCTTATAATTTATCACAAGAGTCTTATATTTAAGTCCTGAGCTAGTTGTTATTTTCTGAATGCTCATTTACGTTGAGAAATCGCAATTAAACTCACACATGCAAGAAATTATTGCACAAAATGTTATATTAAATATAACTGTACACATTTGTGAACCTATATTTTGTTTATAAACAGTGCTTTCCAGGATATGCTCTAAACTCTTTAAACTTTTTTGTTTTTTTACAACTTGAATGTCATTGAAAGGTGTGTTAGGTAACAACTCAATGTTTTAGGTCTCCGATAGTGTTTGATGTTTAAAATCCGTGGTCCACGGCGGCAGTTGAGCTTCACTTGACTAGCCCTCTCTTTAGGCTTTTAACGTTTTATTTGGCATATACTTAGCTGTCTCTCACATTGCCAGAGTGGAAGTCAAGTTCTAAAAGCTTCCTACACCTACTAATTTCTTCTGATTAGATTCGTTGTGAGTTCCAAGGTAGCCGTAGTTTCCATTGTTCATTGCCTTTTTTTGTGGTCACCGCTGTTAATCCTGGCTACACAGGAGGCTACAGTGGTGTGGTGAACGTGTGGTGGTAAAAAAAAATGTTGTGCATAAGTAGTCGTATATGAATAATATTTTACCTTTATGTTCCTGTGCATTCATAATTGCTGCATTTGTATAATCGACTTCGATAATACTTTTTCGAAGGAAGAGGTTAACTGGATAAGTCCGCCTTTATACTGCTCTTCCTCCTTTTATATTTATGCGCGTGTTTTCCGCACAATACCGTTTTGCGAATAACAAATAAACTAACATGTTTATTATATAAACACTTCAAACACTATTGTAATCAAACAATGTACTAAAATAATCATAATATATGCATACCGTTAATAATGTTTCTACATCCTACGGCCCGTCCCATGAAAAGCGGGTACCTTCGCTATATAGATGGTCGCAATACAAGGAGTATTGTTGGTGCGCTGACACCTCTGCTGCAAACGCAGTATATCCTCAAGTCTGCTAATCTCACTCACTCGTAGAAAACACAGCAATAAGGGCATTGTTTTTAATGAAAAACAATGCCCTTATTGCTGTGTTTCCTTAGGGCTAGAGACTAGTGACTAGGAACTAGGAAGTACCTCCACCTCACAGAATACAGTACATTTACTGTATTCTGTGAGGTGGAGGTGGAGGTCACTAGTCTCTAACCCTAGTCGGGCTCGACATGATATTCCTCTCTTTCGCCAGAACATTTGTTTTAAATTTTTCCATACATATGTTATTAAAAAAATATAGTTTTTTTTTGTAATTTCGTCAGTAACCCGCTACAGAACGGGTTACACTTGAATCGAAAGGTTTTAGAGCGTACTCTACCCACTGCTCAACTTGTATTCGCGGAGCTAACTTTAAAGTTTTTCAAACTTTAAAGTTTTTCAAACTTTAAAGTTCACTTTATTTTACGTTGTCGGATAGGATCGGACTTAATGTGCACTTCAAAGCATGAACTGAGTTAACATTGAGTGGTTAGCAATGATTTGGTTCTCACAGATTTCGGGTTTGTTCCCCGCACAACCCAAAAAATTGTGTGCATAAACATCTTGAACGTCTTGGTATGGGTGCGCTCTATATATTATATGTATTTCCAAAATAAAATCATGGGACATGGGAAGCAGGGGTAGCGCGCGTCATAAGTAATATTATTACTATATCTCGCAAATTATTTTATTCCGAGAATTACATATCTGTACTGGTGGAGAATAATTTGGTAGAAAGCCAATTTTACTGCTTCCAAGCATTTTGAATGCACTCTACATTCCAATTACTCTAATTGGGCTGTGCTTCCCAGTTTGTTGTACTATCTCCGCTTTCCACTTGTTCGTATGATACTTGTAAAAGTATGAAACCCAAGACAGAACGTCAAGTTATTCGTCGTATGAATCTGTTACTGCAAATTACGCTTATAAAATGTTGATCATCAGTGTCCATATATTATTTTGCTGTTTCCTTTTATGTCTAGCTAACTGAATAACTTTTTTTATACCAGGGGCTAAGCAAGCATACGATCCAATACGATGTCAAGCGCCCACCCTAGCATAATATGTACCTCCAATGCCAAAATGTTGCGTAGAGTCTTTTCAAGCGTGATGAGCTCACATATTTGCAGGAATACAACAACCCTCACGAGTAGTGTTATTTGGCTATGTTCTTCTGTAAATAGAGATAATTCCCCTATACCTTACAGAAGACTTTCTTCCTAGTCGGGCTAGACATGCCCTACCTCGCTTGTGCAAGAGCCTCGTAGTCGGTAGAGTGCACCACGTGCACATGATTTGCTTTTGCGCTAGAGATGGTGGCTGTAAATCACTTACACCCATATACGAGTATTACAAATTGTCAAAATGTTACAATTTTGGCTATGTACAAACCACATAACAAATACCCGTACTAATACAATTGTAGTCCGATGATTACAACATATAAATAATAACAATGTATAACCACGAACGTGCAACGACGTCAACGAGCTCCTCCGTGCTTCGGCGAAAACGAAATGTATTCGCTGAAAAGAATAAAGGTATAATTAAATTTATTATCAGAGGTGAGTTTAAACAATACCAGTGGATATATCTACAAGTCACAAGAAGATGGATGAGGACCAATACGCAAACTGACAACCTATAGTTGGATTGATTTTTTGCTCTGTATATCTTTATTTATAAATTTCATCTAAATTATTAGAGCCATTTGCAAGGTGGTCATGGGGATATATACAAGTAATATACACGTACGACATGAGATGAAAGGAAATTATTTATTCTGCCATATCTAATATCGCTATAAAAATAGGGGTGATGGTAGAAGGGTTCCTTTAGGGTTGTATGTATTTTTTAATGCCACATCAAAAAATTAATAAAAAAATTGTGGAAATAATTTGGGTTGGTCCACCCTTATCACTTAGGATTATAAAAAATAGATAACAACATATTCTCAGACCTACTGAATATACATATAAAATTTAATCAAAATAGGTCAAGCCATTTCGGAGAAGTATGGTAACTAAAACTGTGATACGAGAATTTTATATATTAGAAGAAGATATAACTTATGTTTTTGAAGAACTTTCGTAAATAGTAAGTAAGTAAGTAAGTGTGTGGCTACCTAATCTCTATCAAAACGAACGACTTATTTATTGTTATTCATTTGACCTCTACTTTAAATTAACTGGAGTCAATGACATAGCGTTTATAGGCGCCACACTACCGCTACACGAACTGATTATATACGGTTTATCAATTTTAACTATCCATGATGGTATTCGTGGTTTCATAACTAAATGATAACATCATAGATTGTCAATACGGGTACCATTGTTACCATATCATAGTTCTTAATCTGATATATAGAAAATAAGCGTACAATGCATATATCTATAAAGAACCAATATGATAAAAATGCTTTTCATATGTAGAGCCTGGGAGTTTTCTCTTCTGTATCTCCAAAGGTCATCACCATCAGCCTGCATCTACCCACTGTTGGATATAAGCCTTCTCCAATGCTTTACGAATCACGAATACGATCCTCTGCTTTCATCTTTTTTTTCATCTTTCATTCTCATCGGACCATCTAGAATTAATCCTACGTGTGGCCTCCACTCTAATACCTTCTTCCCCATCTGCCATCACTTACTCGACAGATGCTGATTGCTACTTCAGCTGGCAAACTCTGAAGACTATGTCGATGACTTTGGTTCTCCGTCGAATTTCTTCGTTCGAGATTCGATCCCTCAAAGAAACCATTCAAATCTCAAGAGGGGTTCTGTGTCAATTCTGCTCAGGGACGTAACTGTTTAGCCTACCACAGAGTGATGTGCTCTCCTCCTCATCCTCTGCTTTTATGTTTTTTTACCTCAATAACATACACTTATTTTGCCTACCAACTCTATACAGATGTTTTCAAGATTTATTCTCAAGCATCAAATATTGCACATTATTATAGCATTCCAACGCTATATTATCATTACTTTTTATATACTCGTATGTCGTAAATATACACTGTCAAAATAATAGTTGTACGCTATGATTATAACAGTGTAGTGAAGGATATGTGAGGGTAGAAAAAAATGTAAACAATATTCTACTGAAATAGTAGCCCCTAGGATAGGGATGGATTAAAACCGCGTCGGTGTACTACAACACATGTGGGTGTGTTACTGTGGTAAAATATCGAACAGTAACTAGATTGTGACAAACATTTGTATCTAAACGCCTATTGTGGTTATCATATATGTGGGTACTAATCTGTTGTACTTATTCTGTGGCGATACACACTATATAGAAAGTAACTCTATACTCACTATAAGATTTGATCCACATGATAAGACTTTGGGAATCAACCCATGTTCATCCCACTGCTGGGATGCGAGTATCCCTTCAACTGAAGGGGCTTAGAGCTTTTTCCACTATAATGCTACTGGGAGTTGGCTTAGGCCAGTGTTTTCAAGCCGTACCAAGGCCACTGGCTTCGCTTTACGACTGCCATCTAATGACAACAGTCGTAACCGACGGGTAACCGTAGCACGGAAGAGTTCGAGATAAATAAGCGCATCTATAGACAGGCTACAGTGAACTTTGCTTAACGTAACCGTGATCGATTCGACTGACACGCAGAATGATGCCGAAAATGATATGCCAAATATTTACTTACAAATGTAAAAAATAAAAAAAACTATTAACACTTGCTTCCACTCATTCAATCGAGCGAAGCCATTGTTCGCTTGGAGCTCGAAAGATTTGCTTGTAACATAAGATGTTTTTACTTGTAGATGCGCTCCATCTGCCTCAGTGGCAAGAAGAAAGCAAGGTAATGGCCCGACATTCACTTAGTCTCGACTTCTGTACCGTCGCGGCAAGACATTAAAATACAATTATTTAAAAGTTGTAGATAGAGTACATTCCTGTGTATTCATGTCCTTTTTTGCAGACTAAATTTATAAATGCACAGGTCATGCAATTGAGTAAGCGCTTTGTAGCCAATATATATTGCTGTAATGTTTGCCTATGGCCGATCACTAAATAAAATATTATAGCTTCTCCAGAGTTCAAGCTATCTTCACACCTTCAACGAATTCTGTCCAGTGGTAACGCGACAGCATAAACAAAACTAAACAAAAATACTTTCACATTGTATTAATTGGCAGTTTATAATTCTCATACCTGTTATTTTGACGTTTCGAATTTAAGTAGAAGAAGTAGCAATTATTGCACAAAAGATTATATTCATTGTTTATGACTTTACAATTTAGTTTAAAACTGTTTGTGTCAGTACCTCTAAACATACATTTATTTTTAATTATTATTTTTAATTATACAATTAAAATGTGCAGTTTTCTTTGTGTTTCTTTTTTTAACTTAAAACTCGCATTACCTCCTAACAATCGAAGTCTTTGAATCGTCCGTGAAACGACGAGTCAATACTGTTGCATAAATTTGCTATAGTATTAGGTTCGTACGTAAGTAAACGCATTAGCGTGCAACGGGGGCACATAGCGACCATTACTCGGAAAGTCGATTGTTTGTGCCGATCGACATTTGTGTGGCGATTACCAACATGTTGTTTAATGTTTGTGCACAAAGAGACGCCGGTGACTACGCCCCGAACGTTCTTGAAATAGTTACCTGTTTACTTGGTGGACAATTTGTAGGACATCTGAGGACAACATGAATGTGTCGCGTGCTTTTAAACTCTAATGTTGAAGTACTTACAAAGAATACAAAAACAATATATGACTTATCATGACGTGCATTTATAAAAATTCTATATTCAGGTGAAGCAAGCATACTATGCAACAACAAACTTATTATAGATTGTAAACAATTGAGAAAAAAATATTGTTAAACTACCTACCTATATATTTTTAAATTCGCGATATTGTATAAATAAGTTTTTTTTAATAATATTGAATCAATGGAAATTTTCGTACATGATTATGATCAGAAATGGAGAAAGATGATCATTTTCACGTTCTAACGTTCGTAACTGTTCAATCATACCTAACATATATAACCGTAAACGTATAACTATAGTCGTTTAACAGTTACAAAAGTAATCAAAAAAGTCATTTACTCATACGTAGCGGCACGCGATATTTGGTGCACCACACAACTATACAATGCAGCCCGTCTGTTCGCGTGGCCCATCATAAAACCTACGATTGTGTAACGAGCGAGCTAAACTGCTTTTTTGTGAGCACACCAAAGTTCCCGCTCTCATCTCAGCTCGAGTGTGGTGCGAACAGCAACAGTATTGTAGCTGAAAGGAGCGCTATCTCAGTTGAATAGCGGCCCAGCCCTCGTGTCGGCTGCTCGCTATTTGCAGAACAATGCAGGCTTGATGCGCACGCCGCCGCCGGGAAAGCGCGGGAGGGAAAACGCGCGCGAACCGCTGGCAGTCTCGGCTCGCGAGCGCGACCGGCCGCGCGCCGAAGCACGCCCCACGACGCTTGCGCCCTGGCGCACGCCGCCACGCGCCGCGCTCGTCGCGGTGTTACGTTTTCCGAATCGACCGCGGACGGCAACACTGCCACCGTGACTGAATTTCAGTGTCAAAAGGTTGGTGACCCCACTTTAGTGCAACCAAAAAACCACCCAAACGCTACGAATTTTGGACCCGGTTTACTACCGTCCCCGCGGATGACATGTGCCACAAGTCGTTTTGTAGTAAATTTCCTCGTGCGCCCGAAATGTCAAACGTACGCGCGTGTGGGCACGGAGGGTTTCCAATGCCACTTACCCTATTTTATATCATCATTCATGCTATTGCGTCGAATTGGGCCCCTACAGATAGTTTCTTTAAATGAATATCATTTAAAGGAAAAACATTTTTTAGATAAAAAAAGGGAATAAAGCATTGCCTAGTAATGTAATTATTAAGATTGAGAAATCTGAACATTCCGAAAGATCGCTTTGTTCAAATTCCTTTTTTTAAGAATCCTTCATAATCATACTTATTTGAAAGGACGTCCATATCTCAGCTATCACTTTATACATCCCTGATATGTTTCCTTCTAAAAGAATCTGTTATGATTGCGTTCATGACAAATACCATTGCCCAGTACAATATGACTGGATGAAGTAGAGTCTATCTAGTAATCAAAATAGCGGTATGTAATCTAGAGCTGACATAGAGAAATTGTGACCTACTTACGCGTCTTAAACTGAAATTAGATTGTGGTAATGCGTTCACTAGAACTGTATAAACGTCGTAGACCAAATCACGCCAAGGGATCTGTCATGGCCCAGAAATAATAGTGCTTCAATGCTCAGAATATCGGTGAGATCATCGCATGCAAATGACATAAGTTCTTGATCTGAAGATGTTGTTATACGTCGCGGTTTTCTTGAGATCCATCATAAATAAAACATTGAGATGTAATTGAAATGTAAAGTTAGAACATAACCTAAGTGGTGTGGTTATATACGCAGGATTGCAACCTTGACAATGAAGTTGCGGTAAATGGTATATATCACATTAAAATAAAAACTATAGTTAATTTTGCAATCAATAATTGACAATATACTTGCTCAAAGCTGGTAAATCTGAAAAAGAAATAAAAGAAGTTCTTTTTGCAATGACTGTATAAGATTTATGATTAACACATTTTTGCTTGTGTCTTACTATGTTGCTGATAGTTATTACTAGTGTCTACTAATGGTGGAAATTTTAAACTTTGACCAACACATTTTTCATAAGTTATTATATATATTACCAGCCATGACGATTTTTGCTGTAATGATTTCGACGAAATTTATATACACTAGCTTGTATCCTGTAGGAATTTTCAAAAATCCTTTCTTAGCCGATGCCTAGCTGTCGTGATGTCTACCCGTGTGTCAAATTTGAACCCGATCCGTCCAGTGGCTTGAACTGTACGTTGATAGATCAACCAGTAACGGTTGCCTTTTATATACAAGACAGAAGGGATACGATCACTTTAAAAGTCGATCCAAACTGGCCTGAATTTTGAGAAATTCGTATTTTCTAAAAACACGGAAAAATCTCTAATGTTTAAGAGCTACGAGTACATTATCTTCAGAATAAGATTTTTTTTATTCTTCTATAAATTACACAGCGCCATCTAGTCTCAAACTAAGCAAAGCTTGTACAATGGGTACTAGATAACAGATGAATTACTCAAAAAATTTTTTTTTGTAAATACATAGATAACACTCAGACCAAGACAAACAAACATGTTCATGCACACAAAAGTTTGTCTCGTGTGGTGATCGAGCCCGCGACCTCGGACTCAAAGTGGCTATTGTAAGCTATTCAACTACCGAGCTGAATTCTAAAGAAACTGTTATGGTGTTTGTCGTGGATGCAATTACCGCAGTAATATCTCATTACCGTCATTTTGATGAACTATATCCGCCTGTTGGATAATTATGCATAATTAAGATTGATGCTGAATTGCGTGAACAAGTATGTGATCCTGCTATTCGTTCTAATCTAGTTACATCCTGTTCCCAGAGCTCTAGCATTTAATGTGAAAAATTACACCCATTAAAGTGCCAGCCATTTGGCCCGACAAACGACCACTTCAGCATAAGGATCTGTTTGATGATAGTAAGGCCATTGATGTGATAAGTAAAGAGAGTTTTTAAATACTAGTTCTACGGTTTCTACGGTATATTTTAAATCTGCGGTATAAGTTACTAACCATGATCTTTAGAGCCAAAGCCAACCTCACCTGCACGTAGTGCACCCTGCGTCTAGCGAAAGAGGCTCTAGCAAAGGAAAGGTAGGGTAAAGCGTATTCGTTAGCTGCCCAACTGGGGAGTACCTCTACGTAACAGAATACCGCAACCAAATAACAATTCCCATAAGGGTTGTTGTGTCTCTGCGAGTGAGTGAGGTTACCAGAAAGGAAGAAGTTGCTACGTTGACAGCAGGGATGGTTCCGATGCAAGCGATATTTCATATTGCAAGCATTAATATGGCTGTGGTAACTGCTTCACATCAGGCGGGCTGTATGCTTGTCTGCCACCCAACGTAGTATAAAAAAACGTGTAAAGTTAAGTGGGCATTAGTAGGCGGGAAATTTGCCTCTGAACGATAAACCGTTTATGGAGCTCTAATGAGTACAAACTCATCTAGCGCGTCGAGGAAATCTGTTTCTATCTGACTTTCATTAACCCTCGACATGCCTGAAATGGCCTTATAGACCCATTACTTAACAAAACCGTTTACTATTTTTTCATGCGTTAATCTTTAGACAAATTTATAGGCTATTTGATTTATATTAGTCCGCGTGCTTCCAGTTAATTAATGTCAAATACTGCTGGCTGGAAGAGCTCGATGGTATTGATATGCGTGTCAGTCTAATCGAACACGAAAGTTAAGTAACATCACCTGTAGCCAATCCATGGATGGGATTGTTTATCTCGAGCTCCTTCATGCATCGAAGGGCACGTTAAGCCGTCAGTCCTGGATTATCAATGGATAACACTCGTTTAAGCCAAGTCCTCCGTCTATCCACAGTTTAGCAGCGTAGTGGAGTATGGTCTAAAACCCGTTCCATAGAAGGGAGACTCGTGTCTCAGCAGAGCGATGAATAAAGATTGAAGACGACTGTTGGCTGGTGCCCATCCACTACCGTTAATAATTACACACAAAAGCTGCAGGCATAACATAAATATAAATAAATAAATATTTCTGGACAATTTACACAGCGCCATTTAGTCCCAAATTAAGGGCAAAGCTTGTGTTATGGCTACTAGACAACTGATGAATGTACTTAAATACATTTTTTTTGTAAATACATACTTATAATACATAGAAAACACCCAGACCAAGACAAACAGACATGTTCATGCACACAAATGTTTGTCTTGTGCGGGATTCGAACTCGCGACCTCGGAGTCAACATGACCATTGCTAACCATTCGACCACCGAGCTCGTCAAAGTTAAAAGTGATCTGTGTAAACCAACAAGTGGCAAACTTATACTACACTAGAAATCCACCCAGGATTCGGCTGTCTAGAATATAAATGTATAATAATTTACTTTCCTGAAAACATTCTCTAAATATTAGTGAAAATGGCATAAAAATCATCGCGTGGTTTAGAACAGAGAACGGGCGGAGACAGACAGAAAGCGTCTTTGTTTTATTCTAGATAGACTTCATAGATCTTCATAGACCAAACTGCATGTGAAATTGTCTGTATTGCATACCTTCCTATCCAAAATTTTACATTTTGCACTTACATATATTAGATTGATATATTACTACAGGAGTAACTATTAATTAATATATGTTGCAGATTACATTGCTAACCCGTAATCAGCAAAAATATATTGATTTGCAGGCCCAGCAGACCCGCCAATATGATGTAATTTTGATTCAAAGAATGTAATGTAATAGTTCCACGATTTAAACACACGATTCAAACACGATTTAACGTCTAGCCATTCATTGGCTGAAATCGATCGATCGATAAAAAAATCGTGTACTATCCCTATATTATTATAGGGATAGTACACGATAGTAGTAGTTTATCGATGAATGGCTAGACGTTAAATCGTGTTTGAAATGTAAAATGTAAAATTTTATCGATAAAAAAATCGTGTACTAGCCCTATAATAATATAGGGATAGTACACGATTTTTTTATCGATTTCAGCCAATGAATGGCTAGACGTTAAATCGTGTTTGAATCGTGTAGTCATAAGACTAGCTCGGTGGTCGAATGGCTAACAATGTCCACTTTGACTCCGAGGCCGCGGGTGAGATTTTCGCACAAGACAAAAGTTTGTGTGCATAAACATGTCAGTTTGTCTTAGTCTGTAAAATGTATTCCAGTATAATATCGGTTATCTAGTACCCATAATCCAAGCTTTACTTAGTTAGGGTCTAGATGGTGGTGTGTAACTTGTCAAGGAATATTAATTTATTCGTATAATTATTATTTTATGTAATATTTTCTTGCCATCACAAGGAATTTTTTAAAACAATAACTTGATTCACAATTGCTGTTATATCATTTAGTTTTTAATTGTATCACAATTAATCGTAAAACGTCTAGGATGTTAGATACAGAAATAAAATGTGACGAAGAATTTGAAAAATGTTCCGCCGCTCTGAATAAGGGGTTGAATTAAACTTGGGTTGAATGGTTTGCGATCCATTATGTTCGACGAGGAATTCGAAATTTTTTAGGCTATTTGTGAAATACCTGAATGTATAGTGCTTTTGTATTTGTTAATACCATATCAAACCTGGCAAACATGTTTGAATCAGCTGATGTTTTTTTTTCTACGACTAGGGTGACAAACAAGCGTACGATCTGCCAGATGGTAAGCACTTATAGCAGCCTATCGACGCTTTAGACACCAAAAAGGATCGTTTCCACGTTGCCAACTCTAGATAAAATGCTTTCCTGTGTCACATTCTTTTCTTCTGTGCTTATTGCATGTATCAATGTGTAAACATTGAGTAATCGCTTTGTAGCTAATTTTTACTGCCATGGTGTTCGCCTATAGCCCGTCATAAAATGTAATGGTTGAAACTGCTGTAGTAGCTAGTTATAAAAACAAAGTAACACTAGATATAGAATTTTAAGAGATCAGTTAAACGTAAAAGATAATGGGTAAAATTTACAAAAAATTATAGGGTAACGTAACGTATAAGTTAACGTTATAAAAAAATCTTCCATTGCCACTTATTTTAAACACAAGTAGGTGAAATTTACTTCGTATATTTTAAAACGACCCACAAACATTGAGAAAAAATAAAAAGCTTGAAAAAATATAAAAAAAATCTATTGTGTAAAATTTGGGCAAGGCTTCTTTACATCATGGATGCTAAGGCAAGTATTTGAAATTCCAAGCTTGACGTTATTGTATTAAGGCTCAAAATTACTCCAACAGCAACTTCGGACGCAGTTGAAAGGGCAAGCAACAGGCTCCTGGCACGTGTAAAGCCCACGAAAATCCTTGATTCTCCATCTCAACAACACAAATACATTTTCGTGAATAGAATCTTTATTATTTCACCGACCTTTCAGTACAGCGAATGTCGTTGTTTAATCGGAAACTGATAACTTATTGATAACTTTGACATGCTTAGTTGTTCGTTTTCAGTTTTATTTCTTAGAGTTTTTTCGCAATTTTTTTTCCAAATTTTAAAAGAGAATTCACGAACTTTGGTTTAACAACTCGGCCACTTATAAAGTATAAGTGACCGAGTTGTTATCCCATGTCATATTTTTCATTTAATTAAAATGTTTGTATAGTCAATCACGCTTTAAACTTCTACTTTTAAATGATCCCGCATATTTACAAGTCTTAAGTAGCATTCGTAGCACTACGCGAGATGCTTTTCTGCTGTATATGTAGCACTCTATGTAGGATACATAGAGTGAATCACTTCAAGTTATTTACGCCGTCATATATAGTGGATATTTGATTATTCGGACTTCAGTTATACGAATACGCGATTATCCGAATAGCTTACTTTCAACAGCAAAAAGATTTTCGAACATCTTTGAATGTAGTATTTCTCAATTAATATTTTTAAAGAGTTGACGAATAATTTTTGACTTACAGATTTTCTTCTCATCTATACATATAATAAAACAGTAAAAATAATGTGTCTGTACATTGAATATATTTACAAAAAAACAATTGGAGGCGATGGAGATATAGAGTATGAATTTAAAAAAAAATGTCTGTCTGTTTGTCTGTTTGTCTGTATATCTGTATGTCTGTTTGTCTGTTTGTCTGTTTGTATACGCTAATCTCTGGAAGTACTGGACGGATTCGAATGAAACTTTTTTTGTTATATAGCTGTTAAGCCTGGGCAAAATATAGGGTATAATTGATTTTGCAAAGTGGAACACCTGATGCAGCACCACAATGGTTCAGGTAAACTATAAGAAATATAAAAATGACGCCTTAGCAAAAGTTGTTCAGCCTGATGAGCATTTTCTGTTGAGGTATAAACATCCAAGATATGGAACACCTGATGCAGAACCTTAATGGTTCAGGTAAACTATAAGAAATATAAAAATAACACCTTAGCAAAAGTTGATCAGCTTGATGAGCATTTTCTGTTGAGGTATAAAAATCCAAGATTTGGAACATCTGAGGCATGCTAAGGCATCATTTTTATATTTCTTATGAAATATAAAAATGATGCCTTAGCAAAAGTTGTTCAACCTGAAGAGCATTTTTTGTTAAGGTATAAAAATCCAAGATTTGGAACTCCTGATGCAGAACCATAATGGTTCAGGTAAACTATAAGAAATATAAAAATAACACCTTAGCAAAAGTTGATCAGCTTGATGAGCATTTTCTGTTGAGGTATAAAAATCCAAGATTTGGAACATCTGATGCAGAACAATAATGGTTCAGGTAAACTATAAGAAATATAAAAATGACGAATTAGCAAAAGTTGTTCAGCCTGATCAGCATTTTCTGTTGAGATATAAAAATACAACATTTGGAACACCTGATGCAGAACAAAGTTAAATTTATTAGCATAAACAACACGTGTTTACAATAAATTATAGTTTTCAAAAAAAGGAAAAAAAAACACGTTATAATAGCTAATAGAACTAAAAAATTTTTTAAGTAACTTTTTTAGTTCTATTTGCTATTATAGCGTGTTTTTTTACTTTTTTTAAATCTATTTATTATAACAATAAATAGATTAACAAAATATTGAATGTATTGTAAAAAAAAAAACCGCGTGGTGCTACTTTTATTCTTACCTGCTACAAGTTAGACGCAATCGTTTTATTTTATTTACAAAGGTACCGTGGTCTATTTAGTCAGTTTATTATAGACGTGTACGCTAAAATTGAAATGGAACAATTGGTATATATTCGCACCAACCAGAAGAATACGTGCATTTGCGGGACGCTATGTAGCAAGATGAGAGTTTATTTGATTTGGTGGTGGAAAGTGTTTTAAGCGACGAGGGGAAACTGTTTTTCTTAGATGCTCCAGGAGGGACTGGAAAAACATACCTGACAAGAGCAATCCACGCTGAAATCAGGCGCCAAAATAAGATCTCGCAGAAGCATCGCCAAGTATTGCAGCCACATTACTACTAGGCGGAAGGACGCAAATACTATGTTCAATATCCTACTCGATTTAAACAGAATTGAAACACCGACATGCTCTGTGACACGAAACTGTGACAAAGCAAAGGTGTTTCAGGATTGCTGTCTAATCGTTTGAGATGAATGCGAAATGGCCAACAGTAAGGCACTAGAAGCTGTAGATAGAACTTTACGTGCCCAAGAGTTTTCAAGAATATTATTAAAATTTGGGGAAGATCTCCTTCCCGAAGTAAAGTCAATGGCAGCGCAATATAATTGAAGCTTAGATTCTCACTGGGAGTGGTGCCGGTGAAACTGTATTTATTCCGCGTATACCACTCTTCTCCAAAAAAATCCATTTTAATTTTAAACGTACGCAGTTGTCTGTGACCTTTGCTATGACAATAAAAAAATCACTAAAATTCGCTGGTGTCAAGCTTAGGACTGGTCTTTTCATATTAGCTCCCGAAGGAAAGACTCCCTTAATTTTTTTTAAACTATGGTTACAATGTTAAGCAAAAAAAAATTTTTGACTTTATACGTATAACAAATATTTTCTTATGTATCTACATTAGTTCGTATTTGTATTAATACGGCGGAATCATAAAGTCCACGCGAACGAAGTCGCGGGCATCAGCTAGTAAGAAATAAATGCTAAATATGTTTAGAATATTATCTGAACCATGATTTTTTACGGCCTTGTATACACTATTACATATTTTACAAACTTCATGCCATATTTTGTAAATTATTAGCTATAAAAGTTCATCGAGCAAAGAACTAGGTGACGGTGGCATAAGCTTGCATGTTTATAGCACTCGCTATATATAGAATTACATAACTGACTTAACCCTTTGAAGTAATGCGTTTAAAGTTCAGTCAAGTTATAGCTGCGGCGTATTACTTTTCACGGGTTATTTTTACGGAACATGGTAAAGGCAGCTTTCAACAGTATTTTAAAATGGTTTTTATAACGACATAAATACTACAATCGACATAAATATTTTATTATAAGCCTTTGAAGATATATAAACAATGTACAAAGGCGGTCTTAATGCTATACAAGCATTCTTTACTAGCCGATCTTAGGGTGATGCAGAATCAAAATCAAAAAATCTACAAAATCGATAAGACGAAGAAGGTGCACAAGGCGAATATTAATATTTTTAGGATATTTTTCCGTTAGTAATAAACTGTATCTTCAGTGTTGAAGAGCGATTCTTGTTTGATTATTTATGTTTGTGCTATGCATATTGGGTTATAGTCGAGTTTACAAAATAAACCATACGTGTTACACACTAAATCACATGTATGTTGTAAACAAGCTACAATGAAATTTCGCACATTGTAGAAAAGAAACCATTCAATTTATGAAATTTACTTTCAGGGCCCTTTCCGCTTCTTTTTAAATACCTACAATATCAAGATTTTTTTTAGGTGAGAACGCATTTTCCCAGAATTACATCGTTGTCAAACCAATATCTGCTATGTGCATTTTTTATAATTCAATTTGACAATTGCGACTGGTAAATGAACCAAACCATCGTATGAAAAAACTGCTATGTGCTGAATAGTTGTCACAGTACGTCGTATAGTACTTATAAGCACATAGCAGTCATATGATAGTTTGGTTCATTTACCAGGCGCAATTGTCAACATGTAAATTAAAAAAAAAATGCACATAGTAGATTTTGGTTTGACAACGACGATTACCTAGATCGATTTATCGACTCAGTAAACCCTTAAATTGAATTTTTTTTTATACTACATCAAAATTAATAGACTCCTTTGCGAAATAGTTGTGGCGTTACGATGATGTCCCACACAGCCTTAAAGATTTCTTCGAGAGAAAAACGGCAACAAATCAATCTAGTCATAGTCTCGAGTAGGTCTTAATTCTGAGAAAATTTGTTTTCTCTTAAAAAACGCCGAGCGATGCTCGGACATCCAGGTACTATTTATTAAAAAAAAATGCGCGATTAATAGGTAGTGTAGGATATTGAAATGTATTGAAAATATTCACAATCTAATGAAATTTTTACAATTATAGCGCTTTAGTGTTGATATACACTAGTGAGAAGGCAATTGGTTCAATCATAAACAAACGCAATCTGATGGACGAAGGAATAGGGCTGGTAGTTTATGTGGCGAGATGTAGGGCGCACGTTGTATTTATTACTTCTCTTAAAGCCGTCTGCGGAAAGTACTCCACTTTTTATATGGAACGTGTTAGGTAATGTAGGTACTTTATAATGGATACTTAGTATTAAACCGAACATCTAAAATTGTAAAACTGGGCGACTATTATTTACTGTATGATTTTACATCTTTCATCTATAGATACTATATTATAAAGAGGTAAATTTGTGAGTTTGTTGTATCTGGATCTACTGAACAGATTTTAAAAAATCTTTTACCAATAGAAAACCACGTTATTTGGGAGTGTTATAGGCTATATTAACCCGAAAAATGAAAAGACTTTTTCGTAAACGCGGGCGTGCCCCGGGCGGAAGCTAGTACTAAATACAGCTGATAGCGTAGTTCCAATCTCGTGACACATATAGTAATATATAGCATAACGTAATATGTCACGGGAAGAACATACCTTGTGTCATTGTTTTCACGTTTAATTAGCCACTTTGACTCCGAGGTTGTGGATTCGATCCTCGTACAAGACAAGCATTCAGAGCAAGACAAGTTCGGAATTTTAAAAATGCATGTTGCAGTCTCTTCGAGAAAACAAATGTCATTGTTTGATAATTATTTAGACAATAAATTAAGCCTTGCCGGATAAACAGTCCGCATCCACCGGCCCAATTGAAATAAATAAGTATCCGAGAAATTTCCGAACTCACGCTCAAAGCTTATAATCCCTTATACCTACAAAGTTCAAAGGTTTGACTTTGACATTGATTTTTCCATAAACATGCATCTATTGGTAAAATGTAGATTAATCTATTGTTGTACAATGATTAAGTACCACAGTCCAATGAAAGCCTTTTGAAATACCTCCATGGACTGTTGAAATCCGATGTTCCGAGTTGAATCCACGACCATCACAGGCCGTGATCGCGCACACAAATTACGGCACATTCGATCTTGTTATTATGCAAATGCCTAGAGCTCCGATACATCGCTACGTCGTAAATTCCATTATCGGTTACTATCATCAATTTGTCGGTATGTTGTAGATATTGACTGAAAACAATTATCGCTCAACACCAGGTTTTATAGGCAGCCATAAACTTGAGTCTTCAGAAGGTTTATTAGTCTTAAACATTGACCTATCACCTAAGAGGAGCTGAATACCGCAAGGTCTTACTGTATTAGTTTTAGATTACATTTAGTTACACTATTATTGATTTCACTTGTGTAATCTAAATTATTATTTATTTTGATTATACATTTTAAATTTATTTAGGTTATACATCGATTTTTATAATGACCAGTGTAATATAACAAAAATAATTAATTATAACAGAGGCAAATAGTGTTTCTATAATTTCTTCTACATTAAGGTCACACAGAAAGTTTGTTTTGCATTTGCGATGAATAACTATTAATAGTTCTTGAAAATATAACTAAGTGGGTTATAGAAAAAAAATACAAAATTAGAAGTCTATCATAGAACGTCTAAGAATAGGAATTATTTGTATTAGAGAATTTTCATTGACCTTAACCCGATTGATGGATTTATTCTTGAGGTCTTTTGTGCTTTCGAAGACACATTAAGCTGTCGTTCCCGACTGTTGTCGTTAAGATTCAGTTGCCTTTGAGAGATTTCAAAATGCCTCCGCCAACCCGCAGTTAAGCAACGTACTGGAGTAGTAAGCTTTAAAACTTATTCGATTGAAGAGAGCTGTATCCCAGCTGTGGCGCGAGTATGGGTGGATATTGTTGTAAACATTAAAGGACAAACGTGTATGCCATTACAATAAATAAATCATTTATTTCTTCCACAAACACGAACCACAGACACGAACAATGTTTTGGTAATAGTTCTGTCTGGAAGACTGATGCCTAAACTAGGCAGAGGCAAGTATTTCAGGTCACCAGGTCTCCACCCCACGGTGTATTACATACAGTTAACTTTCAGGAAAAAAAAAACACTCACAAAAAAAATGTTACTTGTTAGTTAACAACTAACATTTTTTATATATATAAAATCAGGTGGAAGACAAGAATACGGTCCGCCTAATGGGAAGCAGTTATCGTGGCTATATTAATTTGTTTGCAATAACATATATAGCTAGCGTGCCGCCGCCCCAGCTGCCTCTTCTATCCTCCTCCTTTCTAATGACCGACTGCGAACGCAGCAACTCCTTTCTTTATTTTTGTTGACCTCACTCACTCGCAGGAACACAACAACTCTTAAGGGAATTGTTATTTGACTGCGGTATTCTGTGAGGTGCAGGTTCTTCCCCAGTCGGACAGCTTAAAAATATCAGAAGAAATCAGAGGCTTTCGATTTCTTTTTGAACCCAAAACTGTTTATACAAATACACATATTGTTTAGTTATACCGCTTAGACAAATATCCTTCTAAGGCAAATGTATAAGAATATTGCTCTAATAAATTTAAAATAAATAAATATTTCTGGACAAACACTGCCATCAACCAAACTAAGCAAAGCTTGTACTAGGGGCACTAGGTAACTGATATTAAGTAGACTTAAATATATATTTTTATGAGAATACATACATATAGAACATAGAAAACACCCAGGCGAAGATAAACAGACACGTTCATGCACTTATTTGTCTTATCCGGGAATCAAACCCGCGACCTCGGAGTCAAAGTGGCCATTGCTACCACCGAGCTCGTCAATATGTAATGTTTTATGAATACCAATGACTGAATCTATTATACCATCACACATACACAGTCTTAAAAGTAGGTATGTATCAATGAAGTAAACTCTGTCGAAATCAACATTCGTAGGATGTTTATCGATATTCCATTCCCGACCTAAATACATCGATAGAAAAATAATTTCTTCAGATGAGCAGAAACGCGGATATTGTCTCTTGCGTCACATATCATACACACTGGAAACGAACCTAGTTAAGCTTCCGTTCGGTGGCTTTGTGCTATTTGTGGTGTACCGCGAGCGATTGGAAAAATATTAGCTATTTTAAGAAGAGCTGCATGTGTATTTGATAGATGAAAGTTGAATTGACACAATATGGTATCGTTTTTTACTCTGTATAGCTTTTTTTTAAGTTTACAAATATACTTATGCTAATATCAAAGATAAAGATATTTTTATTAATAATAATAGTTTATTTCCAGACCAAAAATACACAAGTTTTATGCTTAAGTCTAATTTATCTAGCCAAGTATTACACCGCAGTAGCAATACAGCATCCGTAGCCGAACTAGGTTTTAAAACCTGTATTTCAGCATACATTTTTAGCTAGCATATAAATTACAGTTTTAACCAATATAACTAAACATTTAAAGAAAGAATACTTATATAAAAGGAGACGCAGGGCGTGTAAGTATGAACTTCTCTGTGTTAGATATGACAATGAATGAGAATGTGTGAGAGGGTGAGTAAAATTACAGTATAAGTAATAGTGTAAAATCTAAACATACTTAAATAGATTGCGGAAAATAAACCATATTTTATGCAATCTATTTATGTTTAGATAGACACATATCTTATTTAGATAGGTACCTACATTTCTATTTTTCCATATTTTGATGGCGTGCAAATTTGTATATATTGAACACTACTTAATTAAATTATTAAATAAAAATCAACAAAAAATCTGTGCTATTAAGAGCCTATCTTAACAATTCATTATATATGCCATACGAATTTGTTATTTTTTTCTTAAATAATATTCTCTATTTGATATTGTATATTAACATGTTTATGAAATATTTTAACCATCTACAACATGGTTACCATCTACAACTAATGATAATATTAGAAATATTTACCATCATCCACTTTTTCACGTATGTAAATTTTGACATGTGTCCAACACTTCATAATGGAACTTAAAAATATCCAATTATCTTTGATATCTTTATTAATTGTTACACAATTCTGAAGACGAGGGTATTGATAAGTAGACGAACAATATAGCCGTCAGTTCGCTCGAATATATAAAAAGTTGGTATAAAACACAGGTAATTGTTAATAAAATTTGAGAAGCTCGACGGCGTCGTTGCGTGTGTCAGTCTAATCGATCACGCAGGTTAAGCAACGTCGACCGCTGCCTATCTACGGATGGCTCTATTTTTCGCGAGCACCTCCGCCCGCACGGAGCGGGCGCGTTAAACCATCGGTCCCGGCTGTTGTACTTAGATGCCAGCCGTTAAGCCAAGTCAGAGGCTGTCTTGAGAGAAGAGAGAGGGTGTCTTGAAAACACTGACCTACTACATCCCGCAGTTGCTTTTGCAGCGTGGTGGAGTACGCTTTAAACACCTTCGATTGAAAGGAGATCCGTATCCCAACAGTGGAATAATCATTAGTTAATGTCGATAACAAATATATTTAGTTCTTTAATTAATAGAATGACAGTGACACAAGTATTTTAATACGACATATTAAGTATCAATTATTTACAGTTTGGACTACTTTAGACTACCTTTATAAAAATAAAATGCTATCGAATCGAAAATTTACGAAATCGTTTTGGTTCTGTTTGCTGTAAAACCGTAGGGCACAGCTAGTTTTCAATAAAGTTCTCAACCTATCAACCTATCAATATTTCGATTAGCTCTAATTTAATGGTTTCGTGATAAATGAGTCCACGGTTCAAGCGATACTGGACGAAGAATCTATTGTTAATAGCTATTCTACAAGCTGATTTCTAAACGTAGGTATTAGTCGTGTTTACATTGTGGCCTACTGAATAGCCCCATCAAAATACATTGTACCTTCTCGGCTGACCTGTTTTTGTGCGTAATTTTACCCGTTTTATATACTTAAGAGGACTGGCCTACTTGCTCACACGCGCATTTTATAAATAACCAATATTTAATTGTGTGCTTAAAAACATTATTGTATATTTAATAGAAATTAATAAAAGAGACTTACAATGAATGAATGATGAATGTATACAATGACGGAATTACCCCATTAGAGAACTCTTTCATTCACCACAGAATGCTTGAAAGGGAATTATCATTTTTTCTGGGGTTTAGGTTTAGCACAAGGTCTACGTACGATAAACTCTATAAAGAGAACACAGAAAGAAAATAATAATAAAATATACTGGACTAATGTCCAGTTACGTCATATTCAATTAGATCAATACAATGAATACAACTAATTACAATATTTTGTCGAAAATATATTCCAGAGCATGCGGCATAGACAGTAAAAGTTACAGTAAATAAAATACAATAATATATCAAAACACTGGGGATTTTGTTTGTAACCTACTCCGACACGCTTAATGTGATACATTATTATATTTCAAACCAAGAGTGCTATCAGTAGACTCTAGCAAGCCTTGCAACCTATTTGAATATCACTAATTCGTTGTCACTTTATTCTTAGTTCTTCCTAGACGTATATATTATTTTTATATCTCGGTGTATTTCATATAATTGAAAAGTGTTTATAGAGGGGTAAGTAGGAAAGCAAGCAATGAAACGCGTGGAAGGGAGAGTGCAGAAAATTCAAACAAAAAAAAAATCGAAATTCTGTGCGGGCGGACTGTTATAGACGACAGTGTTGTAAAATAAAAATGCCATCAGAACGCCCTCTTAAATATTTTACTACTAGCAACAGTTGCGTTTGATAGATTTATTTAAATATTACAGTGTGTCAAAATATATGAAATGAATCGATAAGCATTTTTACTATTTAAAAATGCCTCAATTGATAATAAATTTAGTGATTTGTAATTTAAGAAATATGAAAACAGTAATTAATACGATTATATCAATATTAATTACAACATAATTTGTTGTAATTAATATTATACGTATTGGATACATTTTTAATATTTTATTTTGTAAAACTAATCAAATTACTGTAAATTCATTGATAAAATAGTATTGAATTTGATAGTGTTGGTGAATCACGTGTCCTCGCCATCTTGTTTATGCTATGCTATAAAATGGCCGGAGCTCGGTCGGACACGACACTTGCCGTCTGATCGTCGGAGAGAGCGGAAGCTCTGCCCGTAGTCTGGTGGGTGGGTTGGTGAGACCACGTGCTACTATTGTTTATGAAAGTATAAATAAAAGGACCAGACACCGATGGTCGGAGAGAGCGGAAGCTCTGCTCGTAGTCTTGTAGACAAGTTGGCCAGTAAGCCACGTGCTGCTATTGTTTATGAAAGATAAACAAGCTAAGTATAATTTCTATAACTAGTAATATAATTTCTAAACCATTTATCAATTATGTTCATAAGTATATAAAGTGTCTAGAAGTATATAATGTTACATATACAGTGTGGGTATATATTGTTATAAATGGATACATAAATTATATACTAATAGGTATATAAGCTGACTGGATGTATATAAGGTTTTATAGGTGAATGATGTTATATATACATATATGGCGTATGTATATAATTTTATATAGAAGCAGAATGATAATTTAACATCATTACTACACTGAATTATGTACAAGATGTAAAATAAAAGTAAATATTGGTTATAAAGATTTATTATTAACTTCAATGTTACTGAAATAGTGTTATTATACAAACCTACAATATACTTTCATGGTTTTATTATTATAGTTGAAAGAACTCCCCCATATACTTATATATATTTCAGCCATAATTTGACATCAGAAGTGGGATCAGAACTAAGTGGTATTTTAATATATATACATATACATCTATATAGTTTCAGATACTGTGTTCTCATGGATCCGTCCGTCGTGAAAGGCTTGTTGAAAGCCATTCGAGATGGAACCAGCGAACTGACGATGTGGCGCTGCCATCGTTTGATCCAGACAAGAAGCAGCTCCATTGCAATATCGCACCGGATCTTAGTTCTCATTGATACTAGTGCCAGCTGTAGTGTAATGAAGGATTCGTCGCCAGAAAAACCGGCTGTAAAATGGTTCCCATGTTCTATAATACTTGAAGGGATAGGCAATGGGAAGCTTCATATTTTTGCTAAGTATTGGTGCCAGTCAGGTTCGATGAGATTTGCTTAGAAATCTAATTTAACGAAGCCACGGGCGAGTTAAAAGATATGTCACTACCGTTATTAACAACAATGATCCAAAATATATCAGAACGGCCGAGCTTGCTTTGGAAGGTACAGCTGTCCAAAAAACAACAGGATTTAGCCCCATTAGATTGTTGATAGGTAGAGATGGAAACATACAGTCTATAAAAAACATTTTTTTTTGAAGAATAGCCCTGTAAATTTAAGGTTGATGTACCGTGATAGATATAAAAATGTTATTAAGAATAATAAATGTGATAGATATGATAATGTATAGATGTTCTAGTACTATTATGAAAATTATGAAAAATGCAAAATAAGCGATAAGTGTACATGATGTTTAGTCCACAGTTTTGTGAATATATTTTGACACAATTGGCTTTTTGACATTTTAATTTAAGGTGGCCAATATCTACAAAAACAAAAACAAAAAAAAAAAAAAAAACGCTGGTCTATCGCTGTCCTGATGTCAGTCTGTAGATTCATTGGCAGCGTATGAATGACTGATATGCCAAGGACAGGGATACTATAAAAAAAAGAAAAAAAAAAAAAAACGCTGGTCTATCACTGTCCTGATGTCAGTCTGTAGATTCATTGGCAGCGTATGAATGACTGATATGCCAAGGACAGGGATACTATAAAAAAAAAACACGCTGGTCTATCTCTGTCCCGATGTCGGTCTGTAGATTCATTGGCAGCGTATGAATGACTGATATGCCAAGGACAGAGATATTATAAAAAAAAAAAATTGCTGGTCAGCACTGCCCTTATATTAGACTGAATGCACTAGCAGCAAGTGATAGGTCTAATATGGTTGAAGGCCAGATGCTATTGTTTTTCTGCTGGTCTGCACTGCCCAGATGTTATTTTCGAATGCACGTGCAGCAGGTGACAGAAATAACATTGTCATGGCCAGTGTATTTGATTAAAACAAAATATTGATTAAAACAAAACTATGTACTTTGAGAACAAAGTACAATGTCAGTATGGCCGTGATAGATTTATTTAAATATTACAGTGTGTCAAAATATATGAAATGAATCGATAAGCATTTTTACTATTTAAAAATGCCTCAATTGATAATAAATTTAGTGATTTGTAATTTAAGAAATATGAAAACAGTAATTAATACGATTATATCAATATTAATTACAACATAATTTGTTGTAATTAATATTATACGTATTGGATACATTTTTAATATTTTATTTTGTAAAACTAATCAAATTACTGTAAATTCATTGATAAAATAGTATTGAATTTGATAGTGTTGGTGAATCACGTGTCCTCGCCATCTTGTTTATGCTATGCTATAAAATGGCCGGAGCTCGGTCGGACACGACACTTGCCGTCTGATCGTCGGAGAGAGCGGAAGCTCTGCCCGTAGTCTGGTGGGTGGGTTGGTGAGACCACGTGCTACTATTGTTTATGAAAGTATAAATAAAAGGACCAGACACCGATGGTCGGAGAGAGCGGAAGCTCTGCTCGTAGTCTTGTAGACAAGTTGGCCAGTAAGCCACGTGCTGCTATTGTTTATGAAAGATAAACAAGCTAAGTATAATTTCTATAACTAGTAATATAATTTCTAAACCATTTATCAATTATGTTCATAAGTATATAAAGTGTCTAGAAGTATATAATGTTACATATACAGTGTGGGTATATATTGTTATAAATGGATACATAAATTATATACTAATAGGTATATAAGCTGACTGGATGTATATAAGGTTTTATAGGTGAATGATGTTATATATACATATATGGCGTATGTATATAATTTTATATAGAAGCAGAATGATAATTTAACATCATTACTACACTGAATTATGTACAAGATGTAAAATAAAAGTAAATATTGGTTATAAAGATTTATTATTAACTTCAATGTTACTGAAATAGTGTTATTATACAAACCTACAATATACTTTCATGGTTTTATTATTATAGTTGAAAGAACTCCCCCATATACTTATATATATTTCAGCCATAATTTGACACGTTCCTCGTAAATTTCTAAAAATATTTTATGAATGTTTATTGTGCAGAAACACATCTCGTTAGTAGTTTAAAATGACCTTAAACTATTGGCGACCTATTTTATGTGTTGCACAATTTATCAATAAAGTAAATCGTTTATTTATTTACAATGAATGTAGTCGTAACGGGGTTTTATGAGTATTGTAAAAACGAAGTGTGCGTAAAGTGGCCATATAATATACACGCTAATGCTTTACAAGATAATACGTGATAATACTCAGTTTATTGTTAATTATTTGTTTAAAACCACTTTTCTTCTTGGATTGTTTCTTTTTTTATTTTCTTTATTTCTTCTACGTTCAAAATACAACTAGTGTTGAAAATTAATTCGTCAAATTGGGACTTAAAAACGTGACGTGGTCGTAAGACCTTTTTCATGGGTCGTGTAAAAATGGTTATACATAAAAATGTTTAAGAAACGATGGTTTAGATTATACTCCGCCACGCTGCTCAACTGAGGGTTGGCAGAGGCCAGTGTTTTCACGCTCACTTGGCTTAACGACTGTCATCTGCTGATAACAGCTGGGACCGACGACGGCTTAACGTGTCTTCTGAAGCACAGACGAGGTCGAGATAAATAAGCCCAGGTTACTTAACTTGCATTATCGATGAGACTGACACATGCAATGACGCCGTTAAAATACAAGTATATTAACAAATGCAGTATGCTAATTGCATTCAAAAGACACAACTGCAAAGATGTCATATAAATTGAATCAAATGCCTGTCCTCACTGGCCTCAAACAGTCCTGGGAAGTCGGATAGATACACACTCAAGATGGAGCACGTGTAAAAAAGACACTCGCGAGTCCCCACTTGAGTGCCTCAGCGGTGCCAAGTGTTGACACTCGACTTTGAAAGGATAAAGTACATAATAGAATTTGTGGTTTTATAAACTGTTTTCAAGTAGTTTGATAAGCGACAGATGATAAATAAATAAATAAATAATAAATAAATATTTCTGGACAATTTTACACAGCGCCATCTAGTCCCAAATTAAGCACAAAGCTTGTGCTATGGTTACTAGACAACTCATAAATGTACTTAAATACATGTTTTTTTTTATAAATACACACTTATAATACATAGAAAACACCCAGACCAAGACAAACAGACATGCACACAAATGTTTGTCTTGTGCGGGGATAGAACCCGCGACCTCGGAGTCAAAGTGGCCATTGCTAACCATTCGACCACCGAGCTCGTCATAGATAATAGAAGTTACACGTATCGTTAAGAGGAAAATAGTTAACTAGCACCACTATTGAATAAAAAATCATAGCGATTATATAAAAAGAATTGTACAACACGGTTATTGTAATAAAATCAATGATGTATTTTTATATCTCTTATCTAACATTTTACACAATTAATCCAAAAACGGCCTTTTGTGGCAACTATTGAGTGGAGCGACTACCTCCACATCACAGAATACCGCAGCCAAATAACAATTCCCTTGATTGGGTTGTTGTGTTCCTGCGAGTGAGTGAGGTCACCAGAAAGGAAGGAGAGGCTGCATTGGCAGCGGGGGTGACGGCGCGCGAGCGATACTTTATGTTGCGAGCGTTAATATGGCTACGGTAACCGCTTCACATCAGGAGGGCCGTGTGCTTGTCTGCCACCCGACGTAGTATAAAAAAAAAAACTTTCTTGGATATGAAAAGGCTCCAAAAGCAGTGAACCAATTTTGATGAAACTTGGACGGAACGGTTTGTGTCGAAAAAAAAAATTGAGATCGATCATGTCCTTGAGGAATGATCATTGGAAAACATAAATCAATGGAAAACATACACTCAGCGAATCTACTCGCTCCATTTAAACTCGATTTTGGCCCCGTGGGCTAGAATCCCGCCAAGTAATAATTTTTTTTTACTCGTTCATCATATAAAGTCAGAAAACAGATAAATTTTAATGACATTTTGACTATGAAGATATTGTTGAACCAATTTCATTACAAAATAAAAAATAAAAAAAACAGAAATAAAAAAGCTGTTTGCAACAATTTCTCGACATCGATAAATAAATTGGGTTCTAACGTACAACTTGTAAAAAGCGATTTCTGCGGTTTCGCCAACACGCCTATTAATATCATGGATAGTAATAATTCAAACCGATTTGTGGGCCAACGACGGGATATCAAATCGGAACGACATTGATGTTCAATGTTTTAAACTGTGTAGCTTATATGAATACGCATTGCATGGAACTATGCGAAAAATTTATTTAAAGAATTTTAGTCTTTGGGATCTTTGAGACTGTTATTACATTTTAACAAGTACGCGTTGTACATTATGACGTGAATACTTCTTTAAAATTGCTTCCATAAAGAGGCAATTCAAAAAAACGAATGATAACAAAATCGGGAGATACAGTTTGGCGTTGTAATTTCGAATCTATGCTCTATATGCAAAATTCATTCACATCACATTCAATGGATAGATGAAGGATCAAAGAATTTATTACGCTAAATAAGGACTATTGAACATCGCGTGCGGGGGAGCGGGAAGCGCTGATATTTTGAGATAATTTTAGTGCATATAACGTATTCACGTACCTACAACACCCGGCCGTGTCCATGACACAGACACTTTCCATTTTTTATACTACGTCGGGTGGCAGACAAGCGTTACCGTAACTTGTTATCGCTTACGTGCCATCCCAGTGCGAACGCAACAACTCCTTCCTTTCTGGTGACCTCACTCACTCGCAGGAACACAACAACCCTCAAGGGAATTGTGCTGCGGTATTCTGTGAGGTGACGGTACTTCCCTAGTCGGCCAGCTTACAAATACGCTGTACCCCATACTCTCTTCTCTCTCTATCTACTCTTTCGCTAGACGGCAGAGTGCACCACGTACAGGCGAGGTTGGCTTTGGCTTTAAAGATCCTGATGAGTTACTTACACCCCAAAAACGAATAATACTTTTTAACTTCTACACCTCTATGTATCAGACCCTTGTCACAGATTACTCTCTAGTGTGCCGTGTGCCCATTGATTTATATCGTTTTTTTTTAATGTTTACTAGCGACCCGCCCCGGCTTCGCACGGGTGCAATGCTGATACTAAATGTACTACAGAAGGTCTTTGCGCTTTGTCCTATCCAGTCCTTCCCCAGTTATAGGCACACGCCGCCGGCTCCGCGGCCGGTGCCGCCACAGCCGTTATGTCCCTGCATTTTAAATGTGTAATATCTTCTAAACTATTCATTTAAATTACATGCTGTGAAGGGCCATATTGATCTATATTAAATGCGCAATGTATTTAAGGTACTTAATTGGATAAGGATTAATTCTGTATTGCTTAAAATCGCTTCGTAAATAAGGCATTATTTCTTGTAAAAAGCAAAGGATAAAATAACGGTTATTGTGTGTTACCACTAAGAGATAGACATATACCATCGCGAACTTTTTTGTAGACCATTTTATGGTGAACAATACTGTACTACATTATTTTGATCTATCTCGTTGGGTTCAGCCAGCGTTTGCAATGAAAGAGCAAAAAAATGTGTTTATTTACGACATCACATTAGAAACCTCTAAATTATCAGTGTTTTTCTACTATGTTATGCATATATTATACATATAAACTTTCCAGTTGAACCACTCTATCTATTTAAAAAAACCGCATCATAATCCGTTGCGTAGTTTCAAAGATTTAAGCATACAAAGGGACATAGGGACAGAGAAAGCGACTTTGTTTTATACTATGTAGTGATGATGTAGTGATGATGAATAGATCACAAATTGTAGTGCGAATATGTAGTTGGATAATTCAAAATCCACTGGACGAGTAACACAGATGCACGAAGTGTACTGCCCACCCTACCCACCATTATTTTCATATAAAAACTAACTGGGCAAAGAACATAAAATTATTAAAAGGAGAAAATTAGCAGACAATACACACATCAATCTAATCGAACATGCAAGTTATGCAACGTCGATAATAGCCTGTCCATAGATGGATTTATCTATTTCGAGGTGCTGTGGAGGGCACGTTAAGTCGTTGTTGCCGACTGTCATCAATAGATGACTATGTATAGTTTAACTTTTCGACGGCTTGAAAGCACTGGATTCCGTCAAACCGCAGCTGAGCAGTATCGAACGCGGAATAGGCTCTCTAACCTCTTCGATTAAGGGAAGATTTCAGTGCGATGAATAAGGGTGGACGACCACGTCCAAATACAAATAAACAAGAAATGAGAGCACAGCGGTAAACGCATATCATCATCAGGTCAATTTAGTCTCTACTACAGGAGCACGACCCTCTCTCGTCCGTCCCAGACGGAAGGAGGATTTAGCCTACACTCCCCACGCTGGCCAAATAGGAGGCAAGCGCATATAGGCACGAAATATTTAGTTACACCGTAATATTTAATTAGTAAATATTTAGGTAGTTAGGTAATCGAAATACACTTTGTTTCGAGTTCGAATGCTCAATTGAGTGACAGATATTTTAACTGATGACAATCTATTCGAACCGATTTGTAGATAACGGACTGTCTGAGATCAAGTTTCATCCTTGACGAGCGCCAGTTTGATTTAGGTATAGATCAACAAATAGTCGCGTATTAGATTTCATACTCGTTGACTTGACCTGATGGCCTCATTCTACTGAATCGATTGTTGTCCTTTGCTTGTTACGAGAAATTTATTGTACGCTGCAGTTCGCGGAAACTAAAAGTTTTTAGCACTTCAGCGCTGAAATACGAGTTATACAGCGAGTTTAAAATATGTTTTTATTAATCCACTTTTAAAAATATTTTCTTTGCTAAACCCTACGATAAAAATAACTGTAAAATTTGAAGACACTCGTCATTTAGTTGAACTAATTTAATTCCACGGCTACATTTTATTTATAATATATATTTATTTACCTACATTTACATTACATTGTCGACATAGCCTTTAGAGTTTGCAAGCTGAAGTGGCAAAGGGCGGGTCACATCTGTAAGTGATGGTAGATGGGGGAGGAAGGTATTAGAGTGGAGGCCGCGCATAGGACGACGAAGCATTGGACGCCCTCCTTCTACATGGTCCGATGACCTTAAGAAAACGGCTGGAAGCGGCTGGTTGAGGAAGGCGAAGGATCGTATTTGGTGGAAATCATTGGGGAAGGCTTATATACAGCAGTGGATAGATACAGGCTGATGATGATGATTTATTTACATTTCGGTTCGTTCACCTTCTTCCATTGCCCTCGTCGATTGTCCCTTGTCCTTTCATTCTCTTTTCAGTCTTTTCAGGCTTACTTAGTTCTTTGTCGGTGGCCAGTTGCGAGGCTGCCCACTAAAGAGTCTACAACATCCCATGCAATGCCAAATTTCAACAGGATCCGAATAGTGGTTTCGGCTGTACGTTGAGAGATCAGTGAAGAAAATTTAGAATTCTTTAACTGTTAGTATGTTGCCGTTGTGTGTTGTGGTTGTGACTGACCTTTGGATGCAGCAGAAAACCAATGTTTTGCTCATCTTGACAATGATCACATTGTGCACTGAGCTGCACCCCTTTTGTTTCTACTGTTTATACAAACATGATGTGCTTTTTTTGGGAATATGCTAATTATGTATACTTGTTTTTATTAAAGCTATACATATACATATATGTATAAGCTACCGAGGCTCTGGTTTTAATCGCAATATATGGTCCCCAATACCCGGCAGTCCTGCTTTCCTGGGAAAAGGTGCCATTTCAGGTTACCGATATCCCCAAAAAAACGGTTGAAAACGGGTAAATGCGGAAAACGGGTAAATGCGGAAAACGGGGTGCACATATGGTGGAAAGCATTAGGGAAAGCATATCTATCATATTCCAGCATTATATCCAGCAGTGGATAGATTCAGGCTTAAAATGATGATGATGATAAAACCTTAATCTACTAACAAAGTGTATGTCAGTAGTTTCTATTAGGTTGACTCTGCGATGTCGTACATGTCAGTCGTTTGTTTTTATTAAGCTCTAAGCACACATGTGACAGTTTTACCCACACATGGTCAACGGACACTCACAAGCCGGACGGGACTGGTATTTTCTCCGTTCACAACAGAAGCGTTTCACTCAACAAAAACTATTTTGCATTCGCCCTAATTTCCGCAAACTCCGCGTGCCTGAATTCATTAGATGTTGTAAAAAACAGTTTATTTAGGTACCTGCCTTTGTTGCGGTAACAACGACCCTATTACGTAAAACTTTTATTATACCAACTTTGTTATGCTTCACATTTACCCACTGCAATATTTTGGCATATAGTATTTTGACATACAAATTATGAAAATAAATTATTGTAAATGAATCGGTGTTTTTAAAATCGCCAACGAGATTTTGGAATAATCTTAACGCAAGTGTATCGCACGATGGATATCAAAACTGATTCGAGAAAAATTTGACTATGATAATTATTTCTTCCACAATATGACATTATCGTGCGATATTTTGGCGAAAAAAATATTGCTCCATTTGTGCCTCTTTTGTAACATGAAACATAAATTGCTTAATTTATGTTATTTTCTTGATTTGAATTAAGGTTTCAAATCATTGTTAAAACTGGCAATAATTTATTTAAAGGCAAAAATTTATTTAATTTAAAGACTGGCAGTGGATAAGTGACCTTTATGTGTAACTGATGTCGATGGCTCTGGTGATTACCATCAGGTGATTCACATACTCTCCCATAAAAAAAAAGAATCAATTTATTTTTGATGTTTTCACTTCCACTTTCAGGACATGCGTGTTTGAAAAGATTGCAAGTGATTAGTTAATAAGATCCCCGCACAGGTATTTGTGTGTATGAACATGTCTGTTTTACTTGGTCTGGGTGTTTTCTATGTATTATAATAAATTAAGTACATAATTTAAAAAATGTACTTAAGTAATATTTGTCAGTTATCTAATAACCACACTTGCTCATTTCTCAAATTGGACCAAATTACACGCAATGTGCAAAATTTCACCAAGGTCGGTTAAGTTATTGCTCCAGAGATGGGTTCGAGTCATGTAAAAAATATTTAGAAAATTAACCATTTGTTTTTGTCAGTAGTGGCGGATTTCATCTCAACCAAACATCGTGTCGGATTTCTTATAGCACCTATATAAGAAAAATACAATAAGTACCTAACATTATATGTATAATATATGCCTATTACGTATGTGTCTAAATTCATAGCCTCAACTTTTATGATTAGAACCAAAGGAGACATCAGTCACCTGTCGCAGAATAAAAGCAGCGTTGTATCGCTCATCTCTTTGTCCTCGAAATTAACAAGGACTCATTTACATACGTTTTCCTTACGCGCGGTCTATATTGATGAAGTTAAAGTAGGTCATGGCAATGCAAATTACATGCTATTTATTGTTACAGAAGTGGTTACCTTTACCTATTGATATTTAAAAAAATATATGTGTATATTCCGACTTCTTCATCGCATAAGTGTGTGTGTTTTTTGTGCGGTTTCATAGCTTTTAAAAGCCTTTATTGACCGTTGTCAACCAAGTCGAGAGGAGACCTTCGCGTCCCTGTTTTCTCGCCGCCCTTAACTTGCCTAGTTAAGGGCAGCTTTTAGAATAACTTATTTATTTATAACATATCGTGAGTGCTTCGATTTTAGACGCTTTTTCTTTATAAAAGAGCAAAAGGGGAGCAAACGAGTATGCAAGTCATTTCAAGGTAAATAAGTAATCATCACAGTGCATAGACATCAATACATCAAGACACCATAAGTTCTGATACTATATATAGCTACGAGTTTGTACAAGAAATATATACTATTTTCTTGGAGACTTCCAAATCGTATTTGTTCGGGAACACCGATGAGGACAGTTGATTCCACTGCTTTACTGTAAGAAGGAGGGAGGTAGAGAGGTAGAAAATAAAAAAAAGTATATATGTAATCGTTTTATTTGTGTGTCTATTGTCACGTGTTCAATCATTTACACCACACACAACTGCATATTTCAAATAAAGGTCACAAAAGGTAAACATTCTGTGCATTTAAGTCACATATCCATTAGCAGCGGAATCGATTTGTTAGTAGATGCATCGAGGTTGACAGTGACACCCATGTTTGCGCTAACGTATTTAATGTACGGACAAATGGATTTCTGAAATGTTTAATGGATATTTATAGTTAAACTAACATTTCGCCGCGTCTATGTTCACGTTTATAAGTATTATCATTCGGTGGGAATTTTCAAAAATCCTTCTCCTAACAAGGTTACAGAGCTTGCAAATTACATTGCAAAACAAGGTTAAAATAAAAGACTTTTTCTGAGACTTTTTGTCTTCAATATACAAGTTAAATTTCATGGGAGTACAGGAATTTGCAAGTCGTCTGGTTTGTCTAAAGTACTGTCTTTTCTGAATTCCATTATTTTTACATTATGTCAATATATGGGAAAATAATTGTTTTGTTTAGGTAAATAGGATTATTTTGCAATAGATTGTTTACCTGAACAGTAACTAGCAAAAAAACCGGCCATGTGCGAGTCGGACTCACGCACGAAGGGTTCCGTACCAATATCAATAAAAACGGCAAAAAAAAATCACGTTTGTTGTATGGGGGGCCCCCTTAAATATTTGTTTTATTTTTATTTCATTTTTTATTTATAAAGTGAATATAAAACTAAATATTATGTGAGTATTTCAAGCGTCTACCTATTACCGTTATCAATTGCGAGCAAAAACGAGCAAAAAAAATCACGTTTGTCGTTTGGGAGCCCCCTTAAATATAAATTTAATTCTGTTTTTTTAGTATTTGTTGTTATAGCGGCAATAGAAATACATCATCTGTGAAAATTTCAACTGTCTAACTATCACAGTTAATGAGATACAGCCTGGTGACAGACGGACGGACGGACAGCGGAGCCTTAGTAATAGGGTTCCTTTTTACCCTTTGGGTACGGAACCCTAAAAATGTTCGTGAAGTTTTTTCCTACACTGTGAAAATAGTAGTTTTTGAAAGGAGAGAGAAAGAAAGGGGTCTGCTGCGTTGACAGCTACGGTCACAACTCAGTATCAATACCTCTTCTGTGCTACTTAATTTCGGTTGCAGTCATTCTACGAAAAATACAAAACAAAACCTGTTACATAATGCAAGTGCTTTTGAAATGAAAGGCGACGCTCATTGACGAGTAATTATGAATAATTCTCGCCATTTAGGTCACCGAGGAGCGTTTCACACGCACAAAAATGGATCCGAGAGGCAATTAATTAGCTATATTGCTACTGTTGAATGTCGCACTGGTGAATGTAATATCTTTCTATATCCTCATCATCATCATCATCAGGCCATTTTACCTCCACTACAGGAGCACGGCCCTCTCTCGTCCGTCCCAGACAGAAGGAGGATTTGGCCTAGTCTCCCCACGCTAGCCAGATGGGTTGGGGAGGCCTGATCGATGTTTTATAATGTATTTCCCTTAGTCGCCTTGTACGACATCCACGGGAAGAGACGGAGTGATTATATTCTAGTCTGCCGGAAACCACACGGCCAATAGTACAACGTAGTAGTAGTAGTAAAACGTAGCATACTCATAGTATTAAATAAATAAATATTTCTGAACATATTACACAGCGCCATCTAGTCCCAAACTAAACAAAACCTGTAGGTACTATGGGTACTAGAATACTGCTAAAGATACTTAATTTAGCAGTTTTCTAGTACCCATAGTACAAACTTTGTTTACTTTAGGGCTAGATGGCGCTGTGTAATCGTACATTGATTTTGGCGACATCCATTCGATCGTAGTCGGTATCTATGAATTTATCAATGTGTCGCGGTCAGCAAAAGAGGATTTTTAGAAAGAAATACTTCACTATTTGAGGCCTACATTACATTTATCAGTTGTCTAGTACCCATAACACAAGCTTTGCGCTTAATTTGGGACTAGATGGCGCTGTGTAAATTATCCAGAAATATTTATTTATTTTTATTTATTAATTACCTACTTGACGCGTGTTACATATCCAAATTAGCCGAGTTGTTCACTTCAAATTGTGAGCCAGTAGGCCACATAATTTTGATATGTAACACGCGTCTTATAAATTCACAACATGAGAGTTCCTTTCTATTTGGTCGGTTTGTTTACGTTGACATGATCGTAGGCGAACAAAAAACTAGCACTAAGCACTCCGAATAGTCTTCATTTATTGCTTACTTTACACATATATAGAGTATATCCAGTACCTAATTATTATATGGCGTCTCGGATTTTTACATTCCTTTTTTGTTAGGCACGTCTGACTTTCTATTCGTAGCACGTTCGGTTTCCTTATACGATTCTTAACAAAGCCACCAATGAAGTAACTTGCCTAACTATGAAACGGACTTGGAGCGATATTATAACTGAAATTATGTTTTAGAAGCAATGGAACTTTTACATGCGTTTTTATTCTTCTCGGTTACTTTTATATTATACTAGCGACCCGCCCCGGCTTCGCACGGGTGCAATGCTGATACTAAATGTACTACAGAAGGTCTTTGCGCTTTGTCCTATCCAGTCCTTCCCCAGTTATAGGCACACGCCGCCGGCTCCGCGGCCGGTATCGCCACAGCCGTTATGTCCCTGCATTTTAAATGTGTAATATCTTCTAAACTATTCATTTAAATTACATGCTGTGAAGGGTCATATTGATCTATATTAAATGCGCAATGTATTTAAGGTACTTAATTGGATAAGGATTAATTCTGTATTGCTTAAAATCGCTTCGTAATTAAGGCATTATTTCTTGTAAAAAGCAAAGGATAAAATAACGGTTATTGTGTGTTACCACTAAGAGATAGACATATACCATCGCGAACTTTTTTGTAGACCATTTTAAGGTGAACAATACTGTACTACATTATTTTGATCTATCTCGTTGGGTTCAGCCAGCGTTTGCAATGAAAGAGCAAAAAAATGTGTTTATTTACGACATCACATTAGAAACCTCTAAATTATCAGTGTTTTTCTACTATGTTATGCATATATTATACATATAAACTTTCCAGTTGAATCACTCTATCTATTAAAAAAAACCGCATCATAATCCGTTGCGTAGTTTCAAAGATTTAAGCATACAAAGGGACATAGGGACAGAGAAAGCGACTTTGTTTTATACTATGTAGTGATAAAAGATTTGCCTTTAGTGTTAAATCAAAAACGGGTTACTGTTTTCTAAATTCTGTTCAGAGATACCTTGAGTCCTGGGAAAGGATATAAGATAGTTTTTGTCCCAGAAATTACCTGTTGTTGTTATTTACTGTACCCGTAGGGCGGTTCTTTGTTAGACTGTATGCATTTTTTAAATATAGTTTCAATGATTTCTCAGTCAATTGTACAGCAATTTTGATAATTCTTATTTATTTTAGAGGGTACACTCTTCAGGTGGTCCCATGTTAATGAAATCAGGATCTGGTGATAGGCTCCCTGGGAAATCGGGAGATAGGGATTTGAAATTTATTGGCATGGACATGGATACAGTAATTGATGAGTTTCCTGATATTATTAAGTAACATAATTTGCATTGGGAAGTCATCATGTGACACTGCTGAGCTGAGGAAGAACAGTTAGGAGTTAGGCAATAGTGTTGAGTTTTTCTTAATTAAGTTATTCATCTATTTTCATCTAGACAGCGCCATGTCCTACTACTTAGCTATTACATATTATAATAAATAAGTAAATAAAAATATTTACTAAAAAAAGAAATATATAAAACTTGACTGAAAAATCCACGAAAACTCTAAAAAATAACTACTAATGGACCTATTTTCTGAGAAGTCGGTGTAATTTTTAGAAAATTGAAATTTATAGGTATGGACATGGATACAGTAATTGATGAGTTTCCTGATATTATTAAGTAACATAATTTGCATTGGGAAGTCATCATGTGACACTGCTGAGCTGAGGAAGAACGGTTAGGTTAGGCAATAGTGTTGAGTTTTCTTAATTAAGTTATTCATCTATTTTCATCTAGACAGCGCCATGTCCTACTACTTAGCTATTACATATTATAATAAATAAGTAAATAAAAATATTTATTAAAAAAGAAATATATAAAACTTGACTGAAAAATCCACGAAAACTCTAAAAAATAACTACTATTGGACCTATTTTCTGAGAAGTTTGAAGTCGGTGTAATTTTTTTAAAGTTTGATTTATCCTTTTTAAGCTAACGGAACATGACTCGTATTATCCTAATAGGTTTTCAAATTTGGATCGGAACGGGTGCAGTAGTTATCGGGAAAGTTCTTGCATTTGTATTTAGTACAATAAAAGGTGCTACATGCAGGTGGTTGCGTTGTGTGATGCCCGAATGTCACGCGAGCGAAGCCGCGGACAAAAGCTAGTATTTCAATAAAAATTGCTGATTTTCTTGTTTGTCGATGAGCCGGTGCAATCATTGTACTTAGATAATGTTGGCCACTCAATAACCCTCAAGATCGTAGAAGGAAAATTCGTAATATCAAACCACAATAATCTTAATTTGATGGCATAAAAAGATTGTAAGCCCAAGATTTCAAGAAATCGACGTCTCATTGGCAGCCTAGTGTTTAAGAGTTTCAGATACGATCAGCAATACTCATAAGACTTGTTTAAACCTCAGCTAGCTTTTATCTCTGATTAGTGCAAGAACATTCCGAAGTTATATATTAATAAAATAGCAAATAAATAACGGATAATATTTAACGTAACATCAAATAAATACATTGCAAACCTAACCTAACCTATTTTGTACATCAAAAAATACTTATTGCACATCAAATGCAGGATTTGATATGCGATCAGATTAATTTGATGTGCAAATCAGGTTTTTTTTTGTGGATCAATTTAATATTTTGCATAATCGCCGTTGGTAATGCGAAATTGGGTTTTTAATAAAATAATTGGTGACATCGACTTTGAGTTAAGGTTTATCAAATAAAATGCAAAATAAATATTTTATAGTATAATTTTTGCTGCTTATGAGTGATCATAAGCAGCTAAAATTATGTGAATAGATACAAGTTAAATTAGGCTATGCGTCTATGTGCACATGCACAAGGTTTATAATTTTGTTTAAACCTTAAATAACATGTGAATCAAAACAACATAAGTACATTTTTGTATCATCATCATCATCATCAGGTCATTTTAGTCTCCTCTACAGGAGCACGACCCTCTCTCGTCCGTCCTAGACGGAAGGAGGATTTGGCCTACACTCCCCACGCTGGCCAGACGGGTTGGGGAGGCCTGATGGATATTTGTATTTCAATTAGTCCCCTTGTACGACATCCACGGGAAGAAACGGAGTGATTCTATTCTAGTCTGCCGGAAACCACACGGCCAATTTTTGTATAATATAAATGTATAATGTAGTGCCCATGCACATAACTATTAGTGATTTCAAATATACCTGTGTTTTAATTTAAAAGTCAATTGTATTTTCAAGAATAATTATAAAATTCGTATATATAAGCTGTTTTATATAAAAAAAATCTTAAAAATCGCGGTCTCACAGACCAACGTTAATATTTAAGTCAGTTTCACGTTGAAACTGGCCGGTTATATATTTTTTTAAATCTGCTAATAAAAGCGGGCTCTACATTGCCCATAACAAAGTGTAATTACGATGAAGTGCAGTGGTCGCTATTGGATATATTACTAAAAAAAACTGTGGTATTCGTCACATTTTCTGTAAGTAATTGTAATTTATATATAATATTCTATATAAAATTTCTTTTTTTATTCTACAGGTGCGCGTCCGCGAGTTCTACATCGCGATGCAGCGTTGCCCCTACATCCACGAGATGAAGGAGCGGTTGCTGGGCGCGCCGGTAGAAGGCGCCGATCGCGAGCTGCGGGAGCAGCGGGAGCGCGTGCTCGAGCCGCAGGACACCCAGGTCGGCACCATCGTCAAAGTGAGACACATCATCATCTTTTCATCTATTTGTTATTGACTTTAAACTGTTGTCTCAAAGTATGACTGAAGATAAGCCAAAGATATAATAGGAGTTATATTTTAATATGATAATTAGAATCCTTCATAACAGATATAAGTAAGATCCTAACACGGTCATAATAATTTATGGCTTTCGTTCTAATTCTATGCAATGACTACTAATTTTTGCTTTAAATACCAATGTCGGATATAGTTTTGCCTTTGTCTTTAGTTGTGTTCAAACTAGATTACATCTATAATAAAACTGAATGAAGGCGTAGTTCGGGTTCCAGAAGCAGCCATTAAGATGACAGTTGAAGGTTGATTACAGTTCTCACTTAACATTGTATTAAATGTTGTAGCAATGCACTTAGATACTTTATGCACAAGAATCATTTTCTTCCTAAAATTGTTCTACTTACTTACACCCTATACCTGTCCAATATTCATAGAATTCGACTGTGAGACTGAACTATAGGTGTCGTGTAAGTCTTGTTATCCCACGTGTCTATTTTGTATAACTTTTGAATACATATTTGCAAACAGTAATTCAAAATTGATTAAATCTCTCTCTCTAAATAAATATCGATTATTAATAATCGAGCAGTATTTTAAAGTCATTTAAAAAAAAGGAGCCTCAGCGGAGACCATACTGCTGAGCCTAAATCGTAATTTTCGAAATCTAGAAAAAGAATTGGTCGGTATATTTCAGAAATCGAAAAGCGATCGTTTTTGCCGAAGTCAATATAATCCTACCAGAAATATTACAGACATTTTATAATTTCTTGTATAATGGATGTCTAATTACACCACCTTCCAGCTGAATTCCGACGGGTATGGTTCCCACACGTCGCCGGCGCGAGCGCCTCTCGTCACGGACGAGTGCGAAGCGCCGGCGGACGAAACAGATGCCCTGACCCCTACAGAGGCAGTGTTCCGGTACCGGACCTGCTGTCAACCTGAAACTACTCCTAAGAATGCCAAGTAAGTTTCTTTATCATACATCGCATTAACGAACAACTCAGTCAGGCATAAAGTCAGCCTACTTCGGGTGCGGCAACGTAAGATAAAATATTTCTTACTAAACATAGCGAATGATATTTTTATTAGCGAATAAAAAAATATTATTCGATGATTTAGCGAATAACATTTTCTCTTACTCGAAAACTATCATGTAGTCGAATCAAAAAACTGTGTTTCATGATTGTTTATTAAGCCCAGTAGTTTCTGTATAATTTACTAAATTGATGAAACAGTGAATCCAGTAGTTGTTGTAGTTGCAACGAAATTTTATGGAAAGTTGAAGTTTTTAACATAATTTACTTCAACAACTACAGCGTATAATATTTTATCAATTTTCTGAGATATTAAAAAACTATGAAGCTTAATAAACAATCTCGTAACTCCGTTTTTTGATTAGGTAATTATTTAACGAATAATATTTTTTTATTTGAGTGGCGTTAGTTTTGCTCAAGGATACTGATCTAACAATGATAATGAAAGAAAAAACCGAATACATATTCCATAATTGTAAAACTATGTGAGAAATATTTACATTGTATTAATAGAACTTCGATTAATGAAATCCGTGTTTAAACTTGCTGCAGAAAAATCGATGCTGTTTTTATTTATGTATACGGTTACGACATTTGGTTTTTTTGGAGCTGAGTTGCATGAGTTTAAACACGAATAAGTCATATACAAGTGCTATGCAGCATACTTTTACTACCTGAATTGCTAGATATTGTAATGTTGGTAAGACATAGTAAGTATAGATATATATCTATACTTACTATGTCTTACGAACATTACAAAAATGTAAAAGATAAGGTGACTGATTGACTGACTTATCAACGTACAGCTCAACCTAAAGATAAAAATGGACCGGGCTGAAATTAGGCTTACATGCAGTGATTACTATACTATAGAAAATTCTCTTGATACCGGGATGCACCGTAGGACGTCGCAGGCGATAGCTAGGTTTCGTATATCATCATTATTGTATGAAGAACATTAATATTAACTACCATAACAAAGGTTCGTAGTAACAATGAAATTCCTATTGGTTTGATTCCCCGAGCAATAAACCCGTTATGGCTGCATTAACATGAACGCGGAACAGAGTTCGCCTCGAAAATAGTCCCCGCAAGTGCATATATTACGGTAATAATCGTCACAGCCAAATTCGCAAATTAGAAATCCATAGAATCTTTAGATTTTAATTCACCAACTTAGCGAGGTTTATCGTCAAGTTATCACTACTAACTATACGGTCTAACTTCACGTTAAGAGTATCCGAAATTGCTAAAATTTTTTCCTTCGTTTTCGAGAAAGTGTACATACTACACAGTATTTGAGTATAAATATAATGAAATACCATTACAATGCGGATGAAATATAATAATAATATTTTTTATTTATTTTGGATAAATCCACCTCGATTTGACAACAGTTCTCGTGAAATTTGATGAACAACTTTCAAACGATGTCTATAGATATCGTTAAGGAAACACCTCTAAAAACATAAAGTCTTCAATTTAATAAACTTTTTTATTCATTTCATATAAATTTGTTCAGGACAAAAATATTAACACAGCCAAATTTTTGAAAAAACCGAACAATATTTATCAAAAAAAAAAAATAGTTTATAATAAAAAATCAAAATAAAAGTCAGGTGACTATTTTTGTGCACAATAACAAATTATTATTATTATTAATTTTCGTAAAAAAAAATATCTAATGCTACTCGAAAACTCGGTTTAAATTAGAACACACAATATCCGAGCGGCCAGTCTGCGCTTTGGAAGGGAGGAAGTATCGCTATGCTGCCCGAAGTTCGCAACAATGTATTGATAATAGCCGAGACCGACGGCTTAACGTGCCCTCCGATGCACGGAGGAGCTCCAGATAAAAAAAAACCATCCATGAAACAGGCTACGATCGACATTGGTTAACTTGCGTGTTAGATTAAAGTGACACGCGCAACGATTCGACTTCGAACTTTACGATTATCTATCCTTTATTATGGTAATATAGTCAGTCCCTGGTAGTGTGAGATCTCGTGCCCAAAGTATACAGCAACTAAGGCATGTTGATCATTTACAAAGTGTAACAAAAAACCTTACATTATACCTTTCCTTACTGCTTTGTTGACTACACTAGTGCCGTTAAATTGTAGCTGGACAAAGACAAATTATTTAAGTTACATACCTCAAAAAAGCCTTGCACCATCCGTTAACGTTGCGTTAACCATTCCTTTATCATTTAAACGAATGTTTCTAACTAATAAACATTCATTATGTTAGTGATGACTTTGGTATTGCCATCGTCCGTAGGTTGCTACGAATGCTTACCAATCAGGCAGGTTGTATGCTAGTTTGCGACATAAAAAAGTCCAAATAATTGCCAGTAATTCGATACTCAATTGGTACAGTCGAAAAAGAAAACAATTGGGCCGGACTGAAGAAGTCAGGGCCGGCATGAATAAATGGAAGACGCGAGGATCCGTCAATGAATAATTTATAGTCAAACCTGTAATAAATCATCGCATGGAAAGCAGGAACTGTTAACTATGTAACAGGATTTATTTATCGTGGAGATTTACCGTGCGGTTTACACAGTTTTAAATTAATTAATAGCTTATAATTTGGCGGGAATTTTACAATAGTATATTATTATGTATGTCTATACTTGCGTATTTATTGGTATGTATAGATATATATTAAATTTTACGAGTAATGTTTTTATATGAAAAGGCCGAACAATTACGACAGGGGAATGTCGTAATTGTTCGGAAATACCGCTGAGGGAAGTTGATTCCACAGTTTCACCGTTACCTTCTCTAACGCCTCAGCTAGCCGGTAGGGTGCACTGCAGACTGCAATGCTAATGCTATCGGAGCAGCCAACGGTTTCAAAAAAGGTGGTGAGTCTCCTAGAGTTCACAACATAATTTACGGCATTTTGCGATTCCTTCAAAATCTGACGAGGCCAGATACCGGTTAATTTATCCGATGAAGCACAGAATGTCTCGTCGTGGACGTAACAAAAAGCTTCAATGAACAATTTAAAAATAAATAAAGGGGAGGAAGCTGTAATCAAAGCACTTCCATGTCGCATGGATGGACAATCGATTAAATGGTATGCATACCTACATGGACAGGACTAAATAAGGCCACGTGTGCAAAGATACGAGCTAATATAGATCTTGTTTGCTCGTAATATGGTCGAAAGTAGCATGTACATGTTTGTTATTACGTATTTTAGTGCGGTTAGAAGGCGTTCGTCCGTTCTGGGATCGGATGTGGACGTTCCCTTGATGATGGAAGGCTACCGTTAGTGTATTCACGTGAAGGATGAAAGACTTTGTATGGTAAATATTTGTATTAAATATGTATCCATATCTAACTAGCTGCTCGCCCCGGCTTCGCACGGGTAAAAAGTGGTGTTTTATTTTCCTCGCATTTTTTTAATTTTTTTCTGCGTAAGAACCATCCTCGTACTACAAGGAATATTCTAAAAAAAAGAATTAGCGAAATCGGTTCAGCTGTTCTCGCGATTTGCGATTAGCAACACATTCAGCGATTCATTTTTATATTATAGATAGATAGATATATGAAGCCCTTTTATAACTACTTACTTGTTATTGGATCTTCGCCCCATCGTTGCCTCCACTCTAGGATTTCCTCCCCCATCAGCTTCCTAATTTGGGGATAGCTAATAATTTGTATATTATAGCGTAAAACAAAGTCGCTTTCCACGCCTGTCTGCATGTTTATCAGGTTCTAAACGACGTAATGAATTTTCATGCGATTTGCACTGTCAGTTAGCCATTTTTCATGGAAGAATTATATTATCCCGAATTTACTCCAGCCGTAGCATAAAAAATCCGCAGTATAAAAAAACTGCATCCGTGCGAAACCAAGGTTGGTGCATAATCTTGACGTCATCACTTGAGCACAATCTGAGAATGTTTAAACGTTCTTGTTTGATGACTGACCAATATGGTATTTTTTGTAATAATTGATTCGGATGTCATCCTATAGAAGTCAAATTTTCTGGCAATGTGATTTACACTACTTTGCGTTCCATCCCACCAGTTAGTTCATGCAAACTATTGCCGGCTGACACCCACCCGTCCACTGTCCACACGACACCATCCCGTTACTAGATTTTTTTTACAATGTTTGCAATAGTGCATGTAAGGTAAGTAACCCGTATAAGTAATAGAGTTTTCCTCTATTCGGTCGGTTTTTATTACGTCGACATGATCGAACGAATAAAAAAAAACTAAGCACTCTGACAACGTAGACATCGACTCGCTAGACGCGTTCATTAAGGCTGCATAAAGACTGGTAATATACCGTGTAGGTATATACGCATTGTTTGCAACAAGGTCACCTCGTGCAGAATTATGTCATTGATAACTTTAACTGGCGATTAATATTACTGAGATGCCCAAGGCAATTGTTTTATTGCTAATTACAAATTCAAATAGGTGTGTAGCTAATTGTCTTTATACTGCGATGATGTCAGATTATTTTTGGCACAAAAATCTATGCCTAGCGACTAATCCGTCTGGCTCATGAGACTTTGAATATTAATGTAGGTATATGAATTTGTATTTTAATTACAGCTTATGTGAAATTGGTTTTTGACCACAACACACCTACAGGGTATATTTGAGTGGAGCGTGCGGAACGCATATACGCCGAAAAGTCATTCTTGGAAATTAATAGGCTCCAAAACCACTGAACCGATTTTGATGAAACTTGTCACAATTAAAGACTTAGGCATGCTTGAGGTTTGTGTCGAAATAAAATTGAGATCGATCATGTTTTTAAGAAATGGCCATCAAATACATTTTCCATTGCAATCAATGGAAAATATACACGCGAATCTACTCGCTCCACTCAACCTGGATTTCGGCCCCGCGGGCTAGAATCCGGCCTAGTTCAAAAATTTTATGAGCTATTAAAAACTATAGAGGTTAATAAACAATCATGTAATACATGTTTTTATTCCTTGTGTATTTAGCGATTAAATACACAAGGAATAAAAACATAGTATTACACGCCAGTTGGCGCCAGTTTTGCATTAGGTAGGGTTTTAATATTAAATAGGAGGAAAGAAGAATATGTTATAATAATAATGATTTTTAAGAAAAAATAAAAACCGACATCAGCTGGCAACAGGGCAAATTTAAGGGTTTCCATCGATTTTTCTGGGATTCCTTCACCAGACCCTGACTTGGTGAATATGGGACTACCTTGCAATCATACCCTTTCAAATAAAAAAATAATTTTGAAAATCAGTTCACAATTCTCGAAGATATCAAATAACATACATACAAAAAAAAAATTCAGTCGAATTGAGAAATTTTTGAAGTCGGTTAAAAATCCGTGTTCCTTGTATATTTTTTTTTATTGTGGACAGTTTTTAGTATGGAGCTTGGTCTATTGAAGTCTGTATATATGTTATAGTCAATACCCGAAATCTACGCGCTCCTAGGTTTGACTAGTTAAATCTAAGGTACTCACAACCCTCTCCAAAAGCAAGTCGAGCCTCAACTTGAAAGAGGGGCAAATGATTATAAACTTTACTTTTTCCTTGGGAAAAAGATGTTTTTCCGGGATAAAGAGTAACCTATGTCACTCTCCAGCCATTAAAGTATCTCCAAAAAAAAAATCATGTCAATCCGTTTGTTACTTTCGACGTGAATGAAGGACAAACAAACACACTTTCACATTTATAATTTTAGTATGGATAATACAAGAGTGTTTGACACTATGTAACCTATGCCTACTCAATGGTCAAAAACAAAATACAATACATATTAACAAGGTAAAAATTTGCGTATTTTTTTTTTATGTAGGTTTTAATTACACGATGATAGCTTACTATATAATTATTGTAATGTCTTTGTGATACAAAAACGGTGTCGTCCATCTGTTTTCCATACAAGCTTATATATAATTCAATGCTGTTTTCCCGTTTTGGCTGTGGATGACCAAAAAGATATCTTTAATTCATATACTCTGAGTTTGGTAAAGTTTATTGTCGAAACGTGTTAAAATACATATGTATAAGTTCAAATACATATAGTCTGTATGTCATATGTTCAAAGTTATCTATCAAAGAGCGATCTTTTATCAAATAATTGTTATTAAGGGGAAGTTGTTGTTGTCAGTTGTCAGAACAATTTTGTTAATGGGAAATCATATCGAGATGTCCGCGTAAATTGCAAATAATGTCTCATGATTCATTCATCATCATCATTGGATATGGTCAACTTGGTAACAAACTGAGTGTAGAAATTTCTGTAATTCAGCATAAATTTTAACCAAAATAGCGCCACTTTCGCAGCACACATCCCTTAATAATAGTTTATAGGATTAGTAGGAAGTAAAGTGATAATTCATTTACATCTGCATTTGTGTGCATTGACGCCTAACCAACCAACTCATCGTTGATTGGTTAGGTGAGCGTCAATAGAGAATTAATAAACCATATCAATTGTCAATTTTCCAGAAACATTACTCTTTACAATATGTCGTTGACTGTAACCACTGTAACCAATTTCTTTTATATATCTAATCCGTTTTTATGCCGTTTAGTTGCAAAGTAAAACTTGCATATAGTAAGTTTAAGTGATACATAAGATTGCAAACAAGTACACTACCAGTCTGATGGTAAGCAGTCATCTCAGCCTATGGATGCTCGCTAAACCAGAGACATCACTCACGCGTTGCCGATCCTGTAAAAACCTCTTCACGCCTTTCTTAAGGCGTATACAGTGGCCAACATTCGAATAATAGGTTATTATAAAACCATTTTTCTCGCTAAGTATTAAGCCTACTGATCTGAAAAAAATATATAATATTTTGCAAGATATACACAAGAACATGGTTTGATCAGAATTTAAAATAATTTAAGAAACTCATAGAAAAAAATTATTAAAAACCACTCTAATTTTCAACATAAAACCATTTATTTCCTACAACATGTATCGAAATCATCTAAAATTTTGTATACTTTTTCATTATATGTAATTGCATAACTTGGTTTATTCAGTTATCGAAAAAAAAATATTTTTGACTAATCAAGAAAGATAAATCGATTTCGCGAGGTTCGAATTCCCCTCGCTCGTCTAAAATATCAGTGCGGGACGAGACGTGTTGCTGAACGGACCTACGTTAGGTTGCTTGAGACCCCACCCCCGCGCGCCGCTCCATCCCACTGTTCATTGTGCCCTGTCGTCGCATTGTTTTTACCCGACTGCGACAGAAGGAGGGTTATGTTTTTCAAGAGTATGTATGTATAATTGTTTGGCACGCTCTGCAGCCTGAATGGCTGGATGGATTTTAGCTTGAGAGGTGTCGTTAGATTCGTATTTGCTGTGTCAAAATAAAAAAAAATCAAAATGGCGGATTTTTGGCACCAAGTTCAAATTCAAAGTCGCGCCACAGTCTGGACGGCTCAGTGAAATTTAGCTTGAGGGGTGTCAATAGATATGTATTTACTGTGGAGAGCAGTCGGGTTTTTTAGTTTTTTAAATTACCGATTTTATTTTACGTTTCTTAATTTTATTTATTTTGATATATGCAATGTCGTGCATATATCAAAATAAATAAAACTAAAAAACGTAAAATAAAATCGGTAGGTAATTTAAAAAACTAAAAAAACCCGACTGCTTTTTTGTGTAATTTGGAAAAGAAAAACCTCTAAAACAATAAAACATGTAGCAGTCGGGACATGTGCTCTAAATTCACTAAGCCTCCATTTCTAGAATGGGTCCCGACCCGACTGCTACATGTTTTCTTGTTTTAGGGGTTTTTCATTTCCAAATTACACAAAAAAGCAGTCGGGTTTTTTAGTTTTTAAACGGTTTTATTTAGCTTGACCTGTTTGTTTATTTATTTGTTTGTTTATATTTTTGGGTCAAATCTAGTAATTGAAATTTGACCCCCTTCCTGTTGACAGATTGATCTGAAATTTGGTACACATCTTTAGTTCTGGTGACAATACAATTAAATAAATTCTGTTTCATTGTAAATCCAAGATGGCCGCCGCCGCTACAAACTGGCGGTTTACAAATTTTGTCACGACTACCTCAATATGGGTATCAAATGAAAGGCCTTGACTAGTAGAACACAGTTCACATGAAAAAAAAACGAAAATCCAAGATGGCCGCCGCTACAAAATGGTGGTTTACACATTTTGTCACGACTACCACTATATGGGTATCAAATGAAAGAGCTTGACTAGTAGAACACAGCTCGTCGCTCGTCGCTCTCATGAATCTATATATATAAAAGAGAAAATCACTGACTCACTCATCACGAAATCTCAGAAACTATAACACCTACAAACTTGAAATTTGGTAGGTAGGTTCCTTATAGGGTGTAGACATCCGCTAAGAACGGATTTTACGATCCTCCACCTCTAAGGGTGTAGAATGGGGGTTGGAAGTTTGTATGAAAGTCCTATGTTTTTGAAGCAAGAGACTTGAAATTTAAAATGTATGCTCTATAGATGGTGTGGAGGTGTACTAATAATGTATCTTTGGAAATCAACCCCTTTTTGGGGTTAACTTAAAACGGCGGTTGGAAGTTTGTATGAAAGTTCTATATTTTTGAAGTAAAGGACTTGAAATTTAAAATGCATGCTCTTTAAATGGTGTGGAGGTGTACTAATAATGTATCTTTGGAAATCAACCCCTTTTTGGGGTTAATACGGGGGTTGGAAGTTATGAAAGTTCTATGTTTTTGAAGTAAGAGAATTGAAATTTAAAATGCTTGCTCTATAGATGGTGTGGAGGTATACTAATAATGTATCTTTAGAAATCAATCCCTTTTTGGGGTTAAAACGGGGGTTGGAAGTTTGTATGAAAGTTCTATGTTTTTGACGCAAGAGACTTGAAATTTAAAATTTATGCTCTATAGATTGTGTGGCGGTGTACTAATAATGTATCTTTAGAAATCAACCCCTTTTTGGGGTTAAAACGGGGGATGGAAATTTGTATCAAAGTTCTATGTTTTTGAAGTAAGAGACTTGAAATTTAAAATGTATGCTCTATAAATGGTATGGAGGTGTACTAATAATGTATCTTTAGAAATCAACCCCTTTTTGGAGTTAAAACGGGGATTGGAAGTTTCTATGAAAATCCAATGTTATTGAAGTTAAAGTAATTATGGCAGAAGGATTTTAAATGATATTTAAGTATAAAAATGATTGATAACAACTACATACTTACTATTATAAGGAGGGATGTTTTATTATAACAATAAAAAGTACTTTAGGTTTTACAAAGAGGTTTTAAAACATAATATCCGTCGACTTCATTGATTCTAAAAATTCGTCTCGATATTGATTGTTTTTAACGTTTTTTATTTTTTTCCTTTCATTAGGTATTTAGCTTTTTCGAATGTAATTAAATGTTATTTGCAAATAACTACCTCCACGCGTACGAAGTCGCGGGCGGCCGCTAGTATTATAATAAAATCCAAGATGGCCGTCAACGATATGGCCGGTTGGCGGTTACATATTTTCTCAATTTTCATTAAGGGTATCAAATTAATACAAGACAAATTTAAAAGTAAAAAAAAAATTACATAAGTCAAATCTAAACTTAATTGAATGAGAAGTACTATGTAATGAAATTATAAACTAAAAACTTGAAAATAAAAATTATGAAAAAAAAAACATTTTTAATTTAAACAGTTTTATTGAAAGTAATGTACTAAAAGCTAGAAAATAATTCGGTAGGTCCGAGGTTTCAGTCATCACACCCCTCTCCCTCATCAGTCTAAGGCATTGATCAGACAAAATAATAAAATCGTTGAGCCCGTGTTTCTATCCAATCAACTCAAGTTTACGCCTCTATTTATACTATGGTATTGGCCTACAGTACTAGTAGAGTGTTCAGTACAGAATCCTGACACCTTTACAATCGAAACCCACATTTTAGAATCCCTCTATAAGAATTTAGCTAGGAGGCTTCTGGATTATCTTTCAATAAAGCCCTAAGAAGAAATAAGAAATAGATTAGATTATAAGAATAAGTATTTATCAGAAAATTACTCCCTGTCGTATGATCAGAAAGGGATCAAAACGTTTAGAATAGTCAGACGAATGCTATACAGATAAAGCAGTAATACAGATAATGGAGGTTAAGTACTTCTATTAGTCTCTAAGCGACCAGTTCCGCAAAGGTATAAATGTACGAGACAAATTATGACCCAACTGCGCTTTACTATTCTTAGAGCGCGCAACGCGATGTTACACTGCGGTGAGGTGCGGGCGGTGCGGGGACCGCGCGCGGGGTACTCGCCAAATGCCCAAGGTCGTTGACGGATGTAATCGCCTTAAAGAACCCCATGCTCTAGCCCCTTGGAAAAATCTCGGCAGGCAATTAATTTCATAATTTGAGAATTCGCGGACAAAAACCTCTCTAGAATCATACATGAATCATACAGAATATCCACAGGCAGACAAACAAAATGGAGAATTTGCAATGCAGGAAGACAAACAAAATACCATTTTGTTTGTCTTCCTGCATTGCAAATTCTCTTTTTTCGAAAATTATCTAGATTCAAAAATATCTATGTAGCACAACGTCCTATTTCCACAAAGACCAATCATACAATATGGGATCCTTCAAGCGAAGCGTGAAGAAGCATCTTGTGGGCCAGCATGGCAGCGTCAACTGACAGGACATAAAGGTCTCTTGTCCGTTGCCGTTGCGATTGGGGCTCCTCTTTTCGCTTACCATCAGGCGAAGTGGAGCCAATATGCTGAGCTAATTTAAAAAGAAAAGACGGAATAGTAGGTAATCCTGGGTTAATATGGGCAAAATAAGGTAATTCATTCCATAACATTTACATATAAAACCATTTGTTATATTTAAACAAATATCTTTATTTTCATATATCATACATCCAGATGAAGCAAACGGCAGGCATACTGCCTAAGCTACAGCCGAGACCTATTTGGTTTTTGATTGCGAAAATCGGACTTCTATGCTTCTATTTAAGTTTGTTATAAACATCAATATTCAGTTTTTCTTTTACACCGTAGTGCTTGTCTGCCACCCGACGTATCGGGTGGCAGACAAGTATTCGGCCCGCCTGATGTGAAGCGGTTTCCGTAGCAATATTAACACTCGCAACATGTAGTATCGCTCCCGCGCTGCCACCCCTGTTGCCAGCGCAGCAACTCCTTCAGTTTAATCGGTAAAGTCTCTCCGTTCCTACTGATTTAAGGTGAAGTTAGATTTTCGCAGTCAGAAAATCCGATCGTAATCGGCTTTAGCTTAGGCGGTAGGGCCCCAGATATGTTTTTGAATGCGAACTTTTTTTATCAACGGATGAAACCTGTGGCCCTGGAAGTAAAAGTAACTTCACATCGCGACCCCACCTACCTAAATAATTTTAAGCCGTGTAATATATTATGGGGCTAAAAAATCCTATGTATCCAGGTTACACTTAAATTATCTGTACAGTTGTACATTATATTACATATATAAGTTTAAGTCTTAGAAACAAAATAAACAAATATTCCTGGACATATTACACAGCACCATCTCGTCTCAAACTAAGCAAAGCTTGTACTATATGTAGATCACTGATATTATAATTAAATACATCTTTTTTTTGTAAATGCATAGAAGACCAAGACAAATGGACATGTTCATGAACACAAATATTTGTCTTGTACTGATATCGAACCCGCGACCGTGGAGTCAAAGTGAACATTGCTAGCCATTAACCACCGGGCTCGTAACATTTTTAAATATATTAAAATTACTTGTGTAACTTTATGAATCATTAGCATTTCTGCGAAACGAAGCAATTGTTGGCGGACAAAGAAATTAATTAGAAGTTTCGAAACAGTTCTTAAAAGAATACCATTATATATGTACATGGTTGGCACTTGGACAGTGAGCATTAAATGGGATAGTTAGCACGGTGATAAATGTCGAACATTGTGCAATAGGCCGCTTAGGATGAATATGACGATTCTAACAAAGCCCAGTGGCAGGACACTACTAATTAAGATGTCGTAACTATGGTATCGTTGTGGCAGTTTTTTTTTCGATCACGCACGTCAAGCAATGTCGACCGTAGCCTGTCCATGGATGGGTTTATTTATCTTGAGCTCTTTCGTGCTTAGGAGAGCACGGTAAGCTGTCGCTCCCGGCTGTTGTCGTTAAGCCAAGTTAGTGGCCTTTCGGCGGCTGGAAAACACTGGTTCCGTTGAGATCCCGGCAGTGGCATAAATATGGGTTGATGCATAATATTTCTTCGTACCTAGTTAGTTATCGCTAGAGAGGCAGCGTAAGTTATAGTTTACTACATTGGCTGTCGAATACGGCTTGCTAATAATAATAATAAGGCCCGCAGGACTCTCAGCTCTGGCTTGCCTTTATTGGCCGTCCAGAGAGGAGCCGCTAGAGCTACATGCTCCGGGGGGTTGGAAGTATTAAAGGGCATCACGCCGCGAGTAACTTCGGAGAAAGCGGAGCACACATCACGACATCCCTGAGTCACTCACACCGGTGTTGCCCCCGGCCGTTTTCCTGGCATTTTGGGGGGCCATCTAGAGAGTGGCAAGCCACCGCCTGCCGCAAATAGCTAGCAATAAAAGCAGTTATGCGTCCGTCCCTCTTCTGTAATAGCCCGGTATTAAGTTCACCCAGATCTCATCTCCATAGCCCATTTATTTTCCATCACACTTCGCAATAGTCTCAACGTCTGCCGAGACCTGCTCATGTGTATATGTATCCATTGACATATCCTGGAGCGGGTCACGGCGGGCGTACAACATTACATCAAACTTCTCAAAGGGGCCTCTACGCGTTGGATCCATATCCCCGCGCACGCCTATCAAATGAACGGGCTTGACCCGTGAATTAAGAGAGATAATAATAATAATATTGTCAGACAAATTACACAGCGCCATCTAGCCCCAAAGTAAGCGAAGCTTGTGTTATGGGTACTTGACTGATAAACATACGTAAATACATTTTTTTTTGTAAATAAATACTTAGAATACATAGAAAACACCCAGACTAAGACAAAAAGACATGTTCATGCACACAAATGTTTGTCCAATGTGGGAATCGAACCCACGAGCGTTGGTGTCGAAGCCGCGTCATTTACCGCTACGCCACCGATCTCGTGGATAATCAAAGTGATAGAGGTGCAGACTACCAACTAAAGAAACTAGTTTTTAACTTTCTACGTGTCGGCTGCTCTCTGAGAAAAATGTCTGTGATAGGTATAGGAATAAAGTTGTGCGTACTGTCAATCCAGTTATGATCCGTCTCTTAGAAACGCAGTAGTTAAAGATTTCCCTTATATTGGTAGCAGTCACAGATCAAGTATATACTCGTAGTAGATATTGGATTGTGTGACGTGTCAACAGTAAGCGTCCGAACACTTTTTTTATACTACGCCGAGTGGCAGAAAACTTACGGCCCGCCTGATGTGAAGCGGTTACCGTTGCCATATTAACGTTCGCAACATGAAATATCGCTTGCACGCCACAAACCCCACTGCCATGGCAGCAACTCCTTCCTTCCTGGTGACCTCACTCACTCGCAGAAACACAACAATCCTCAAGGAAATTGTTATTTGGTTGCGGTATTCTGTTAGGTAGAGAGGTACTTCCCCAGTCGGTCAGCATACAAATACGCTGTACTCTACCTCTCTTTTAGCAGACCCTCTTTCGCTAGTAGGCACGGTGCACCACGTGCAGGTGAGGTTGACTTTTGTTTCAAAGATCATGGTGAGTCAATTACACCACAAATTTTATTTAAAAAATATTCGCGAGGTCTCATTTTGCGACGAACGGCTAGTATAGTAATATGCCTAAAATTGATAACACCAACACAAAGAGGAGCCTTTACAGGACGATATTATTCTAGGCACAACAGTACCTACCGAAGTTCATCGACCCTAGATACTAGAAAGGTTGGCCAATTGTATAGAAACCGAGCATGCGCGCCCCCTAAGATATACAATAACGTAGACTCCTTTTTATAATGCTTTACGTCTATACCGTGTGGTCCATACCTTATGCATGTGCATCTTTAGGGTTGTCACTAGTTAGGGTGCGTTCGTATAAGGTACGGAATTCGGTGGGTGAGGCTAGGGAGAGGCTGGGTCAGTGGGTCGCTCGCGCAGCCTCCCAAAAGCTCTCCGGGAGAGACGCGCCTCTATCGACCGCTTGTCGCCAATTGATGTAGGGTTGTCGAAATATAGAAACTTGAAACGAATACTTTATATATATATAAATTTAATTTATTTAGTCTGTATTAGTACTCAAGTAGGTAAATAATATTCTGAACAATTTGTCCATACCACAGAAAATCTTTGTTAGTGATCTATACAATATCATCATCGTCCCAATTTATTGTTATTAGGTACTTATTATTATATGCATGTATTTATTGTGCATAAAATTCTAAAGCAACTTTTTTCGTAGCGTAATTTTATATGCTACATTTAAGTCTGTCTGCTTTTCCAAAGGTTTAGAGAGAATGATTTTAGCACTACGTCAGGTTTTTGTACCCTTATTTCATGGTAAATTTAAAGATTGGAATGGTTGTATTTGTTGTAGTAGCTGGATCGTGATTAATTAATATACGTCTATCATACATCAGTAATACTCGTAGTATGTCGATTTACCCTGACCCTTCTTTAAAACAGTTATATTATAGTTTTTCCTTTGGGGTGGATTCTTTGTATAAAGTTTTTAGGGAATAGTTTTTTTAGCAAGTTTCTTTTTTGGTTTTAACTATCATTGTGCAACCAATTGTAGTTTTTAACGTATTAAAGACTGATGTAGATAGAATTTTATATTGTTTTTGTTAAGAAATTTTGTCTCACAGAGCATAATACAAAAGTTATGTTTGCTGTCACAGAATGCAGTAGAAATGCATCTCCAAATCGCTCCCTCCTAAACAACATAATAACAATGCCGTACAGATATTAGGACCCTCTCGCCATTGCGAGTACAATTTAAACAAAATAGGGTGCCATTGGGAGGGTCGGTGCCGCCCCTGCATTGGGATAATCAAGCGCGCAGCATCCTTTACTGCGCAACTCTCAGCGCACTCGAGCCGGAGGCACGGTCTTGTGCCGCACCTCCGCACTTCCGGAGCCTTTTGCTTTGAAAGACCTCCTTGTGATCCAGTGTCCTGCCCTCACCTTGCCCCTTAACCCTGAACCACTAGTTATGGGCACCTTTTAGACCCTTGACCCGAAAAGTGAAGTGTCAGTTATGGGGAAGGACAAGCACCAGCCCACTGAGGCTGAAGTGAAGGTGGCCACCGTAGACCTGGAGGCGGTGGACAACATGGCGACGCTGCCTGTCGGTCAACATCGGCAGCAAGGCAGCGATATCGCCATAGCCGAAAAACATAACACGGCGAACAAAGAGATGGAGCTGAAATGCGTCCAACCCAAGCCATCAAAAAAGTATGTCAGTTTTGTTCTAAATAATAGATTTTTATTACAGATTATAATAGATTCCTTGTATTGTAAAATTAGTATTAGTTATTTAATTTAATTTTTTGATAATTTTACATAATATTGATATTATAAGAAATTTACATAAAGCAGTTTTTTTCCGAAGTACCTAGTTTTTTTTAAGAGGATTAGGACCTTGGTTAGTTCATTATTTTTAAAGTTGGTCTTTGTTGTTTGATTTTGATCGATTTTATTCAATTCTTGATTTCTGAAATTTTCATAATGTTGTAGATATATATTAAACTAAAAGATATTATGTGGAATATTTTTTTAGTTCATGCCACTAGATAGACGTCGAAATAAAGTGGAATGACAAAATATTCTAAGTGAGAATTAATCTTGATATTTGAATGCTTTTCCGCAATGGTTCCGGTCTTTCAAAGGCGCAATTAATAAGTAGATAATATCTAACTTGAAAGCTGTCAGTCATAAATCGGGCTGAAAAAAAGTATTATTCCAACATAGTAATATTTTTAAGTAATACAACTTATGTTAATGGTTTAAAAGGAAAACAATATTACAATATTAAGTAACAACTAAGTACAACTGAACTAAAGTAAATAAAAATAATCTAATCTAAAAATTTCTTAAAAATAAAACTATTAAAAAAAAATACTATACTATTCCTCAAAAATATCGGTCCCATGCGGCAGGGAGGCAAGAACACTGGCTGCGTTTCCGATATCAGACTGTACCTCAAGAGTTTTATACATGTTGAATATAGACGAAATACGATTTCACTTAAAAATAAAAACCGGACAAGTGCGAGTCGGACTCGCCCACCGAGGGTTCCGTACGTAGTATCAATATTAAATTTGATATTTTTCATTATAAATAAGGAATAATGCGTCGAAAAAAATAAATAAAATATATTTTGCAATGTGTACATCAATCCCTTTCATATGATACCCATTTGAACTAGTAGTTTCAATTTGAAATTTCGACACCCTATAAAAAATATAGACCCCCTATTTTTTAAGATCTATTTACAAATGTATAGTTTTGAGATTTATTCCTGTACTTGTAGTCTATAACGATGTTACTTGCCAAATTTCATAGTTCTAGGTCAACGGGAAGTACCCTATAGGTTTTGATTCCCTTGAGAATGTCGAAATATGCGTTTTTTGCTGAATAAACGGCCGTAACTTTTTTATATGTAAACTTAGCAGTTTGATTATTTTACTACTTCATGGGACCGTAGACCTGAGTATACAGTTCAAATTTCAGCTTGATACCTCCACGCATTCTCGATGTAGAAATTCTTGACAGACAGACAGACAGACAGACAGACAGACAGACAGACGGACAACAAAGTGATCTTATAAGGGTTCCGTTTTTCCTTTTGAGGTACGGAACCCTAAAAATACGGTAGATTTTAGACCTGCAGGGTATTTTATTTTTATATTTTACGTTGATATACAAAAAAATCGTACATTACGTACCGAATAAGTGACTCGTGTTTTTTTTGTAACTACTTGCTTATATTAACTGTATAACAAGTCAATTTCATTAGGTTTTTATTGTTTATCATAAAACTTCATTACATAGATAAAAGTATGACTGTTTCAAATTTTAAGTTCCTTCTATCACTCCGCCAACCCGCAGTTGAGCAGCCTGGTATGCTATAAACCCCTTCGATTGAGGGAACACCCGTATCCAAAGTACTCACACTTGGTATGTGAGTGAGGGACTGGGACGGATAAGTATTGACTACGAAGATGATTCTATCACTTATTTTTATTTAACTATTTATCAATACAGGCAGAATTGCCTAATGCGACAGTGTAGCATATGTTCTAAAGCTTTGTTATGACTATATAACCAGGATAACGGCGCACTGCTCATATTCTATTACTTAGCTATCACCGCGTTCACAGGATGCTTCTGCGTTAGCAACGGGCCTTTCTTTGTGTTGCGCTTATGATTTGTTAACTAGTTATAATGTGGTGAATAAAAATGAAGTGGAATCTAATCTTTATAAAGTTGCCGGCATGTCTACTCTTTTAATAAAATCAAATAACCACATTGTGTGAATTTTCTGTTAAGATGTACAACATCAATGTTCTGTGATGTTTAGTTTTTTATCATCACACACTTGACTAGATAGATGCATGTGATGACAAAGAACCAAAAGACGTAGTCAAGTTAGTCACGCAAGCGTTTATTAAATATATTGTTCATAATTTAAGTCAGGATTTTTCCCGGTAAACCCTAAAAAATCTGTTACGGAAAAGAATGACAAAAAAGGGTTTTAATCACAATATATGTTATAAAAAATTGTGGTATATGAGATATTACTCTATAAGGAATCGTATATTCAACTTTGAGAAATACTAATTTAAGTTAAAACAATAAATGGTATCCTTTTTCGTTTATCCATATTAGTATTGGTCTATGACTATTTATCTCTCCATTTTTATTGCAACTAGCTTTCTTCGTACGTGCGTAAATAGTTAGTATCCCATATTCCCGTGAAAATTTTGAAAAATAGCTTTTATTCCTTGCCAGCATTATAAAGGGCCACTGTTAGCTAAATTTCAGCTTTCTAGGTCAAAGGGTTTGAGCTGGGCCAGCGGCGAGCTATACATACTTTGGCTAGGCGTTGATGAGTCAGGGAAATGAAACTTTTTATATATACGTAAATTAAGGATGCTAATATTTAGAGCTAATTAGCCTTATTAGAAGGAATATCGCCACGTATTTTGATTTTCAACGCTACATAACTTTTTTTGTCCTATTTCAGAACTTCGCTGTTCATCATATCAAGTTTCATCTACGCGAAGCTTTTAGTAGTGGTATGCATTGCTTACGTCATAAGCGACGTCATCACCCACAACCTACCCCTGTACTACTACGAGGGCTTCTTCACCTACCTGTACGGCATGAGCATATTGTTTTTATTATACGTCTTCTGCTTCTTACTGCAAGGTTAGTATACGATGACGAATACGATGTCTCGCATGGAATTATTTCTATGAATGAAAACATATTTTGTCTTATGGTGCAGAAAGTGCTTGCTGCAGCGGCAGTCCCCCTAAACCGAAGCCGCCTCCAAAAGAGAAGAAACCGAAGAAAGAAAAGGAAAAGAAAACTAAAGATAAGGAAGGAAAGGAAGCTAAAGATGGAAAAGAAGGGAAGGACGGAAAGAAGGATGGCAAGAAAGATAGCAAGGCCAAGGATAAAGATAAAGACAAGGATAAGGACAAGGACGCCGGTAAAGAAAAACCAACTAAAGAAAAGAAGCAAAGTCAGTTTCAGGTGAGTGGAAATATTTATCATTAAACACAGCACATCCATCATATTTGTATTTAACATAATCACCCACTCTCGTCGCTTTATCGTGTCGTCCTGTTTTAGATAACCACTTATTTATTTAATAATGATTTAAAGTATTTGACTTTTTTAATATTTTATCTAATTTTATGCACATGATCGCAGGTTTATGATTTCGCGGCTCACAAAATTGTCACGTCAAAGCTTCGTCAGACCGTAACAAGCTGCATGATTTCTTTTTGTTTACGCTGCCTACTTTTTTTTGTTTTTTCCATATCATTTGGGCAGGAGGTGTATCCCCGTAAGATGCGTGATAAAGTTCGTCAGCAACAATTGCAAATTCAAATGGCGCAATTATATGCGTCCGAACAGGTGAGGTATATTGAGACGCATCTCGCTTGACATTTTGTGTATTATATACCTAATTACGGAGAGCTTTGGATGTGCTGTTGTAGTTTTTTTATTTGAAGTTCGTTACATTTAGTGCTTTGTTGTTGTCCGCTACATCTTTCATCTTGCTTTCACAAATCAGGCTTGTGTGTAAGTACATTATATTCACTATAATGAAAAATTATATGGTATTATATTATATATAGGCCCTGATTTAAGAAATTTGTCATTTCCAGTAAGTGTATGGATAATTCTATGTTAAAATATACAATTAAAATAAATACTAAATATGACTTACTATATATACAAACAAAAAAAGAAACGGAAATAACAAAAACTAATTAAAATTAATAAAATATAATATCTAAATAGCATCAAAAAATTCTTCCGCATCGCCATCAAAGGGTAACGTGGCCAGAAGGCTAGCAGCATTGCCACGCTGGATGGCAATGCTTATTCGCTGAGCGAGAAATAGGCCAGTAGTAAATGTATTAAAGTAAGTAAGTAAGTACAGTAAGTGTATTAAATATATTTTTCCTATAGATAATAATAAATAATGATCATATTCCAGATGTCTTAAATTAGTATTCGGGTACAATTATGCGACAGCTTCTTTTGTTTTCTTGAATGAAGTGTATGGAATAAGTATTTAGATTTAAAAAATATGAAACAAGAAACATTGTTATTTCTTTCTTGTTAAAAACGAAATAAGTCTAGATATAACTGCACCCGAATGCCTGATAATGAATGTTCATGAGTTAGGCACTAATTTTGCACTAATTCATTTTAGTATTATAACTTAATGCTCTAACTGGTTTTCGATATAAGTATTCAAATTTCACACTGCCACTAGATCGTCATAACCCTGAATTTGAACCTGAACTACATACCCTAATATTAAAATATAATGTCATGAAATGTGAAATGTATACATATTACCTACATTAATGTGTATTAATAACATTTACACAGCAACAAGACATCGTGGAAATGGAAGCAGGACCAGTGGCAAGACCTATCCGTAGACGTAAAACTTCGCAAAATGATCACAGTCATGGCAGTTTCTTCCTTAGAATTGGTGCTATAGGTATGTGTGTTACCTGCTATGATATAACAATCATACCCTTATGAATTTATTTTGTTACATAATAAAATTACATTTAATTTTCAGCTTTTGGTCTGGGTACCATGATTTACAATGGTCTAGAATTTGGTACATTCTTTGAATTACCGCTAGAGTCGCCGTGCTATCTTATATTAAAAGGAGTTAATCCTGTACTTCAAATGGTTTTCACGTTTATGCAGATGTACTTTATCTTCATGAATTCAAGGGTAAGTGAAGTGATCAAAGTAAATATGTCGTTTAGATAGAAACTTATATTGGTTTTTTATTGACGTTGTGTATTTTTTGCAGCTAAATATCCACAGGTTCAAAGTTATCGCTCGTTTCGGCTTGATGCACGTGGTAGCTACCAACATCTGTGTTTGGATTCGGACATTGGTGTTAGAATCATTAAAGGAGATTACAGATTATCATGTGAAAAATCCCTTAGGAGTTCCCGGTGAGGGTGTGCTTGGGAGTGAGTATGGTTTACCGGAATGAGGATTATGTTAATTTTTTCAAATATTTCTTTATGGATATAAATTTTAACTCCTATTTAACTTTTTATGAAATTATAAATATATTTATTTCCCCCCAGAAGTCATCCGTAAACACACATTAAGGCATTCGGGTAAAGTGTTTGGCGCAGCGACTACTGCCGCTACCACAATTGCATCAACCGCAGTTACTACTGTGAAAACAGCTGGTGAGCAGCTCTTGAATGTCGTTACGACTACTGCTGCTGTACCAACCACTACAATATCCACAACAACAAGTAAGAACTGTCTGTTTCGCACTGTAGCTTCATCATGTTTACTAATAAAATTAACACGGTGTCCAAAGAGTTCTTTCCAATATGCATGTATATGTTAATATTCAAAGGTTTTGGACTAATTTTTCAGCGACCACTCCTTCTCCGTATTATAACATGGGTGATGGGTTCAATGTTAAATCAAAAATAATCGATACTATAAAGAGTACTGTAGGGCATGTCAACGGGATGGGATATGGTCGTGAATACAAAGATTCGTGGCCCAATGATAACCCTTTCACAACTACCTCCACTATTGCACCGTTAACAATGGAGGGCGAAAAAGTGACTCAAACTCAAACAGCCATGTTGGAAGTATTCCAGTGGTTGTCTTCGACTTTCAAACCAATTGTAAGTACCATGTCTACCATGGTGCCAACGTCGACTTCTGGATCTTACATAACTGATAAAGATGAGTGGGGAAATAATGTTGAGACATATTATCGTGTAGATGAACCACCACATTCGCCAGGTTTGTCGGAGTGTCGTTTTGAATCACGTTTTATTCACCGCCGTTGCACTTTTTTTTTGCGGATTGCCCCAAAGACCTATTTATTTATGTTATCATAGGTGTCTATAGCACATTTTATAACCATTCTCACCATAGTTTGTTGTTTCTATCTCTTTATGTCTCAAATTTATATGCATGTTTGTGTTTACTAGGTTTCTCCTAGTTGTAGGTAGTTCTAATTAAATATTTAATTACAATACTCTAAAGATGCAATTAGTAATATATATGTACATATGTATATTGCGGAGAAATACATAAATTTTAATTATCTTTTCAGCTAATAATTCTACAGAAATTTTCGAGTCGTTTGATGCCCTAAATCCAGCTGCACTGATTGCTAATATCGATAACACGACCGTGTGTGGAAGGAACCCAATAATGGGCACTATAGTTTCTGATTCGGCTCCTTATCTCTATCCTTTTATCATCGAATACTCCCTCATTGGCGCTGCAGTCATCTACGTCATGTGGAAACATATTGGCCGCTATCCCAGGTAAATATTGCAAAATTTTTGTATTAGAAATTTCATAAAAATGCATTTAAACATTTTCCCATAAATTTGATTAAACCATTTTTGATAACACCAATAATTATAATTTATTAAGAATTATCAATGAATTGCACCTACCTAAATAATTAGTAACATGCAACCAAATCCAAGTCCATTAATGAAGCACGAAACCATAGTAATTAGTAGCGCCTAACGATAACTAGTGCATGGGTTAGCATAGTCAGATAAAATCAATGTCACGTACGTGACTGATTCCTGCGCACGCGTTTGGTTGCAGCGTGGCCAACGATGAAGATCTGGAAAGACGTCTGGAGGCTGTTCTCTCCCGCAGGGCGGCGGCTTTAGCGGCGGCTCAGCGTGGAAACCGTGTTGACTGCGCTGGCGCTTCCAAGGGACTGTTCTGTGGGCTACTTCTGTTGGTGGCTTCTCTGATCTGCTTGATTCTCTTCTTCGTCTTAATCAGACACCAGGAGTTGAAGCGCCTATCGATTTATTTGGCTGATGTTTCTCACTGTGCTCTGATGATTCTCTCTATACTGGCGATTTTGATTGGATTTATACGGTAAGTTATTTTCAAGTTAAATATAGAGTTATGTATCTAAATCCACTTAAAAGTAAATACGATTTCGAAATCAGATAATTTATTATTGGATAATATTGCCACTGGAAAACTGTTTAATTAGCTTTAAATTTTTAAATTTTATTCTACATTTAAATCTTTATTTCTTTTTTTTAATTATTATTTTTCCCCTTTCTTATCCTAAACTCCATAAACCCATGATGACTCCATTATTTTGTGCACCAACCTGTGCCAATTTCTGTTATTCACACTTATGTACCCTTTTTATTATACCAATTTTTTGTTACCATTTTTGGTTTATTTCTGTTTAACGACCAGTGGTCGGGTAATGAAATGGAGTTCTTCTCCCTCCTTTACCGAGCCTCTCCGCAGGGTGCAATCTTTGAAGTTCCGCTCCGAAGAGCAGTCTGACCTGAACGACATCCTGCTTCGTGTGTCAGCCTTTGGCCTCTTCGTATACGCTGTATTCAGTGTAATTGCTGGTGGAATGGGGGCTTTCACTCATGAACCAAACTTGCTCGTGATGATTACTGGCTGCCTGAGTGTTCTTCAGGTATGCATAACATTTTTAATATTTTATATCATATTGAATTACTAATGCATTGGTTCGTCTCACATTATTGAATTAAGACTGGCTGCAGAACCTGCATATCTTACAAGAATCTATAAGCACAGTCAGTTTACCACCTAAAACTGAAACATTTCTGCCATTGAAGCTATTGTTTAGAAACTGGTCGTAATGTAGTGTATAATGGTAAATAAAGCCATTTTTAAGGAACAGAATCATAAAAAATCTTTCAAGCAGTTTTATGTTAATTTTACACACACACAGCCTATCTTCATTCTGATTGTATATTTTTATAGTTAGTCGATATTTTTAATTTGGAACAAATTCCAGGTGGTTCTGCAACTACTGTTCATCGCTGATGTATCCCGTCGTCGGGTCCACCTCCCTGAACAGGAGCGTAGCAAGCCAGCACGCCAGGCCGTAACCTTCCTACTCATCTGCAATGTCACCATGTGGCTGATTTATACCTTCGAGGCTCAGAAGGTTCTTGCTAACCCGGTGAGTACACCTAAAAAACGTTCTAGTCTACAAAATATATAAAGACTTAAGCAGTTATACAGAAGTATTGGTACACCCTGCCGATCAGGTACAATCGAGCTCGATGAAGGAAATAATTTTATCTCAGAAAACCCACAGCCACAAATCTACTTGAGAATCGTTGCGTTTCATGAGTAAGTCAGATCACCAGACGTGAGAAAAGTCAGACGGTAGATTGACATAGAATATAAATATGTAATATTGTGAAAGAAACAGATAAGTGTGGTCGAATGTAATATAAAATCTACTTATATCAGCCAGCGGAAGCGAATATAATTCATAAAAAATATCCTAACTTTCGTTCTAATTGGGATTTTCGCTGGGAAGTAAATGTCTTTATCATCGGGTGTTAAAAATGTTGATATTTTGTAACGAGAATAGTACTGGAACGTTGATTTTTTTAAACCCTGTCAAAAAAGGGGAGTTTATTTATAATATATGATGTAAAAAAATATAAGATGTGTATCTGTCGGTCCATGATATCGTAGCTGTTAAATATTTGAACCTACCTTTTGATCTAGTTTCTTTTTTAAACTTAGTCGAGAGTGTTCTTAGATTCTATGATTCAAGAAATTTGTCCAGCCATTTCAATATTATCAGCTCTGCCATATTTTATGAAGGAATAGGCAACTCCCGAGGATTTGATCGATTTTAAATTAGCAAAAAGAATTTGTAGATTTGATGCTGCAGCGTCCATGCACACATGCAGAAATTTTAGCACCAAGAATCTGTGGGCACCCAATTCCTCAATAACTAATATTAAGTCATTATTTTGGACGTATCGTATTAGGGCTCAATGAAAAAAAAACTGAGTAGTGGTTTACCATCGTAGTTAGGGAGAACAGTACCTTAATTGCATTCCGACTTTGAATATAAATAGACAATATATGTTGCAAATAGTGTGTTTGAAACACAGCTATAATTATTTATTTTGTTTTTTTTTTCAGGTACAACTTGACTTCTACGGTTTCGTGGCTTGGTCGTTGGTTCAGCGTTTCACACTTCCGCTGTGCATTTTCCATCGCTTCCACTCAGCCGTGACCCTGGCCGAAATCTGGAAGACTAGCTACAAGGCACGTCTGGAGTGAGCGCATTCGGGACACAGGGAAAATTAGAAACCTTAGTCCAATCGTCAACTTTATTATCTGCCCTAGTTAGTACTAGGGAGAAAACTACCGATTTCGTCCTAATCCGGGACAGCAATTTTGTAGTTAGAAGGATACAATTTGATGCTAGTTTCCGAATCATCAGCTAATCATAAAGTGTATTAATATAGGATCGTGTGACGAATTTAGAGTGATAATGTTATGATTTCTTAGAGCAACGGTAATAATTGCTATCCCGGAGTGAATCGTAGTTGAAATGTATCTAACGTATCCGGACATACCCTGCGTAACTATCACATCGATTATGTTGGTTATTGCTTTCTATGATTATTTCATACTTTTGCCTTTCACATTCCATTATACTTTTACAGTTTCGTCAATAAAATCTAGGTTTCTTGGAAGACTGACTGTGGAGACTTTAACGCGACCAAACAATACATATTTTTCAATTTATTTTTCTTTAATAGATACGTAAACAGAATTGCTCAGGTTTTTAATACTTGTGAATTTTATATATTCGTATGAGAGAATTTTGTGAAGAAACCTTGTAAACGAATCATGATAATAGAAATAATCCCCAGTTGTGAAAAGTTCCCTCCTTTGTTAGAAATAATTTGTGTGCCATGGTTTTAGGGTTAAGACTTAATTAAAATTCGACAATATTTTACATTTCTTGATTGTTTTGAATGGGGAAATGGATTATACAAAATTTCGATTAAAAAAAATTTGAACCTTTTGCATCCATAATATTCTGAAATTAGATGCAAGGCATCGTGGCAATTGATTTTGTATGAATTACTTTTACGTACCTAATTAAAATTGCTACATATTTTTAGAGGTAAAAATAAAGTTAATTGCTATACCTAGTTATTTAAAGTTTCAGATGATTTATTAGCCAACATAAAATCGGTATAAGCTAGTAGAGTTATTATTGGAAGTTTAAAATACGATAATTGATAAGGTGGTAGTTAACGTCGAAAAATACATTAAATTACAATTATGTACTTAACTGTAGACGATTACGAGATTAGTAATACTGCTTGTGCTGCAGTAACATGCTTTATACGGACGGATCATTTGGATGTTGAGTTTATTGCAAGGGGGCCATGATTTTTTAAAACTATAACACTCCATATCGCACACCTTCTGTAGCGCTGATGTTAGGAATCTATGGTAGGCGAAACTTTTAGGGACGCATGCCTATATGGCAATATTTTATACAAGCTGTGGACAAGTGGAGGCTTGAATCTCAGATGCGATTTCGTAATAGGTATCCTGGTGTTTACGATGAATTATTTTTATTCTTAAGAACCTTCATTATGTTAAGGTCTTCTCTGCAAATATTTTCTTAATGGTCTTTATGTGCAATCTATTTTTATAGGCTGACTAATTTTACACGTCTATATATTTGTAGGATGTCACTAACATCGCGTCTTTGACTCGTGATATCATTTGGATGTTATGGATTTTGTATAAAATAAATAGCTCATACTCAATTATTTATAATATATTTATTAATTTTGTAAATTAACATAAGGTAAATTTGTAACTTATTGCTCTAGGGGTCTGAAAGTAACGTGTGCTTACATCGTGAGATTTCGAGTGAATGTAGCTAGTTTATGACTGGTTAATATTTTAATGTTAAAGTAAAAATAGTAATTTATTAAAGCAGAGTTTGTAAGAGCTAAATCCGACAATCCGTTGTTGATTTCTGAGGAGTCGCTGACATTTAAAAGAATGTTCATTGAAATAGAACCAACCTGCGTGTTAGGCTTGTTTTATCACTGCCGATATTTTAAACAACATTAAATTATTAGTAAGTCCTTTGATAAAACTATACTATTTCTAACTTGTTCAATTTTGTAGGTGATATTTACTGTGTACCTTAAATGTTTGGAACAAGATGTACCGAAGTTTGTAACTTTAGGTTAAACATTATTATCATAAACTGTGGATACTCTCAATCAGTGTTATATAGAGATACCAAAAATTAAAATTTGGAAATTCTACTTTAAAGTATATAATTAATATATGTAAATGTCTATTTGAATAAATCAAATAATACATTATATGTCATTGTGAGTTTCATTTAATAAAATTTATAAGTTCTTATAAACTAGTGGCCCTTATCCCATTTCATTACTGTGGATTACTCTAAGAAATTTTGTCCTGACAATTTCAAACAACAAAAAAAATATATATATATAAAGCCATTTGAGCGAAATGATTTTTGAAAAGTTATAGACAATGATTTTTTTTATGAATCTTTTTTCTATGAGATATTTATTATTAATTATATTGTTGTTCGGGATGGAGACAAATCAAAGAGCATAAAAAAATATAGAGAGCGTAGAAAAAAAATCGGTCCAGCTGTTCTTCAGTTATAAATGGTGTAACTAACGAAATTTTGTTTTTTATGATAATGATTATAAATACAGGAGCTGCAATTATAAATATGCGGGTGGGTGTATATAATCTTCTCTTGGTGCGCCCTTTCGATTAGCGACAATAGCTCTGCTCAAAGAGAAGTAGCCCTACTTGCCGCCGATATGCCGAGCCCGACTGGGGAAGTACCACCAGTTTACAGTAGACCCTTTTTGGTTGCGTGATTCGGCCACCCGATTCTGGTGGCGAAAACACGCAAAGTAGTGTAGATCAAATTGCCAATAAGAAATAAATCATTTCACCATACAAAAGTTCAGTTGAGAATAGATTATACACTACGAACGAACTTTCGTAATACGCGGCTCTGCGTGGCAGCACTTGCGATTGTTTCCATATTTGACTCAGAGGGGAGGTGAGGTCGCATGATGAGAGCGACAATACTCTACGTAATGGTATTACTTATACTGTGACCATAGTATATAGTAAGCGTCTATATACTACATTACAAGGAGTATTTCTCGAGCGCTGGTGACCACAGTGCAACCTCAGCATCACCTTAAGTCTGGTGACCTCACTCGCTCGCTCGCAGCACACAGCAATACATCTCGTACGTCGTTATGTCTTCTGTGACATAGAGGTACGTACCTATATCCCCAATCAGCCTTGCCACAATCTTGCGTTGAAATAGGTAATCAACTGTGTAGTGGGTCCTGGAGGTATTTAAATAAATAAATAAAATAAATAAATATTGCCAGATAAATTACACGGCGCCATGTAGCCCCAAAGTAAGCGAAGCTTGTGTTATGGATACTAAGACAACTGATAAACATAAGTAATTACATTTTTTTTTTGTAAATACATACTTATGATACATAGAAAACACCCAGACCAAGACAAACAGACATGTTCATGCACACAAATGTTTGTCCTGTGTGGGAATCGAACCCACGAGCGTTGGTGTCGAAGCCGCGTCATTGACCGCTACGCCACCGAGCTTGTCGTTAGTTTACACTTTCTAGTCAGGGTGCAAGCCTGTATTGGCCATGTTTAGCCTATATTAGTGCTTTCCACCATGGTTGCCACATTTACAAGGTAACTAATATATAATAGTTATGTATATATGGTGTCGCGATATAGTTTTGTGGATGTTGATGTATTCTATGAAGTCGTAGAACATTATTTTCTTCTATCATTTTATAAAAGTAATTTCCTTACACTTTGACTTACATTATTGGAATTTTAGTAGGGATCCCTAATGTTTTCTATAGCTTATGTCAGAAAGTTACCGTTTTCTTATGTCACAAAGAATAAAAATTGATTGCCTATGAAGGCGGTTTACGGACGTTATTTTTACGAGATAACATCAAGAAAACATCGGCCGATGGAGTGGTTAAAAGTGCTATCTTGTTCCGCGCTCTCGCTTGCACGCTCGGCTGAGGCGGAACTTGACAATATTCATAGGCGTTCATCGATTTATAAGACTTTATCACGTGAAAAACTGATGAGCAGTTTCAAAGATTACGTCCTGTATCTAGTAAAGTTACAAACTAAAAGTCCTAGTCTCAAACTAACAAACTCACAATTTAACATTTTCTCTTTATAATGTTAGTTTTTAAGTATAGATATTATTATAGATTTTTTTATGTTCAATACATCTAATCAATCTGATGTATCGTACATTGTATGGCATATATCGCGTAAATTCCATAAATCGATGTTAAATGGATATTCTGTACCTGTGTATGCCAACAGACAGAATAACCAGACGCAGTTTTCTTTCTTCTGTCATCTGTCAACTGTCAGTGTCAGTCCAGTCAACTCATCTTCTATAGCCAAAGCAGATTTTTTATTGAAATCGAAAATCGCGTTTTCCTTGAATTTTTATTGGTATTGCGTTATATTTTGAAATTAAACAATAGTGAAACCGAAGCATACTTTATATGCTCGTTATTACAGTTTCGTGTTCTTAAAATCTAATATGTTAGTTCGTTGTGTTGTATTATTGTTGTTTATAAGTTGTGTGAGGACGTCGGAGACGAATAATGAAAATGGTGCGGTTGAGAGTAGTGATTTTGATTCAAGATTTTCCTATTCCTTCTGGCCTTCTGTACATAATGGTGCGAGGATGATGCTGCGAAAGCGGCAGGCAGAGGAGAACAAGGTAAACGAAGGTGGTGATATAAAGACAGAACAAACGAAAACAACATCTCCGCCGGTTCCTCCGCCTAAGGATCAGTCCAGTACAGTAAAACCTCAAGAAGACTTAAAAGGTAACTTTCAGTTATAGAGTCGACCTATCTCATAAGTATAAAAAAAAGTTGTAGTGCATAGGTACATCATTTTTTACTACTAGAAATAACCACTGGTTATTTCACATTAGCATCTGTTTGTTAGTCATTCGTCACTTTTTATGCCATCATTGCATGCCAACTAATTTATTTTCATGACTTAATATTATCACTGTGTATGTAGTGTAGTGTTTGTACAAGTGAAGGCCAGAACAGCATCATTACGGGGCTAATTGTTGTACAATGGTTGTATTATAGTCAATGGTATTACATTATAAAGATAGGTTGCTAAGTGTCTGTTTTTGAGTAAATAACCTGGATTGTCACAACCCGTAGTTATTTCTACTAGATGTCTATCAAATAATGTAACTTGTATCTCTTCTTTCCATCGGTAAGAGATAGATTAAAATTAAAAGTGATTAGAAGTTGATCACACATGTGTGCAATTTTGAACTGAGTATAGAAATTTTAAGGCGAAACCGTTTCGCAAAATTCGACAAACAGTGCACCATGTGGTCCAAACATCATTATTTAAGTTGTGTAAAATTAGTTATTACTTTTTTTTAATTTAAAACAAATTAGGTACATATTATTTTATTGTGGCAAGTTATTGTCTGTTGATTTTTTATTGATTCATTTCTCAGTTCTGTTAATTTGTTGAAATTATTACATTGGGCTGTAAGTGGTTCATCAACATCTTTGAACATAAGCCAACTTCACTTGCACGCGGCGCACCCTGCTGACTGACAAACGAAGCATTGGCGAAAAGAGCGGTAGGGAGCCTAATTGTAAGCTACCCGACTGGGTAATGTACCTCCACCTCACAGAATACCGCAGCCAAATAACAATTCCCTTGAGGTTTGTTGTGTTCCTGTGAGTGAGTGAGGTCACCAGAAAGGAAGGAGATGCTGAGTTGGCAGCGGGGGTGGCGGCGCGCGAGCGATATTTTATGTTGCGAGCGTTAATATGGCTACGGCAACCACTTCAAATCAGGCGGGCCGTATGCTTGTCTGCCACCCAATGTAGTATAAAAAAAAAAAAAAAAATGTCAATCAGCATGTCTTTGGACTAAGGCCTCCTCCAGAGACATCTAGGACTTTGGTTAGTGCTTCTCTCAGGCCGCCCATCCTCAGTTTACCTCTATCTCTTTTTCCATCGTGGATACCACTCTAATATATTTTTTTGTTCAGACAAAAAAAGTCTGTTTATTTATAAAACTTTATTGCAATAACATACACAAAAATAAGCCATATACATAAAATAATATTTGCCGTCCACTGTTGTGTCAACTGAATAGAGAATAAAATACGAGCGAGGTCAATTCGTACCTTGTGGCATCCGTTGGGAATGGTTGCACATTGGTCTCAGAGGGGAGGTGAGGTTGACTAGTGAGAGCGACAGGGAGTGGCCATACTGTACGTAGTAATATTACTTGTACTCTGGTTGTAATAAGATTAATGAAATCTTTCTTTTACATAATTCCAGGAAATATAACTGTTAATGTAACAGAAAAAGCTATCACACCTGCCCCTGCAGTGTCCAAAGATGATGCAAAGGCCAGCAATGAAACAACCATAAGCAAATCGGTTGAAATGAACATAAACAGCCCTGGAGTACTGAAGAGAGGACTTATTGTGTTTGGAGGTTTTGCGCTTATGGCTATTGCATATTTCATATTCTACAGGTAAGATTTCATGAAAAATTATAAATATGGTTAGTTGCAGTTAATGAAATTTGAATGCTTGGAATAGACACTTCTTATTTGTAGTGGTTCATACTGTAATCTCAGAATATACTCATAAAGAAGTGATTGCATTAGTGCAACAGGTGTGTTTAATTCTTATCTAATATATAAAAATGAATCTCTGAAATGTAAGCATAACTTTTGAACGCGTGGATGAATTTGGATAATTCTTTTTCTGTTGTGTTCTTCATTGTCAGGACAAGGTTTGTAGGGGCAATCCAGTAAAAAGAGTTGGGAATGGGAAGATGGAACTACTGCGTAGCCTGGGCAGCCTGCTAGTTTTTTATGTATGAGGGGGTCATTATGCTTGTGCATGTGGATCACCCGATGGAAAGCAATCTCCACCGTCCATAGAAATTAACAACATCAGCACCAGACCAGAGAGACCATTTCGACGGTCCCTACGTATAAAGCGACATGTCAAAAATGGCATTTCTTTTTTATTGCATAAATTGCTATAGATTGCCCGTAAAAAACATTTTCTTTTTTATTTTATTGATTGTATATAATCAAAAAGTATGAAATTAACTCATTTGTCCAATAATAATACTCTTGAATTACTATATCGTAGTATAAGGAGACATGTCTGAAATGACATGTCGCTTTATACGTAGGGACCGTCGATTTCTTTAAGGCTATCATATTGTATGTTTGGAAATTACATACTTTTTGTTAAAATTAGACATTTTTGCAAATACAGTAGAGCGTCGATTATCCGAACTAATTGGGAGACATGGGTGTTCGGATAACCGGTATTTTCGGATAATCTAACTACCTATAATGTATATTAATTCAGCCATACATGTTTACGTACAGCTAAATGAAAACCATATTTACATTACCAACAACTTTAACCATATTAATGACAAATAGGAATTAAACAAAATAAGTACAATCTAGTAGATAGTAAAACATGTATGTCATCATCAGACATCATCATCAGCCTGTATGTACCCACTGCTGGATATATGTCTTCCCCAATGCTTTCCACTAAATACAATCCTCTGCCTGCCACATCCAGCCGCTATCTCGCCAACTCTTGGTCGACCTAACAACATGTATGTACTAGATACAATTAACTCTTAAAAAGTCTTCAATCTTCGTCTGCCGAAGCTCGCTTACCCGCTTACAAGTGGATAGGTCAGGAATTTTTTTAAGGACCAATATTTGATACTGGTCGCTTTCAGCCTGTGTTTCAAACCAATGAAACGCAATATCTAAGCATGTAAACGCTTCAGAAGCACCAATTACGTTTTCATCTTCATTATCTGAACTTGTAGTTGATGAGGTGCTAGCGGTGGCGTCAGTTTTATTAGTCATGCATGAGGTCTAAAATTTCGGGCGGGCGTAATAGTTCGGATAAGCGGTCGTTCGGTTAAGCGACGTTCGGATAATCGACTCTCCACTGTACCTATATTGTAAAGCAATAACAGAGACTACAAAATATCATTTGTAATGCAATAGAGATTGTATTAAGTATTGAGACATAGAGTAAGTAAGTGCTAGACTCGGCAATTATTTTCGTCTTTTTAAAATATGTGGGATGAAAGTATTTATCTATTTACAGTTTATGTTTATATTTTTGTATAAACTGGTTGGCAGGCATCAGTTTATCAATTTAATATTATTAATATTAATGATTGATAGACATATTAATGATACTATAATATAGTTTTAATGTGTGTATTGACATTAATAAATATAATATTTATTTCTGTTGATGTTTAAATTTTTATTCAATGGTTTTGTTGAAGCATTGGATTTTATTTTTTTAAACTACTTCAGTTAGTAGATTAACATACGACCCGCCTGATGTGTAAAGTATATAATACACGGTTGCGTGAAGTATCACGGGCATAAAGCCGTCCCCGCTGCCATCGCAGCAACTCTTTGCATCCTGATAAACTCACTTGTCCATTCACACCAATCCTGTAGGTTTGGATGTGTCTTCTGTCATGAGGAGGCACTTTCTCAGTTAGGCAGCTTATAATTACTACCCTGCGGCCTACCTCTCCAGAGCCTTGTTAGTCAATCAATTGGGTGCACCACATGCATTCGAGGTTGGCCTTGGCTCAAAATTGATGCCAAGCCATTTACAACATAAATTACATAACAAAATCACCAAATGTATTTGACCACCTAGGTTTACAAAATGATAAAATGTTTCTGATAAAGGAAATGTACACAAGTACAGTATTTTTGTTATCAATTAATGTTATGTTAAAGTAAATAATCCATGTAACATGCAAACATTTAAAAAGAATTATTAGCATCGCTTTATCATTTTTAAAAAATTTTGTTTGGTTATAGTGATAAAGCGATACTTCCCCTCAGTATTCTAACTTCTTTGAATATCCGTTTTTTATGACGTGATATCGTCTCATAAATCGATGAACGCCGGCTGCACGCACGTAAAAGCATGACTATGTATGAGCATTATAACGTTTTGTCTGAACAAGCGATAGAGAGGCACTATCGGCCTATGTTTCTTATGACGTTGTCACGTAAAATTATCGTCCGTAAACCGACTTTACAGAGAACCAATTTTTTTTTAGTAGCACAAATATTTGAATTTATTTTTATCAATTTCCAGGAGGAAAAGCAGCAAAAACACGAGTTCTAACAACACACATGGTATGACTGATGCAAATCAATTCCGATATGGTGTTCTACAAACAGATGATAGAAGAGATAATTTAGAATTATCACGAATACCTCTAACCATGGAGTCCGATGAAGATGATGATGAAGATTTAGAGATATTTGATTTAGAACAAAAGAAGAAGTCACTTTCCTATGTGAATTTAGAAATGAATGATGAAGATATTGTTTTAAATAGCCCCACGGAGAGTTCCAGAGCCAATGATAGAGACAATCTATTATTGGACATTGAGGATGCAGCGTCAGATACGTTGATTAATTGGTCTAATAACGGTAACAAGACAATATTATAATTTTTATTAGATCTGTGACTCGTGTTATATGTCGTTCTCGACAAATTCATGCACATTATGATTTTATACTATGCATTTAATTACTATTGTGTTGTCTGATCAGTATGATTTTATGTATGATTTGTAATTTACGTTTTGATTTTTTATTGGCCTGTATTAATTATTATGACTATGATAGGAGAACGCTTACGCGATGCGGCACGGTGCGAAGACAACCCACATTCGACGTCTATTGGTGTATCTAAAGAAATTTTATCTTGTTATAATATCTCTGGGTCTATCCTACGTGACACTCCGATGTGTGCGATATTTAGCGAAGCGTAACGCAATTTGCTTGATATGTTTGAACGAAGTGGACACGGTGCGCCATTCTTTTGTTGCCTGTGGATCACTACAGTATGCTCGCGTACGTAGGACAAAGCCATCACGTCGCACCGCTTCGCATTCGCGTTCGCTCTAAGATCACCGTCTTCTTCTTCGTCCTCCGTGGGCGATTCAAATCGCCCACGGAGGACAGCGGTCTTGGAGATCAGACGTACTTATTCTTTTTAGTATCCAGTGAGTACAAACTGAGAGCAGAGCTCCTTCTAAACCAAATATGTTTTAAAAATCTTTAATTTATAAATAAATTTGATTTATGATTTGAGTTATATATGCAAAAGCAGTGACAGGATAAAAAGAAATCTGCCTAGCTGTACCTAAAAAATATTTTATCCGATTTAGTGATGCTTAAATAATTCATAACTCGTTTTTCTGCCAAAAACCATATAACTTTATATCTTCACGTTATTTTTAAAAATTTGGTTATTTTTGGATTTATGTGAGTAAATACGACTGTAGACAGACATGTCGAATATGGTAACATAATTTTCTGGTTTATGACAGAAAATGTTACTAGTCTTCTTTTTCACTTTGTTCTACATCGCATGCTGTACTTACGTATTACTCGCATCGAACAAAAAATTTCGCGATCGACTTGAATATCTGCCGTGACCCAAGGTTAAGAAGCAATTTAGATGCAATGTCACAATATTATCTTGAACTATTAAATGATGCAACAGTTCACCCATCGGCCCCATATAAGTAATTAACTACAAGATTTTGATACAAATAAATTATTTATAATTTTACTGTTAGGATTAATTGCCACTGTAAAAAAGTGACTATCTTCGGGACTAGTTGCTAGAAGGCTTGCGTCGCTGCGATGCCGTGCCTCGCCTCCTTTACCTTCAAATGACATGGTTTGCCACGAACTGTTGGTCTTTCAGTGGGAATTCATCCTTATTTATTACTTAAAATGTGTGTACTTATTTGGATAAAATTAACGGCCTCCATGGTCATTGCAGATAATGGTTATCCAAATTAATTAACGATTTGAAATCCAGTGATCTAGCGGCTCCCGCGGACTAGGCGACCGCGACTGCTACCAACAATTCATATGACAAATCGCGTAACCTGCTGGTCACGAGTGCACGGGGTTGCATATAACATAATGTAAATGGTTGGTCGCTGCGACCAGAAGGCGAAATCTCGTAATTATTTGACACCATAAATATATTAAAATGAAAGTTCACTGCATCGTTAATTTCAATTAAAATAACAATTCGTAACTCGAGTAGCATTCTGGTCACAGTAAGAATTGACATTAATTAATGAATTAATGTCAATTCTTACTGTGACCAGAATGCTACTCTCAATTTGTTTAAATTTTGGTCATATTTCGATATAATCATCACACTTGAACTATATTTTGTATATGAGAATCTTAATGTGACATTTGTGAGATCGAGACTAGATCGAAACTGAATTTTGAATTCATTTAAATTACGAGAATTGCCCCTCAGTTTTTGCGGTCGCGGTCATCTAGGGTGCGGAGGTCGTAATATGGTCAATAAATATTATGTATGTGAATATACAATATTTATTAATAATTTATAAAGTAATAATTATATGTTAAGTTTATTTAATGATGTCAATAACAAAATGTTTGATTTATATTTTGTACACTTGGTAATATAGTTATCTAACATTAATAATTATCTGCAAAACTACAAATTCGTTACTATTTAAATTAATGATGTAGGAAGGAGCAACGTCCGTATTTTTTAAATGTGAGACTTAAAATTAACATTTATTTTTACTTTTGATAAGGTTTTTATATTGCTTGCATTTTTATTTGATACAGAGCACCTAATTGAAAATAACTTGTATATTTTAACATACCTTGCATATTCCAAGTTAAGCATTTATTTACTTATATATTTGAATTAATTGATTAAAGCTGATTTGATTTGAGTTGATTAAAGTTGTTATAGGTATTTTAAAGAAATCAACATTATTCTTTTTACCCAATTACGAGAAAGCCAATAGGTTAGTGTGTTACGTTAAATAATTGTATGTTACCCTCTCTGTCCTATATATGTTAGTAAATGATATAATGATACAAGCGTGATAGATATCACATTAATTAAACCCATTATGTTCTGTCGGCCCTGTTTCGTCCGTTTTAAAACGTCACTGTTATTGTAAAGAGCAATTTTCCGACGTCGCGGCTTCGATCCCCGCACAAGAAAAACATTTTGGTGCATTAAGATGTCTGTTTGTCTTGGTCTGGGTGATTTCTATGTATTATATATATAAGTATGTGTTTACAAAAAATAATGTTAAATAGGTACATTACTTTTTAGTACATTTATCAGGTGTCTAGTACCCAGAGTACAAGCTTTGCGCCTAATTTGGGACTAGATGGCGCTGTGTAAATTGTCCAGAAATATTTATTTATTTTCTAGAATGGGCATTATCTTGTATTATCTAGAGCCTAAAATTTTCTATAAAGTCTTTGTTAAAAATAATACTTGAGTCATGTTTTTAGCACATATATTTCTTTAGAAACATGTGTAAACTGGCCAAAAACAAAAAGGACTATAGGAATTCGTGTGAACGAAGAAAGTGATTACAGAGAGACGCCATTATGCTTCAAAAAATGTAATATAAAACGGATTTCAGATCACTTATTACTATTTAATGGTGATGATTTGAATACTGTCTAAACTACGCAATTCGAAAATATTTAAAGAGAAAGAAAATATACGGATTTATCAATGTTCATGTAACAGTTGTTAGCGAATATGTACGCTCAATGTCTTTCGCCGGAACTATATAGGGTGTATTTGTGCAAATAGCCTCTATATAGCCTGCGAGTAAAGTCTATTTTACTGTTTTCATAGAAAGCATATTTTTGCATCAATACACCTACCTTGTGAAGTGCCGGCAGTATGTTCCACAATATATAGATGTTTATAATTACTAAATTGAAGCTAAACTGTGAAACAGCTCTTATTAAATAACTTAGTGAAACAAATTAAATTTGTATTTACTAATTAAAAAAGGAGGTATAATATTATTGTTAAAATAGGAATATCTTAAAATAGGAATTTATTTCTTACTGAGATAGAATATATTTTCTCTGAAGTAATTTCTTTTCATTTAAATTTCGATTGAATATTGGACCCTGTTATGCATGATAGCAGAACTGACATTTTGTTACTTTGAAATTAAAGATACTTAAAGTTTAATAGGAATAAAAATATCACGCAGTATAAGTTTTAAGAAGCATATGTCATCAAAATACTATAATCTGTTGCGAATATATAAAACTCGATTTGAAGTTTCTTGCTATGTATATCTCTCAATTTAGCATAATTTGTCGGTTGGAGCAATTCTGCATAACATGGTTCAATTATGGAAATTAGAATATAAAAGAAGGTGCCATGATTTCGAATAATTTCTGAAATATTTTTGCAGCATTTTGTATCGTACTTTATTAATAATGTAGCTAAAATTTATTGTGTTTCTACCCATAATAAAAGTAATGTACAGTTAGGAAATACTATAAAGCTAAGCGGACATCAATCTGGATACTTGCACCCTGATTATGACTTATATTGCTTATGACATAAAAACGATATGAATATCAAAGTGTCGAGGTGTCGTGCCCTTAGTTGCTATAAAACATTTAAAAACATATCAAGTCTATTTTCGAAAATATTCATGTTATCTCGATTATTTTTAGAAATGTTTTTTTTATTAAACTATTCAGTTTCTTTATTCAGAGCTTCACTACAGATACAGTAGCTAGATTATATATAATTATAGAACAATTCCGGGCAAAATGTAAATTTAGTAAAAAAATGAAATGTCATTTTCAAATTACGTTATTCGATTCATATCCGTATTTTTTATTTGGTTAATCGTGTCGCAGAAAATCGTGTTGAAGATTAACTTTACTGTTGATGTTCCATTCTTATTTCTTAAGACGGATTGGTCCCACTATTACCATTAAGAATTACCGTTAATGGTATTACAGTGTCATTACTTTTCCCACTATAACCACTACGCTATATGTATACTATTCGTTAATTTCTCAATCAACGAGTATTGTGGGAGTATTTTGATTTTGGGATAAATGTGTAGTCTCAGAATTACCACTGTAATAGTGGGACCGACCCCTTAAGGCTATTATATCTGTAAAATGTAGGTACGTGTGTATGTATATACCTTTTGAATACTGCAAATAGGTACAGTGAGACACAAAAGTATAGGAAGGTTATTAAATTAAGAATTTGAGGCAACAATATTTTTTTCCGTAAAAATGGCTTATGCGACCATGTAAAAACTATTTTTAAGATTATTTTTATCTATTCTTTTGTGTTGCACTGTAAATTGTACTTGCATGTACTAAAAATATGGTAATTTCCAAGCTTTGTTGTCTCGGTGATGATGTTTCAATTAATGTTTGTGTATAATAAAAAAAAAAGATATAATCTATCAATTTTAAGGTTTGATTTCGAATAAGAGTTAACGGCCTATATGAGTTGTGAATTCGCTATATATGTAAATGCATTCAATGGATAATTATTGCAATTAAAACTGACTAACGCGATTGAAATCAATCATCAAAGCAAGATGTAGATCTATTTTTAAAATTAAATATGATTCTGTGTTTTTTGGTAATTAATAATTATTAAGAATGATTGTTATGATGGTTTTCGTAAGGCAACGGTTAACGCTTTATTACATTCGTTTTTTTATTTAATCATATTCTGTAATTTGGCCAAGCATGACCGATTTTTTTTAAATTATTTCTGAACGCTATTGAACTACTACTGTTATTGAACGCTACTGAAGACATTTCACTTGATCCATACTGATATTTTTTTTCGGAAAACTTATAAACGACCGCGACTGCGACCATGGCCGCAGCGATTAACAATTTGTATATGTTAAAGCATTTTATAATATTTGCATTTAAAGTCGATACCACGCACTACGTGTCCGTTGCCAGCTGGTTGCGTAGTAGTATTGAATAGAAATACCACGCATGCTGTCGCGGTCGTAGCGAACAGCCATTTAAATTATGTTACATTCTACGCACTACGCAAACGCGACCAGTTTGTCATAACGCACCTAAATGGTAGGTCGCTGCAACCACGGTCGCTGTAGCGGTTCCCCTGTGCATAAGTATTATTCTATGTAAACTTTTATATGATTGTTTTATCTAGTGCAATAAAGATATTACAAACAAAGAAACAAAGCTCTTAGGCTCAATTTACAACGCCGCGGAATGGAATGGTTGCAACGAAATTGTACATAGCATAATGAACTTTATGTCAATTGTAATTGTTAATGACGAGCTCGGTGGCGTAACGGTCAATGACGCGACTTCGACACTAACGCTCGTGGGTTCGACTCCCACACAAGACAAACATTTGTGTGCATGAACATGTCTGTTTGTCTGGGTCTGGGTGTTATCATAAGTATGTATTTACAAAAAAAAATGTATTTACGTATGTTTATCAGTTGTCTAGTACCCATAACACAAGCTTCGCTTACTTTGGGGCTAGATGGCGCTGTGTAATTTGTCTGACAATATTTATTGTATATCATACAAACTTAAATACAATCGCGCGAATGCGCGAGGATTCCCCGGAAGACGCGCGACCTTTTTTGACTCGTATTTAACTTTATATGTTATACAATTGACATAAAGTTCATTATGCTATGAACAATTTCGTTGCAAAAAGTCGCCTCCAGTCCATTCCGCGGCGTTGTAAATTGAGCCTTAGGGGTACGCAAGTAATAAAAAGTTTTTCTAATATTATGAGTTTTATATACATACATACATATTGGAATTACCGGGATATACAAAATTCAAAGAGGTTATGGATATATTTCAAAGAAATTAAGTGATGTAATTTTCCTTTCGAATGAGTGTGTCGGTCGGTCATGCTTCATAACCTCTCATCATATTAGCGTCATTTTTTTGCCTATTTTCCATTGTCAAAACTTAAGCTTCGGACTGTGATAATAGACGAGAGAGTAAGTAAATTATTGTATAAAATTATATTTTTTGGATCTTTCATATTGTTTGCGAATTGTGATCATACGAGTATTCGCTCTCTGTCACTCATTGCTAAGTAACCTGTTAAAGTGATTAGGACGGGCTAAGTCGTTTATCTAGTGAGGACGTAAGTAGATAAATACACTTTTAATTCTCTGATGTTTCTCAATATTCTCTACGCAGTTCCGAATACTTCTTGCACTTCTGAATTTGTACCTCGCGATGATATGGACGAACTTCAGCGAATATTGGAACGTCACTGTAGGTATTAAATATAATTTATTAATAAAATGTTATTTTTGACCCCGTTTATTACTTTTCGAGTCCCAGGAGTCGACAATTGTTTCGTTATGCATTTGAGTTGTGTTCGAACTGGACCTACCTGTAATGTAGAACCATGATCTATTTCAACTTGAATAGAGTCGCTTATTCATTGGTATGAATAAGCATTCTATTTAGTTATTGAATCGCAATAAGTGTTGGTGGTAAGGGGGCAGGGGCCCTACCGCCGAAGCTGAAGCCGATTACCATCGAATATTTTGATTAGAAAAATAGGTCTCACGTTTAAACATCTTCAGCTCAGTCAGTGGAGCTCTAGGGTTTCTACCAGCTAAGCTAAATACAGGTACCATAAATCTAAGATGAAGCAAACTTCCGATTCCCATCGTTTTATTTTTCTTGCAAATATCAAAATATTTGCAAGAAAAATAAAACGATGGGAATCGGATTGAGTCAGTGTTCTAGGATCTGTTATATTGTATACATATATTAGTCCCCTTTCGTAGATAGGTGGCTATGAACGGCTTGCAGTCCAAGAGCTAGGCTAAGTCAACTAGTTTCGGTCGTATGAGTGTATATGAGCGAGTCTGAAATTTGTTTTTGGACAATGCGTAAAGTAATGTAGGCACATATTTACAAAAGAGTTCACAGACTATACGTAGCCCATAGATTAATAATAGGTCTCAGCCATGCTCTGACTGCAGCGGAGATTTATCACTAAGCTATAAAGTAGCCTTTATATTGTTTTTTTCTTTATCAAAATTAAACTTGCTACCTCACTGAACAACTTGCCTGTATCAGCAACTGTAGCATTAATGTAAGGTTGTTAATAAAGATATAATTTTATAAAAGTGTTTTTATTTTAGTTTCTGGCATCATTCGTTTCGTTATGATGTTGAGGTTTGATTTCTACGCGACTCACTCTAACATAAAGTCTGTTCTCTTTAAGGCTCAAGTTAGGACCTACGTCGAGTATTCCTCGCAACTCTTGGTCGGTTCATAATATCCTCTTGAAGTTAGGTTGCAGCGACAGGCTATCCGCATGATCGACGATGAGATGTCACCAACCTAGAACCTCTTCAATTTCGTAGAGACGTTACTTCCATAAGTGTACATTATCGCCTCTTACATGGTGAGTGCTCTGAACTGTTTTCCCTTATCCCGCCTTTTCCCATCCGTCACAGAATCACACACACTTTTAGGAAGTAGTCGTTGTAGGAAGTTGTCCTTTTAGGAAGTTGTCGTTCTCAGCCTGAGAAGGAGACAGTCATGTAACAATACCGCAATCAACAATTCCATCGAGGGTTGTTGTATACCTACGAGTGAGTGAGGTCACCAGAAAGGAAGGAGTTACTGCGTTGGTAGCGGGGGTAGCGGCGCGCCAGCATTATTTCATGTTCCGAACGTTAACATGGCTACGGTAACCGTTTTACATCAGACGGGCCGTATGCTTGTCTACCCGACGTAGTATAGAAAAAATAAAACACGTACAGGGTTGCGATGTCATTATTCAACGAAACTGCTACGAATGCTACGCATGGTATGTGCTACGCGGGATCATCTTATACTGGTAGTGTTATGGTCAATAAAAAATTGGACACGTTAAGAATGACACTCTTAAAATAACACCACTTGGGTGTCATGGAATATTGGTATTGCCCATGACACCCTCAAGTATTAGTGATGTAGCAAGCTACTATACGACAATGTATTAGGTACCATCTAAAGACCATCGATTGACAATGCCTAACACATCTTAAAACTACTTATTTATTATTGGTTTAATGGGATCGTGGATGATAGAAACTGAAGTTACTATCTAGCATTGCCATAAATACTAATGAATGCCTAACAAACGAAACATCATTATGGGTGACATGAACGAGACCTCTCTATCATATCGGTGTCATTGGGCAATCACTATTGTTCATGACACTCAGGTGGTGTAATTTTAAGGTCATGAGCAATGAACGAGTGTTACAATACATTATACAAAAGGTTGACTGTACCATATCATAGCACAAAATAGGAGTGAACCCGTATACGTATTTTTCCGATGTTTTATGTAGAGTCGCGTTACGCGCTTGTCCTGCGATATTGAGATAAACGAACCGGCACATTGGCTCGGGATATCGTTGCACGTAGTTTCCACGTTTTAACATTCCTGCTGCCTTCTAACGCTGTTTACCTCGGATCGGTTTGATTTTGTGCGATGCCTGTTAGAAGTATCTGGGTTCGACTTTTTGTGCAAAAAATAAAAAAAATATAAGTATATATCTTGACCTAAGTAAGTATAAGTGCCTACATAGATTAGGTAGCCACTTACCTATACTGTCAAAAAATATTTATGACCTCTAGATTGATGAGTCAGCAGATGTTGCCTCTGTCTATGTATGTTCTTACAATACAAATGTATTGTAACTACATCTTAGCGTGTGGGTAAATGTCAATAGTGCATACCTAAGTAATTTATAAAATTATCGCTTCATTAATTTGAGTACCATTTCTTCAGCCAAATAATTGGTGTAAGGTTTGATACATTTCTTTTGCATCACATCATAGACAATGGTACTTTGGAATAACCCAACCACAGGTACCTACGTCATAAACAAGTGTCGCCTCGTTAGCTACCTATTTTAACCTATCACATAAGTATATAGAGAGGACAAAGCATACGAGTATCATAAGGATTATTAGATGCTTATTCTTATTGTGCCTGCCGAGTAATCTTCGAAAATATATTGTACAAGATCTTCGTAAGATTCTCCCGATTATTTTTACCAATAAATAGAAAGATTACCTAGAAGGGCTGTAATTTATGAATTGTTTTGTGAAATTCGCAAAAGAAAAACCCGTTATCAGTGCAAAGGCACAATGCGTCACTTATACCACGAGTCTGTTTTGGGTTTGAGCAACTCTTAAAAAACTAGTCGGCTTTCCCGACAAAAAGACGTGAGTGACCCGTTTAATTTATTTAATTGGTTTAACTCTTAAAAAAACTTATATGGGATAAGATTCAATGAAATTAAGTACATATGTACTTAATTTAATTGAATCTTATCATATCTTATCATATCATGCATATACCTATATGCTGAAACGAATTCTGGTAATCAATCTGTTACAGATTAGATAGTGGCACGACAATTTTACAGTTTCCTCTCGCAGTTATATATATAAGTATAATTATAATTTCATATGAAAATAACTGTTCAGCTGTTAGTTATTATCACCATACTAGTTATTACAGGATAGGCAATTTAGTTGTTAAAATAGTATTGCAAAGAACTTGATCTACGAGGTCTATTTTTTTAGATTTACTATGACATTTTATTTAAAGACGAACCTCAAGACAGTAAAATATTGCAACAAAGCACTTACTCAAAACCTACGCATTTATACATGCAGTACGCAAAGAAAGGAAAAGAACGGAACACACTGGAGAAGGCATTTTATCTACTTACAAATTTTAAATATTTATTTTATATTAGCGTTAATGTTTTGCCGCGATGGTAAGTAGTGCGACCGATTGAGGGAATGGCGGGCAATATACGTAGTAATTACCTAGTTTTCTTCTTGCCATAATGGAGGCAGGTAGAACACAAATAAAGGTAAAATCATCTTACGAGTACGTCTTAACTCAATTATGCAATAAGTATACTTAGTGTGCTAATTAGCACAAAATACAGAGAATTACATAATATTATTACTTATTATTGCAGAAAAACATTTAAGAAATTAATCGTAAGAATTCAGATAAAAACCAATCGTTCTTATATAACGTACTAATAGAAGTAACTTCATTTTGGTTGGTAAAAGACCGGCTAAGTGTAAGTCAGGCTCGCGCACCGATTTTCCAACAATTGACTTATAAGCGATAATTTTTTAAGTAATTTTTTGAGTATTTATTTTATCGCACCTCGTATCTTCAGTACGCGATAAAAAAATACTTAAAAATAATTACCAATATAGGCAGTACAGAAGGCAGCATTACCTCTCTGGATAGCGATACTAATTCTCTGGACAAGGTAAAGACCAGCCTTCCGTTGACAGGACGTATCGACCAAGAATTTGAAAAATGATTAACAGTGCATACTTACAGCATATTAAAAATATACAAGCTAGTATAATTGACGAACCTCAAAAATTTTGGGATTATGTGAAGGATAAGAAAAAAAATAGGCGGCATATAGATGCATTTAAATATGGTGACGAAGAAGTTTCAGGTCAGAGCGCCGCCGATGCATTCGCACAATATTTCTGCTCTGTCTTCCACCATGACGAACCGCGTTTGGATATAGACGAGGCCATGCGAAATGCCTACTCTCATGCTAACACTAATACTGTTAGTATCACAGCTGTGAATGAAGTTGACCTCAAGGCAGCCGTGCGGCGACTTAAATCACGATCCGCTGCTGGGCAAGTATTTTTTGTTAAAGATTGTTTACCGGTTCTGAGTAGCCCACTATTATACATTTTTAACCTCTGTCTAGCTCACTCTAAATATCCTGACTGTTGGAAGCTCTCCAGAGTAACGCCAGTTCCTAAGGGCGAACCCGGTGTGAATGTCGCGTCTTATAGACCAATCGCCGTACTCTCTGTCTTCGCAAAGATTTTTGAGGCTATCCTTAATTTTCATATTCGCCAGCAAATTGATAGTTCATTCCACAATAGTCAGCATGGTTTTCGTAAGGCTCGCTCGACCGCTACTAATCTAGTGACCCTAGTAGATTACGTATCTACCGAAATGGATGCCGGAAGACAGGTCGATGCGGTGTACTTTGATTTTAGGAAGGCGTTTGATCTTGTGGACAACGACATCTTATTGCGGAAAATGGCTGTAATGGGATTTATGCCTGACTTACTTAAATTTTTCGCAAGTTATCTCGACAATCGTCGTCAGTTTGTGAAGGTGAACGGATTTGTCTCCCAGCACTATCATACAAGATTCCCGTATACCCCAGAATAGTTCGGGGGCAGTGGCGCCACGCCGACGACCTCGCTTACTGCAGCGGCCCATTGCGCGCACCAAGCATGCTTCCGAAGCTCCCACAGCCTGAGCAATACGGCTGATCGGGGACATTCTTGCTCAGTATGAGGATTTAGATCTTTTCGCCGACAACCAACAATGTCTGCTTGACGGTGCCTATAGATTTTTTAATCATGCGATATTTAATTTGGACATGTGACCATAGATATACAAGTAGCATAAGACATGTAATTTTTTATTTTATTCTTTTATTTTTTGACTATGTGACATTGAATATTCATAATTATGTATTAATTGTATTTTTTTTTTATTTAAACTTGTAATGTAATTTAATTTTATAATTGATTTTCATGTTAACTTGACATTATTTTTTGTTACATTGTTGCATTGGGTGAATTTACCTGTAATGATGATGTAGTTCTGAATGAATAAATAAATAAATTTAAAATAATTTAACATACTAGTTAACCAACATCCCTAGTTGGAACGTATAAGTAGATATTATCATTTCTATGCTACGTAAAGGTTGGTTATTATTTAAACAGTCGCCTACCTTTCATCTCATGACCCTCTGCTGCAGGGCCGTACGGGCCCCGGGAGCCCCAGGGTGCGGACAGCCCGGCGGAAATGAAAAATAAACACGTCCGGACATGGCTCGGCGCCGGCCGCGGAAAATGAAGGGACGTCGCTCATCACTGAACGACGTGTGCGATGTACCTACGTGAACCTGTAAAATTGGTACTGTGCCTTTGGATAACATGAAGGGTTGAAGTATTTAATGTAACATCCAACAATGTGGGCCTTTGGCAATATGTAGAGTTAGAATCCGCATTGTCTTATGTTTATATTATAGATACCTACTATTAGGTATGTATAATATATACATTAAAAAACATCGATCAGGCCTCCCCAACCCGTCTGGCCAGCGTGGGGAGAATAGGCCAAATCCTCCGTCTGTCTGGGACGGAAGAGAGAGGGACGTGCTCCTATAGTGGAGACTAAAATGACCTGATGATGATGAAGGTAAGTATAATGTATTTAAGTGGTAAAATTTTTAATTCGTATTTTTGACGCGAATACATAGAATAGGGAGTCAATTAAAAAAAACGAATGATAACAAAATCGTGGGATACAGTTTGGTGTTGCAGCTACATATCTATCATCTCCATTCAAAATTTAATCACACCACTACTGGATAGATGAAGAATGAAAGAATTTATTACGCTAAATAAGAACTATGGAACATCGCGTGCGGGGGAGGGAAGCGCTGCCATTTTGAGATAATTTTAGTGCGTATAACACACGGCCGTGTCCATGACACAGCCCCACCTCATTTTTTGTTAAATTTATTTTAACGTACTGCTAATATCTCATAAACTACTTGCTGAACCGATTTCAATGCCCAAAGAACTTAAAAAATATATTTATAGTTAATACGTACCCATTAAATTTCATCAAAATTGGAGTACGTAGTTATCGCTATATAAACATTAAAATAAACATTATATGTCGTAGTCGTCGTATACCGTTATTCATCCCATTGCTGGATACGGCTCTCCCCTAAGGGCTATATAGCAACCTCCACCACGCTTCTCAACTGCGGTTCGGAGGGACGCTTAAAGCGGCTTAAAGTCCACTGACATGGTTTAGGTATCGACTGTCATCTAATGACAACAGCTGGAACCGACGCGACGGCTTAACGTACTTTCCGAAGCATGAAGTAGCTTGAAATGAACCCATCCATGGACAGACTATGGTCTACGTTGTTTAACTAGCGTGTGCCATCGAGTTCCTCGTACAACATACCTACAAACATTCAAGTAATATCTAAGTTGTATAGAACTATTACTTGTACTGTGGTCGAAGTCGTGTGTCTTGTCAAATGGAATTAATTACGACTGTTACTGATTGATTAGCCACGCCTCTTGTGGGTAATTGATGCTGAATTAATTATGTATTAATCATAGTAATAAGGGTATACAATGTGTACTATACTTGGCCGACCGAGTATAGTAATCGAACGCGGATGTACGAAAGACAGTCAATAAATAAATGTTAAATCTCTTTGGGCTGTAAGATTGAGCTATAGCCTCGTCGATCGCCCTTTTTTGTCTGTCTAGGATAGGACCTAAATACGTGTTTAAATGTATTTATACACTCGCCGTTGATGTTGATCCCGTATTCTAGCCAGTCTAGAAGATTAAAGACATTTTTTGATGCTGCGCTGAACAGTGTCTCCAGTCTCCAGAGGAATTAGATGGATCTTGTACACGGTCCTGTAATCGGGCAGACATAGCGGCACATACGTATGTGCTCCTCAATACTTCGACATACCTATGATCAATGCGGCACTGCACCGTTGGAGAGACTAATAGCACAGACAATCAATTGTATCGATGGCATTATCAGTCCACAAACGCTAAGCATAATGGTCGGTTATACTCTTCGGTCTGCCGAAGTACATTTTCAAGAGGAACTACAGAATACATCTTCCAACCAGAGATGAGTGGAAGAACAATGAATTCAAACCCAAGGAGAAAAATAGCCACATGGTATACCGATGGTTCCAAAACTGAAGAAGGTACAGGAGCGGGCATTTTCTCTAAGGACATACAGCACAGTCAGAGTATGGGGCAATATGCTACTGTATTTCAAACTGAAATGTATGCCATAACTGCTTGTGCAAAAATGAATCTAGATAATAGGGTCGCAAATCGACACATCTACATTCTTAGCGACAGCCAGGCAGCTCTGATCGCCCTGAGCTCTGACAGGGTGGAATCTAGGCTAGCTTTTGCGGGTATGGATGGATGCTCTTAATAAATTGGGCAAAAATAATCGGCTGGAGTTGGTCTGGGTTCCACGACACACAGGCGTTGAGGGCAATGAGAGGGCTGATGAGTTGGCAAGGGAGGGACCAAGCAAAAACTTTTTGGGACCTGAACCCTTTGTAGGTCTCTCATATGGGACAGTAATTGGGGCTATAAATGGCAGGGTAAAGTCTAGGCATCAGGCTGAATGGAAGGAAATGAGTGAATGCTACACTCCAAAGAAACCATTGGCGAAGGTACAATGAATTGGTACAGACATGTACATAAATATGACAGAAAACGGATGCGTCTCATGCTTGCACAAAATGAGACGTGTTGATAGCCTAGAGTGCAGAACATGCAAACGGCCTAACGAGTCCATGAAACACTTGATGTGTCAATGTGACGCCTTAGCCGGCAAACGAATGGAAATCCTAGGAAAGGCATACCCGGACCTGGAGGACTACAAACTCTTCCCAATAAGCGGCATACTGAAGTACATGGAACATGTTTCCAGACAGTCAGGGGAGAGTGACTAAAGGATTAGGGAGAGCACAAAAGATCCATGAGGGTCGACGTGTCACTGGTACTTCAGCACTGGACCCACTCTAAGATAAGATAAGATATTCTTCGGTCTTCTGTATAACCTACCTCGCCATGTAGCGCATGAATGTGGTTGAGAAATCTTTACGGAATGCCGCTGGTTCAGGAGGTTAGAAGTCATCGAATTTGTGATGGAACGATTTGTGATGACTCTCATTATAGACATGGCTCAGATGCGATATTGATCTATGGTTTTTGAATAAAGTTTTATCACTTTTCTTGATAAACGAAATCACCACGCTTCTTGCGACGCTTTGCACTTGAGGATACCGGAATTAAAAAGCTTCTGAAGTATTTTATGTACCGGGTCATCATCAGCTTTCAGAAATTTAGATATGATTCCATGATAGCCGGGTGCCTTGTTGTTCTTAAGTTGTTTGAGAGCCATTCTAATTTCGTAAAGGCTGACGTTCGCTATATCTTCGGTGACGTGTCGTGTCTTGGGTCCGTTGAATAATACGCGGGCTGTGTGGTTTTGGTAAGTAAGTTCAAGTATATATTTAGTACCTAAGCTTATAAATACGCTAAGCCACCCTGCCTCTCTTTCGCCAGAGCCTCGCTTGTCAGCCAGCAGGGTGCACCACGTGCAGGTGAGGTTGGCTTTGGCTTAAAGATGTTGATGTGAACCTTAAATTTCAAACTACTTTCTTAGCAACAATATACTCAAAATAATTCACCCACGTTAAATCAAGTTTATCCATACATTATGTAAATCAGTTAGGTTATTTTAAGAAATTCCAAAGTAAACGTACACACCTCTCCAGCAGATTGAAAAGTGACGCGCGCTGTTTACCGAAGGTGTGCGCTCGCAACTCTTTTAGTTTGTGTTTCGCCAACTTTGATTGAAACTCTCTTTATTCTAACAAATTGCCAGAATTTCCGCAATAAATTGCTTTCCTTACAATTTTAGATTATATTTTATTAGCCAGTAATATAAATGAATTTAAATCAAACATTTATTATTTATTTATATTCGACGTAAACGAACATGTGGGTCACCTGATGGAAAGCAATCACCACCGCCCGTGGAGCTCGGTAACACTAAGGGGTCGCCGATCCGTTATATATAGCCTATACTCCTTTCTTTTTGGTGCCCTTACTCAATGAACATGACAACCTTCAAGGGAATTGTTATTTGGCTGCGTTATAATGTGAGGTAGAGGTACTTCCCCAGTCGGGCAGCTTAAAAAATACGCTATGCCGCCCTACCTCTCTTTTCGCCGGAACCTTGTTTGTCAGTCAGCAGGGTGCACCACGTGCAGGTGAGGTCGACTTTGGTTCAAAGATGTTGATAAACCACTTACACCTTGATCAATCAAACAATTAAATGATAAACCTAGATAAAACTAACTTCTAACTAACATAGATCAAAAACTATAGACTAATATCGCATCTGAGCCACATTGATTCCCAAAGTGGTCTACATCGACCCTCACGAGTCTATTCCGACGTGTCTATGAAATTCATACGGTATGGTTTACGGAGGTTTTGGTCTAGACTATTTAAGTGTGCTTAGGATGATGAGGCCCTGTAATTTTATCCCAAAAAATATATATTTTGTATCAGGTATAATATCCATACGAGGAGCTTGATGACGTCATTGCGCGTGTCAGTCTAATTAAACACAAAAGTTAAGCAACGTCGACCGTAGTCTGTCCATGGATTGGTTTATTTATATCGCCCGTGACGCGGAGAGCACGTTAAGCCAGCGGTACTGGCTGTTGTTATTAGATAATAGCCGTTAAGCCAAGTCCAAACACTGGCTTTCGCCAAACCGCAGTTGAGCAGCGTGGTGGAGTATGCTCTAAACACCTTCGATAGAGGAGAGACCCGTCTCCCAGCAGTTGGAATAATGAAGGTTGTCGACGGGAAATCTATATGCTCCATAATCAATAAAAAAATTAGGCTTCTATTTTTAACCGACTTCAAGAATCAGGTTTCTATTTTACCCATGTATGTATTTAAGAATGATTGCCATAATCACAAAAACTATAGGTCCGTTTTGATGAGGTTTTCTCTTAGAGTATATATAACTAGCGTTTTCTATTTGCTTATGCCTCCCTTATAATTTATCACGGTATTATATCATATTATATTCTGTTTGGGTTACTTGCATTTTACGTATGTATTTAATTGGTGATTTTTCAATGTTAAATCACCAATTAAATACATACGTAAAATGCAAGTAACCCAAACAGAATATAAGATTTTCTATTCAACTAGCTATTGCAAGCATTTTAATTATCTGCGATGTACGACAACGGGAATAAGTAAAAACGGCGCACAATGAGAAAATAATAGCGGCAGACGGATTAGCATTGCATTCTCCGCAACGAAAATATGGAGATGGGGTTATTCTATAAAATTCCTGTGGTTTTATGAATATTGTTTGTGACGTGCGTGATAAGAATAATGAGATTGACGCACCGATGGTTTGATTATAGCTACTGCTGTTATAAAAGTTTGTTTACTTGTAGAAAATATATTCGTTTTTCTCCGTGTTTGGCGTGAAGTTTTTAGAGCAAGAATCACTCTCTTATTTAAGTATGTTGGATATTATTCTTTTTACTAGATGCATTCATGTATATTTTTACTGACTCAGTAATACAGAGTTAAGTGATGGGGGCCCACCACACATTCCCACTACTGTTTCTCCCGTGTAGCCAGGATTAACAGCGGCGACCACCAAAAAAGGCAATGAACAGTGAAGTCCATTGCAGTCCCGGGGGTAAGACTATGGCTGCCTTTGAACTCACAACGAATTTAATCAGAAGAAATTAGTAGGAGTAAGGAGATTTTGGGAATTTGACTTCTTCTCTTAGCAATGTGAAAGACAGTAATATGGCAAATAAGCCATTAAAAGCCTAAAGAGCTAGTCAAATGAAGCTCACAATACAGAGTTTCTTAGTACCTACCTATGTAATTGTTATGTGAACACCAAACTTGAAGCCGATTTAGGGGCCCTACCGCTACCGCCATCAGTGCCATCAGACTTTTTGATGGCCAAAATCCGGCTTCTGTTTAGATTGGTGGGAATGGTGTTTTGCCGGTAGAACTCCTAGAGCTCTACCGAATGAGCTGAATAAGTTTCTTAACTTTAACCTAACTTTAACCTAAGACCTATTATTGGAATCAAAATATTCAATCGGAGACGGCTTCAGCTTAGGCGATAGGGCCCCTGATTGGATTTAATTGTGAAAATTTAACTTTAGATATACGTAGCTACTACTTGACTTACTTAGTACTTATGAAGCATTCTTAATTTATATTATTAGTGTTTAGCTTCGCCGACAAGAACACTGGAGCTCTAGAAGATGGAAGCTGAAGATATTTATTTATCGTTAATACAAACCAAAGTCCGAATATAAACGAAAGACCGAAGTCGATCTGAATCGGCCTCAGAGACAGTAGAGCCATGGTAGAGCCCCTAGTTAAAATACCTTTTTACTGGGTACTTATTACTTTTTTTTTTACTACTCTGGCAGGCCTAAATGGTTACTCAAATTTAAAGTTTATACTCTGTAAATGCAGAAGAAGATAACTCGCATATTATCTGTATCAACCCGGCAGAAGCCGCCCCACTCTCACATAGAAATATAACAAAACGCTAGAGTAGGTATAGATACCTACTGTTATTTGGTTGAGATTTATAACAGGCATTTTACCAATAAGAAAGTGTCAAACAAAAGTTAATTAAACTCAAAACAAATACAGTATTAAATATTCAAACAAATTGTATTCCAACTTGAAAACAAAACTTGTAGAAGTTCGCTCCATACAAGCGAACAGGGACGGGAACGCCCGGATCCTTTTAGAAAAGCGCATTGAGTTTGAAGAAGGATCCGGATAACGGGATAGTGGTCCGGAGCGGGGCGCATTAAAATTAACTTTTCCATTTTGCAGGCCTCTTAAACCCCTTACGTTCACCCGACGAGCCTCGGTTGAACATCGCTTAACTTTATCTCGTGTAGGTTGACTGCGTGGTTGTTTGAATGACTAAAGTGTACTGTAATTCTGGCTTGTTAGACTACTGGCTGTGCCAAGTCTTATTAAGGATTTTTTAAATGTTTTGTATGTTTCAATATCATTCTTCGAAAAATGTAATTAAGCGACTAGTCAACACACATTGAAAGTCAATTTTACCAGTTTCTGTAGTTTGCTTTTCAGTTTTTCTCACAAATAATTTTGAAAAAACTGTAAGTATGCATTTTACACATACGTAACCTATGACATTAAATATATAGATGGGTCATAAGCGAACATCAGGACAATAAAAAATGGTTACAAAGCGCTTACTCAATACCTGCACATGAATACTTTATGTACGTAAAGAAAGGAAAAGAAACCGTGAACACACAGGAAACCATTTAATATACAAATTTTCAATATTTGTTTTCGATTAGTGAGTGTCTGCCTGGCTACTTCTTGCTACAATGGATACAAATGTCTTACGGCACGTGACGGTGGTAATCCTTCTTTTTTTTAATTAAGGCTTCGACTCGGGCTTACAAACATCGCTCAGGTGTAAAACTAATGATCGATGTGTAAAACCAAAAACTAGGATTTTTCGCTATCTTAGAGCTTTGTGTAAAACCTGTTTACGATGTTTATCACAATGCTCTATTACTTTTGAAAATAGACTTAATGAATATCGATTGTTAGACATGTCTTAACATCGGAAGCATTTTCATTTAATTATTTGTCTACAAAAAAATATTAAAAGTATTTACTAATCACAAGTCTTACTTAGATACTTGTTAGTAACCAAATAGCTTTTAGGGCCATTTACTCATGACAGTAGATTAGTCTCGTTATACCAAATCATTAAAATTTACCCTAAAATTGTTGTCAAACAATATGTAGGTATGCAGTTGCAGTTATACCATGACAAATCTATGTGTACTTAACATTATGTAAGCAAATTAATTAGTCAGAACCAGATGGTGCTGTATAATTTGACCAGAAATTACTTAAAGATATTTATATACTAGCTTATACTCGGCCAGAGTGCACTCAATTTGAGACAAAAGTCATTTTGAGACAGTTTTCCTCCATTAGATAGTGAGTTATTAATACGATTCGTATAATATGTGTTCCCGGTACGTCGTTGATGGATATCAGTGACAATGATATGTCATTGGGACAACGGATAGGCTTTGCGGGATATCAGCGTTGATGTGCTATTGATGTAATTGCCATGGACAACGGCTGATGCATCTGTTGTAAAATAAGCTAGTTATCTACACATTTGCTTAAACTATCGGGCAGCCCATTAGATGCCATGTTAATATCTGATGACTCGTATTCACTCTCAACCTCCAACGACCAGCAGGGTGAGAGATATACTTTTTAGGGAGGCAAACAAGTATGTGGGTCACCTGATTTCTTTCTATCAGGTGTTCCACATGCTCGTTTGTCACCCTCTCATATAAAAAAAATACATATTTTGTTTTTCCCTGCAAAAAAGTCAAGTATAAAATCGTCCGGTCGTTCTGTCTGTCCGTCAGTTGCCATGAAACTCAAAATTTCGAAATTCTGACTTCGGATTCGTGTAGAGCATCAAAAAGTAGTAATGTAAAGTGACCTTGGTTTTCCGATATCAATTCGAGAAAGTGGCCAAAATAAATAAATAAATAAAATAAATCAATTTCGCTATGGTGGCGCATGCTGCGCGTCCGATGTTTTTTTCTCATAAATAGATATTAATATTTTGAACGTGTAATTCCTAGGACATAAAGATCAGTCTGAATACCCTACATGATAAATTTGAAGTTCCTGTATTTTTTTAATCGATTTTTTAAATAGAAACCGTCGAAGTACAGATGAGAGGTTTAGGTAATAAGAGAAAATCATCATAGAATCACCAAACAAACAAACCAAAGGAAAATCAATAAATATCCTATCTCACAAATCAGAATTGTGTTGATTTATTTATTAGCTCTCTGCCTTATGAAACAATATGAACGGCGTTAAGGTAAGAATAACATTTTCAGTGAACTAGTGCAATAATTTTCCTGTAGTCTGTCGGATGAAGTTTCTTTTATCCGAGGAAACTTGTGACTAAGAAAAATGGCAAGGTCGTACTTGGGACGTACATAAGATTATTGAGCCTCCGCGCAGTTGAGAAACCTTGACAAAATGTCTGGAAACTTCTGGAAAGATTTCGAAACGGTGATTTTAAGATTTTTTTAAGTATATTGATTTCAAAAAAACTTAACCGTTTTTAAGAAAGAAAATCTTTTTGAATTTATTTTGAAAAAGTTTGTAGACTAAAGATTGATATCTATAATAATAAAAGGCTTTGTCCTCACTGACTGACTGACTGACTCACTAATCAACGTACAGCCCAAACCGCTGGGTCAAGAGATTCCAAATTTGGCAAGTAGGTTCCTTATGACGTCTAGGGGTGCACTAAGAAAGGATTTTTCAAAATTCATCCCCTAAGGGGGTGAAACAGGGGTCCAAAGTTTGTATGGGGAAACAAGATTAGTTGGACTATTTTATCCGAAACTTTCCATGAGTACTTCTAAAGATAAATGAGTAAACACGTGTTTCAGGATTTTTCAAAATTCAACCCTTAAAGGGGTAAAATGAGGTGCAAACGTCTGAAAATCGTCATGGGTATTGTTTTTATGGTTTATCGGGTCGCTGATTACGAAAACAACAACTATTTTATAATCCAACATAGCCGACGTTACATAAAATCACCCCTATGGGGGTGCGAAGGGGTTGAAATGTCATAATATCAATATGGGTGTTGATTCTAAGGTTTTCTAGGACGTCAATTACGAAAATGGCATCGGTTTGAAAATATAACATAGTGGATACGAAATTACTTAAAAGGATTTTTCAAATTTTACCCCTAAGAGGATGAAACGGAGGTCCAAGGTTTGTGTAGGGAAACGAGATTAGTTGGACTATTTTATCCTAAACTTTACACGAGTACTTCTATAGATAAATGATTTAGGACTTTTCGAATTCAACCAAAAAAAAAGAGTAAAATGGGGTCAAAAAGTCTGAAAATCATCAAGGATTTTTACATTTTATCGGGTCGCTGACTACGAAAACAACAACGATTTTAAAATTCAACGTGGCTAACGTGACCATCATCATGTAATTTTTTTTAAACTTTGATTTATCCTTTTTAAGCGGTTGGAATAAGACTTGTGTGTTGACTGAAGTGTTATCCTAATAGGTTTTTAAATTTGTATAGGGCGGAACGGGTGTAGTAGTTATCTGGAAAGTTCTTGCATCCGTATTTAGTACAATTAAAGGTACTACATGATGGTGGTTGCATTGCGTGTTAGACTTGATTTGGATAATCTAAAATGCGCGAATTTCACACGAGCGAAGCCGCGGGGAAAAGCTAGATAGTGAAGGGCTTTTGTCCTCACTGACTGACTGACTCACTAATCAACGCACAGCCCAGACCACTGAAGTTAGAAACCTGAAACTTTGGATATGTGTTCCTACAATGTAAGCGCACACTAAAGGTAAAGTAAAGTTTATACTGGGGTTGACTTGAGACAGGACTGCTTCTCTCATGATCAGTTGTATGTAGCATGCTCAGGAGTAAGTTCTTTTGGAAGCCTTGCAATTTTGGCTCCTGGTGCGAATGCCAAAAATATTGTTTACCGGGACGTCTTAACCTAAATGGTGTGTGTTTGTAATAATGGTCAATACGAAACAGTCCTTTATGGGGGGAAAATGAAATATCTGGAATGTTAACAAAAATAGGCGCACATCAGGAGTGTTCCCGTAGCGAAGCACGGGTACTTTGCTAGTTTTATAATAAGTACTTAAGTATATTTTGATATTATTTGAGATCTGTTACAAGTTTTGAGTACAATATGTTAAAAAAATGTGGTTTAAAAGTACTTGAATATTTTTGAGAGCTAGCTAAGGGGAAAAAACAATATCATTAACAAGTAAATAAATAGACAAAAAATATCATCACGGCAATCAATCAAGAGATTTATAGTACTTCACCAGCTGCTTAACTTGGCTTAATGAAAATATTGACATATTTATTGATTCACTTAAACTACTTAAGTAAATAAAGTCTGTGTTTGTTATTGAACCTATAATCTTTAATCTTTTTTGTATTATACAAAATAAATTCTAAACAATGTAAAGAGAAACTATTGTATAGCATAGGCTGTGGGCACCCATAATCGGCATATACTCGAACTATGTACCCTAGATTAGATACATATATTGTTACATTATTAATTTGCTGTTATGCTGTTGGAGCACCTAAATAAATAAACACTTGATAAATACAAAAAGTTTAACTTACGCATTTAAAGATAAATACGTATTATTTAATTAAAAACTCAGATTCATTACAATGCAATCTATACTAAATTTGTTTTATGGCAGCAGGTAAAAAGAAAATAATGATCGTGCTCGCAGGCAATTTATTTACAGCTCGCCGCCACTAGCGGGTAATGGGGAAATGATTACTCATTCCGTGCCTTATGTATAAAAGAAAATTCTTATATCTTTACCAAAGAATCCTGCAAACATTACGGCGAGTGTAATTAATATCTCATATGGCGGGATAACGTATGAGTTGTTGATGTGGGTAACGTTAGTGTGAAAAGTTTTTTATATAACGGCATCTACTTATATGTATCCCACTGCTGGGATACGGCTCTCACGTAAATTGAAGTGGTTTAGAGCGTAACACCACACGCTAAAATGCGGGTCGGTGGAGTGTTGTGACCTTCCCAGAGGCGACTGACTTGAATTAATAACTGTCATCTAATGACAACAGTCAGGATGGACGGCTTAATGTGCCCTTGGCAACACCATTCAAGCAATGTATTAATTAGGTTTAGGAACGGGTTTACTTGTTTGGAACGCATCTGAGGTTCAAATGGCACGTTATGCTGCCGCTTTCGGCTAATGTCATTAAATAACAATCGATAAATCAAGTGGAATTGAAAATCTTGCAAGCAATAGTGACAATAGCCTCCGCGCTCAGACAATGTGCATTGTAACAGCATAGCGGATAAAATTAATGGATAATGATAATAAACGAAGACCTGAGCACAGCATTCCGAGTAGAGAGTAACGAGTGAGTCTAAAGGTTGTCGATGATGATGATAATGATGAAGAACTAAAAATAAGCATCCTATCGTATGTCGATAGGGATTAAACACAATTCAAAATAAAATCATGCATGTGTATTTAATTTCGAAAATATCGATAATATTATTGATATTTTTTGCAGTTCAGAGATGATTTGATTGAATTTGCCCAAATTACGACGGCAAAATAAGCAAGTGCTGCATAATATCCATGAATCATTCCTGCTGGCTCATCAATACTGCACAAGTGCACACCTACGAGATTTCAGGAATCATCAACCTCAGGAGCACAATAGTACCTAATGGTAATTAATATGTGACTGTGATCTGTAACGATTAGATTAAAACTACTCGTATGAGCATTCTGCTCCAATCAAGCAACTACAACGTGTAGAAGTAATCTTGTGAAATTCTGCCTAATAACGATCCTCGCATTATATACCCAAAAAATAATGAGAAGGTTATCTCAAATGCGTAAACGAGGCAAAGCTTTGAAGGTATATTTAAATTGGAAATCTCAACAAGAAACTGCTTGCACTGCAATAAAAAAACATTGCTCTGTAAATCGATTTCGTTTTGAAACCATGAGTTGTGAATTCTTAGTAATGAGTCTTCACATCATTCGTTTCAAGCCCTGCGCAATTTTGTAATGAATTTCTAGTTTTTTTTTTTTTTTTTTTTTTTTTTGTTTTTTTTTTGTCAGACAAATTACACAGCGCCATCTAGCCCCAAAGTAAGCGAAGCTTGTGTTATGGGTACTAGACAACTGATAAACATACGTAAATACATTTTTTTTTTGTAAATACATACTTATGATACATAGAAAACACCCAGACCAAGACAAACAGACATGTTCATGCACACAAATGTTTGTCCTGTGTGGGAATCGAACCCACGAGCGTTGGTGTCGAAGCCGCGTCATTGACCGCTACGCCACCGAGCTCGTCATGTCTGGGACATTTGGTAATTTTCCGTATAAAATCAGCCAGTGGCTTGTACCAAAATGCGAATCTAATAAAACTGTGTCAAAGATTCAGATATCTTGTTTCTCAGACTTTGCAAAAGATATTTTAACATTTCCTACAACACCATGTGCGTGCCACTTCATAAGCATGGTGGGTATAAGCCGTGAAGCCTGATTTATAATGTTGTATCCTTCCCGACCCCCGTCACTCAATTTACGCAATATATAATCGTTCCGAGTGACAACTGCCGGGGAACGGATATTTGTAACTGTGAACTGAATACCGATGTGACTGCAGCCCACTTCCCTCCGTTTGAGGTCGTTGAATAAAAAAGTTGCTATAATGTATTTAGATATACCGTTTAGAAAGATTAGGTCGAGGATCTTGTAGGATCAAGGTTTAAATGAGTTCGATTTTGTACTTTTTCCGGCAGTGGAATAAAGGTAACGGCCATAGGAGTCGCATGGATTAAAGCAGCTACTGCACACTGTCTAAATCTGTATCTAAGGTAACCGTTACGGATTGAACTATGAACGCACAGCTTAAACCACTGGACGGATTGCATTGAAATGTGGTATACGTGTAGCTATTACAACCTAGTTATGAAAGGATTTTAGAAGTTCTCACGGGATACCGGGATACGCTCACGAAATCACAAGCCCAAGCTAGTCTTACAAAATAAGGAGTAACACACGACGACACACGTACGTTACTGCAGTACTCTTCGGCAGCTTGTGAACAGTTAATGAATTTAATTCAAGTTATTTTACGATGGTCTTCTGAATAAACTTGGATGATCCCGAGCTGATGGACAAAAAAAATATCACTTGAATATTGTTGTGAAGATGTATAAACTTGACATGCTTTTAATACAACATTTATCAGAATTAATCGAATGTTAAAAAATATTTATAATCTAGCTTCCGCCTGCGGTTCTATGCATTTGAATTTCGGGGCGTGCTTCCTTTGGGTTCAAGCTATAGTTATATCAAAATCGGTTCAGCAGTTCCGGTGATCAGTATAGATATCACGATATAGAGAGTGAAGTAACAGTTTACAGTTAACCAAAATATTTTTTTATACTACGTCGAGAGGCATTCGACCACCCCGACGTAGTCTATATACGTCTGCTAAATAAAGTAACTCATGTGCCGCCACCCTCGCTACTATACCACCAACTCTTCCTTCCTGGTAACATGAGTTACTCGCAGAAACATCTCTATAGGTTTTGTAGGAATTATTATTTGGCTGCGGTGTTCTGTGAAGTGGAGTACTTACCCAGTATTATATTACTTATAATATTATAGTACTTATAATAACCCTGAATCAACCTTTCTTTTGTAAGGGTCTCCTTAGATTGTCAAAGTCGCCCATCAGCATCCCAAAAATTCTTAATCACATGCCAAAGATACTATCAGAGTCCAGGTTTTATAATTCAATATCTAGGCTTAATAGTATGTATGGCGGCATAAAAGTTCTTAATACGTGCGCCGGTAATAAAACCCATGTAGGTGAGGTTGCCTTTTGTTCAATGATGACGATGAGCCACCTACACCCGAAATTTTCAAAAATTAAAAATATAAATCATTATATTATATAAATTGTCTATATAAAAAAATATATGTTGCTAAGCGCAAAACTCGAGAACGGCATTCTGCTAATTTTTGTTTTAATATTTTCGTTATACCTTAATGTAGGTTCTCATAGACTTAAAAATTGAGACTGAAAAATAAAACACCACTTTCTACCCGTGTGAAGCCGGGGCGGACAACTAGTATTTAATATAAATCCTTAATAACATTCGTATTTATTTTAAGGTAACATCAAAAAGCGACGCCGTATCTAAGTAAACAATAACATAGCCCGGAGAAACCAACTCAATTACGTTTTCTAGCTGAATGTACGTTTTCGAGAGATCGTAGGATTCCGCTACAATAACTCTAAACGATTTCATGTAAGCCAGAAATATCGATGTATCGATTCTTTTATGAGGACAACAATGTGCAGTTTGTACTAGAGACCGATAAGTTAGAAGTTCAATTGTGTGGAAATAAGTGGTTATGGTATCCTATCCAAGTCCCAGCTTTTACTCGAGATGAGATAAAATTCGGTGGTTTAGATATGAGTTTCTTTTTTACGTGATATTTTATGAATGTTTATTTTGCTTTCACAATTTTCTCAGTAGGTAAATATGAAAATATTTTTTAAACACATCGCTTTCTAATCCCAAATTAAGCGCAAAGCTTGTACTATGGGTACTAGATAACTGATAAATGTACTTACATACATTTTTTTTGTAAATATGTACCTAATCAATGGCGGTGCTCTCGTGCGCTGAACCACCAATTAAAAAGATTAAAAATTACAAAATATTACTTCATATTTAAATTAATTAAACAAAGAATATCCGATTTTAATAAATAGGTGATTAAACATTTCGCTTCAGAAAAATGTCTCGTATTTATTTAATGTATAAAGAATTAACATATTATTAAATGCAAATTACTGTTTTGTTGCAATTTCTAATCTTAATACTTAGGGAGCAAGTAAAGTGCACCACCAGTTCGACAACCCACCAGCCGCCACTGCATGTAATATGTAAAATACCCGGACCAAAACAAACAAACATGTTTATGCACACAATTTATTAACAAAAACCGGCCAAGTGCGAGTCGGACTCGCGCACGAAGATTCCGTACCATTATCTATAAAAACGGCAAAAAAAAATCACGTTTGTTGTATGTCCTTAAATACACTTCTGGACACATCTATTGGCCCACCTTAGAGTTTAGGTTTCGATGGCCCCTACCGAAATATGATTGCTAAATTGAACAAAAACTATTGATGCAGTTTTAAACCAGATACATTTTACCATCTTTTTCGATCATATTCTTTTAAATTTTAATTCAGAATACCACACGACATGGAGCTACGCCTAACATGTCGGATATGCGCCTTGATTAAGGCAGTTGATTTTTGAATAAAAAACATTTTTTATCAAATAAAAGTTTAATTTAATAACGCGTGTTGCCTCCATGGGCATCTACCACAGCTCTCATACGATTAGGCATAGAGTTTATCAACCGCTCTATGAAATTTTGAGGGATCCTCCCCCATTCCTCTTCTATGGCAGTTTTCAACTCCTGCATCGTCTGGGCAACTGGCTGACGAGCCCTAACACGTCTTTTTAGCTCGTCCCAGATGTGCTCAATGGGGTTCATGTCTGGGCTTCTTGTTGGCCAGTCCATAACTGTGATGTTCACATCCCGAAGATATTCCCTGACGATGCCGGCCGTATGGGCTCTTGCATTATCATGCATAAAAAGGAAATTTGGGCCCACATAGTCCGCGTATGGCATCACGTGAGGTTCTAAGCACTCACGAATGTACCTTTCAGCATTTAATGTTGGCAGCCGTGGTCCCGTAACAACCTCAAGTTGAGTTTTGCCGCTCGCGGATATACCGCCCCAGACAGTCCATGAGCCACCGCCATAAGCAACCCTCTCTTCAAAGCAGCATTGTGCGAAACGCTCTCCCTTACGTCGGTAGACCTTCTTCCTTCCATCATTGCCATGTAACACAATTTTAGACTCATCAGAAAAGAGTACACGGCTCCAATGCTGCTGAGTCCAATTTAAATGAGTGCGCGCGAAATGAAGGCGCGCTGTTCGGTGGGCTCGCGTTAGTTTGGGGCCATTACCTGGCTTGCGTGGTACCATATCGCGTTCTTTTAACCTTCTCCGAACAGTTCGAGCGCTCACAGATACTCCGTGGAAGTCACGAAGTTGGTTTTGTATCTCAATGGAGGTAAGGTGACGATTTCTCAAGCTGGTCGTCACGATGAATCGATCCTGCCTTTCAGTTGTGACCCGAAATCGTGGCCTTCCTTGGCGACGAACAAAGCCGCCAGTCTCTAGGTACCTCCGATAAACATTTCGGACCGCAGATCGACTTACATTAAGTTGAGCACTCACATTTCTTTGGCTGTGTCCGGCCTGGATAAGTGCCACAGCTTGGGCGGCGACTTCAGACGAAGTATCCATAGATTATTGATAGAACCTCACTTTAATGTTAAGAATAAGTAATGTTTGTTGCAAAACCAAAGAGAAAAATCACACTTTCAAGAATTAAATCCAAGTAAACCAATAAAATCAAGTTTTCTTAGTATTCGATTGTTGGATATCAACGAACAGGCTTCAAAAAAAGACTATTGAATGAAATTATGAATGTGCCAGGTTCAAAACTGCATAAAAAATTTTTGCTCGACGTAATATAAAATTTTATCTAGGACCAAACGAAACTGAAAATGCAAGGTGGGCCAATAGATGTGTCCAGAAGTGTATTTGTTTTATTTTAATTTAATTATTTATTTATAAAGTGAATATAAAACTAAATATTATGTGAGTATTTCAAGCATCTACATATTACCGTTATCATCAATTGCGAGCAAAAACGAGCAAAAAAATCACGTTTGTTGTATGGGAGCCCCCTTAAATATTAATTTTATTCTGTTTATAATAGAAATACATCATCTGTCGAGTCGAGAAAAATAAACCCATCCAGGTTTATTTTTCTCGAGCTTCTCCATGTTTCGATGGGTACGTTAAGCCGTCTGTCGAAACTGTCTTCGTTATAGATCATCATCATCATCATCAGCCTGTATCTATCCACTGCTGGATATAAGCCTTCTCCAATGCTTTCCACCAAATACGATCCTCCGCCTTCCGCATCCAGCCGCTTCAAGCCGCTTTCTTAAGGTCATCGGACCATATAGAAGGAGGGCGTCCAACGCTTCGTCGTTCTACGCGCGGCCTCCACTCTAATACCTTCCTCTCCCATCTGCCATCACTTACTCGGCAGATGTGACCCGCCCATTGCCACTTCAGCTTGCAAACTCTGAAGGCTATATCCACAACTTTAGTTCTCGATTTACGTTACGTTTAGATTCGATCCCTCAGAGAAACCCCGAGCATAGCCCTCTCCATCGCTCCCTGCGCGACCTTTAGCGCAGCTAGATTTAGCAGCAGCTATATCTTTTTCGTTATAGATGACAGTCGTTAATTCAAGTCAGTAGTCTGTAACACTGGCCTCCGCCAACCCGACGACGAATGTTCTGAATAAATAGATCTCTATGGAATGTTATGAATTGAAGGTCACATGATCAATTTAATTTAGTATGAAAATTTTAGTCGCTCGACATCTATGTAGGTATATTATACTCATATAACGGCGCCTAAGAAGCAACAGCTGATCCCAAATAGCCCAGTTAATAACACAATTTCGTATTGAAAAGAAACTTACAGTTTTTTGGGGACCATAAATAGAATAAAGACAGTTCACGCGAAAATAGCTAGCAGATTGTTGGACATCGTCGCCGCAAACTTTAGCTATTATGATGGACAAAAATAGTTGGCTCAACTTGCCCAGTTTCGAACTAACGGCCCTCGTTATTGCGTTAGTTGGGCAATATTTTCCTTGTGGACAAAGATGGGAGCTTTCTTGTTATAACAAACTATTGTATTGCCGGTAGATTAGTTGTTATGAGAATAGTCGCATTGTTTGTTTAATTTGAGTTACGGGGTTTATTAAGTTTGACTGTGTATAGTTGCGGAAATTTGTTGCATCTTAATATTACTCTTAGCTTGCTTTCGCGATTTCGTTCGCGCTTATCCTGGTATTCTGCCCCCCTAGTCAAGTGTAATTCGTAGCGTAACGAACGTTAGATCACGTGACATTTGTCTATTCGAACATTTTAGTATGAGCTCCACAGTTCGAATTAACGATTGCTACGCTTTTCTACTTCGCAAACTGCCATTTGGCTAGCCCCCCAGGTATCCTTATCGGATGCCTACGTCATATAGCTACGTGTATGCTAAATTTTAACCCGATCCATCCAGTGGTTTATGTTGTTCTGGAAATTATTAGCATCTTAATATGCGCCCACGATTTTATACGCGCTTATACTGGTATCTTGTGGAAATTTTCGTAATTCTATCTTAACGGATGCCTACGTCATGATACCTATGTGTATACTAAATTTTAACCTGGGTAGGGCAGTAGGGTTACCGCCGGAGCTGAAGCCGATTACCATCGAATATTTTAATTTTAAAAATAAGTCTTACGTTTAAGTCATTTACAAACATCTTCAGCTTGACGGTAGAGCTCCAAGGTTTTTACCAGCTAAACACAAGTACCATTAATCTAAGCTGAAGTTTGATTTTCGCAATCAAAAAATCCAAGGGTAATCGGCTTCAGCTTCGGCGGTGGAGCCCCTGATCCGAATCCTCGAATAACGTTACAGACGTTATGTCTGTGACTCGATTACACACACACAGTTAAGAAGAGCTCTAAAGTGAATTCCAGCTCCTACGTCACTTATTGACCTGAAGACTCCAATGATTTAAGACTGGGAAGCCATATTACAAACAGTTGTTACGTAACTTATGAAATCATGATGATGATCATGAAAAAACAATATGAAAACTTATGATCAAAGAAAAATCTCTTACACGCGCTGTAATGAGGACAAGGGACGGAAACACCAAGTACTGAATTTGGGTTTTCGCGTATATTGTATACAAATAAATTGTATTATATTGTATATACTATATTGTATTATATTGTATACAATATAATACAATTTACGCGAAAACTAGAAATTAAATTTTAAAGTAATTATTATAATTACTTATATATTATAAAACTTTCTAATTTAAAATTTAGTAATCCATATCTAACGCAGTTTGTACTCGTAAGTACAAACTTTCGCGCCAATTGCAAACTTGACGTCTACACGTTCCGTTTTGCACAAACCGACTGTGCATATAGTTTGCGCAAGCCGAAATTGATGCAGCGTGACCTGGGTTAATTAATTAGGAATTTTTCAAAAAAGGTTCACAAATTCATTCGTCTCCTTCATAAAAAGGAGCGAAGAATCTAATTTGGCGGATTATTTTTCAGCATATTTTCAGTAATGTGGGATCTACTAATGAAGACATGCATACATGGAACACAAAGGCTGTCATTGGCAGAACCAGATCGAAGTCGAGCATATAAATTAATCCGATGCAATTTTATCTAGTCACTGAACGATGGGAACTCTACATAGGGTACAAATCAATAACAGATTGTTTTTAAAACGGGAGCAGAATTTTAAGGCAGTAGTAAACCATAGCCCAATGGCTTCATACAGTCACTGATCAATCAATCAACGGTCTTGCTTATGGCTTTCGCCGATTCGCATATTTTACGAGCATCTACTCCAAGACTTACAACTCCTTGTTCTTTAGGGTTCCGGATCCTAACTCAGCATGATGCCAAAGGGACTGTTTTTCAGTTAGCAATGCTAAGGATAGGTTCTACCTTTAAATAAAGCGAAAAATGATTGTTCGATAATATGGAAGTGTAGTTTTAAACGGTTTTTCCTTTATTTAAGGAGCTTGGTCACACTTGCGACTATATCGCTCCATTATGTATCCTTTTGTTTGAATCAAAACTGTAGTATGCTTGCTTCGTAGTCCCCTGGTCGCACCCCTGGGTTAAACTACAATACATATTACATAATTATAATAGAGAATTAGGGACATGATTCAAATTGTTTAGTGTATATTTTACTAAAGTTATAATTTCAGACACAATGTAAATTGTTTGAATAAATACTTGAACTTGAAACATATGCCAGTGCCAGTCAATATTCTCTAACGCATATATCAATTATTGTCAATGTGAACTATGTCGACGAGGGTATATGATCAGGGATTGATTCTGGCATGCAAGTTTATGAGATTCATACGAAAAAACATATATACGCAAGGATTTTACGACACAATAAAAGTTCGAGTACTCTCATACCTACGAGATTTTAAACAAAATTATGTATGTAAACCTAATTTGTCTGTCATAAATGTAAAATTATGCCACCACTGTAGAACGCTCCAGCTAGGTATATTTAATTGGCCGGGTATGGAATAACGGGCGCACGCGTTGTCCTTTTGTAACATGACGTGACCCCGCAAAGGGTTTGTCCAATCTAATTGAAATTCAGCATGTTTTGAGTTCTATTTCATAACACGGGAACGGCTGACAAATTTTGTGTTAAAAATCACTATCAGATTAACTTTGGTTCTGAGCAATTATACTTTGAAGTATTTTAACAAAGAGAAGTTTATCTGATATTGAAGATATTGCATAAATAATACCCAACAAATTATTTAGCTAATTACCCACCCTTCTTTTTACTTTGATGTAATTGGATTAAAAGTCTTTCATTTGAATTTTTTATGCAATCTGATGCAATGATTCAAACAAAATGCAATGTGTTATATTAGTACACCTATTATTGCAATAGAGTTAAATAAACACTTGGATCTTTCTTTCAAACCTTGAATTTTACTTTGCTTAAGTAAGATCCAAGTGAACAAGTGAACAAGCATACAGCTTGCCTGATGTGCAGCGGTTACAGTAGCTATATAGGCCAATACGAAATCATAATATATTATTATATAGAATAGATTTCGTATTGGCCGCCAATACGAAATCTATTCAATCTATTCTAAAATATATTATTATATATTTTAGAATAGTAAAATCATATTACTAACCCTGTCGGTTATAGAAATTTTATAATTATTGTAAACTTATTGGATTTATTATTACTATGTATCTTTCACTATAACAATTAATTCATGTACCTATATAATAAAACATTATAGCATATTTCTGTTTATAATAAATGTTTTAGTATTGTTTATTAATATTTGTTCCATAAAGTATGTATTGAACTTTTTTTCTTTTAATTCACGGGTCAAGCCCGGTCATTTGATAGGCGTGCGCGGGGATATAGATCCAACACGTAGAGGTCCCTTTGAGAGGTTTGATGTTGTGATGGAAAATAAATGGGCTATGGAGATGAGATCTGGGTGAACTTAATACCTTGAAATAATTTATAACGTAAATGATGTGAAATATTGTATTAATGTTTCCTGATAGGTAATTGTTTAATAAACTTTCAGTTTTGTAACATATAAAATTCAAATTGTATAAATACCTATGCAATAGGAAACTTCCTACAAAACTTCCCGAATGTTTGCTAAAATAAATTGAATATCCATTCGTCTGGTACAGAAAGTCACAAAGTCAGGAATCCCCAATGTATCAGCCGCTCGGTCAGCGTTTGAAGAGTGAGTTGTTTGTAAGAAAAACAAGGGTTGTTTCAGATCATCTCATTGGAGCCCTGCGCACGATCTCACTTTGTTAAGAAAACACGGCGCCCTTTGAAGTGGGGAGAGTCATTTTTTAATGCATATCTTGAACGGAATTATTGATAGCTACATCCGGACACCGCATTGGATTTACCCTTTGACGTGTTTACAAATGTTGTCTCTTTTGGGTCCTTTATTTTTCAATAGATACCTACTGGCTGAGGGTATACTTATCTCGGTGAGAGTTTTTAGGATGTTTTCAAGTTTCAGCCAATGCTCAAAACGTTGTTGTTTCGACATAATATTATTCTAATCTGTTTGTCTGTAACTGTCTGTGTAATAATTATTATACAATTAATTACTACTAAATTTACTTCAATCACAGAGTAGAGTAGAAGTAAATTTAGAAGTAAAAACTTTGTATCCCTAGGAGGAGTATGAAATTTCGCACACTTATAGTTTATATAGAGAAGGATAGCAGATAGCTATTATTTTTTTAAAACTATGCATACAAAATAGATTAAATCAATAAAAAAAAATACACACACTACCATGTATTGAACACACACGCATATATACTTTTTTGTTTATTTTATGGTCGATTTTCGAACAGTGGGCGACCACTAGTACTAGTTTGGGGTGTAAGTGGTTCATCAACATCGTTGAACCAAAGCCAACTTCACCTGCAGGCGGTGCACCCTGCTGACTGACAAACGAAGCTCTGGCGAAAAGAGAGGTAGGGAGCGTAATTGTAAGCTACTCGACTGGGGAATGTACCTCCACCTCATAGAATACCGCAGCCAAATAACAATCCCCTTGAGGGTGGTTGTGTTCCTGCGAGTGAGTGAGGTCACCAGAAAGGAAGGAGATGCTGCGTTGGCAGCGGGAGTGGCGGCGCACAAGTTTTATATTATGTTGCGAGCGTTAATACGGTTACGGTAACCGCTGCACATCAGGCGGGCCGTATGCTTGTCTGCCACCCGACGTAGTATAAAAAAAACTACGTACTACAGGTACTAAATACCAAACTGGTAAAATTACTTAAATACATTTTGGTGTACAAATACATACATACTCGTATAATACATAGAAACATCCATGAAAATCCAAACAGACGTGTTCATGCACACAAATATTTGTCTTGTGTCTAGATCCAACCTGCCACCTTAAAATAACAGTGGTTATTGCTACCCATTCGACCACCGGGTTCGTTTGGAATAATACGATGTGTTTGAATTTTCAAAGTATGACGTTTTATTTTGATTAAGCATACAAATAAAGTACCTAGTCCTCTACTTGCACTGTTTTTCAAACTTTTTCATGACGCGACCCCCGTAGTATGTAGAAATCTGTTTACTCTCCCAGATTCCTAACCTGTATGTATTTTATTAAATTACAAATATCAAATCCAAACATTTTTATTTATTTTCATAGTTAGATATCGGTTAATATAATAAATAGTGAAGTATCTAGCATAGCCGTTTTGAAATGAACATTTTCTTAATAAAAATATTTTATAACGCTCTTTTTAATTGCTGCGCGACCTTCCGCAACTCCCTTGTATAGGCTAGCGTTCCCCCTATGAGGTCGCGACCCACACTTTGAAAAACACTGCTCTAATGTGTCATTTCATTAAGTATTCTTTTACAACAACTTTATTCTACACAGTTCAATAATTTACGACGCAAAGTTTGACAATAAAACAGTAGGTACAACTCCAATTTCAATTCCATGCTGAAAATGCATTGAAAATGTCAAGAAACCTGCAAATCTGGGGAACTTAACTCATTTTTCAGCTTCAAACCGTCCCCTCTGAACCTCCTGAAGCTTTCGATTCTCCAATTTCTTATCCATTCATTAGCAAGTTCAATCAGAGGGCCTCAGACCGTTATTTATTACCTAGCATCGGTCCGTACAATTACGGAGGAAAAACTTTCTCTATTACCTACCCCTGGGTTTCATACAAAAAAGGTTGCACACGCCACTCTGCGGGTAATGGATTTTGGTTTCGATTTCATCTCGGATCATTATGGAGGGCTCCGTAAATGAAACCTTCAGGGGTTAGTTGCATGTTCGATTCCTGTGATAAATATCGATTGGAAAGCGTACGCGTATTGTTTATATTTATTATTTGTTTGTTTAATGTTTGTAGGTATTTATTTTATTGGTATATGAAAGAATATTTCTATTATTTTCTATTTTATCAATATTTATATTTATTATTAGAAACAGCCGGACGGCATATGATCACGTGCATATCGAGTAAAACCTTCGTGTGACACACAAATCTAATTCTTACTATTAGGCTATTAGGTAACTGATGGAACGCAATTATCGTAGCCCATATATAGAACTTTATATTGCAAGGGCTTCTAACGCAACATTCTCTTGTTCAGTTGAAGCTTGAAAGAACAAACAGGCATTATTATTTATTATTATTATATATCCATTAAAGATAAATAAAACTTACCATCAGGCAAGTTGTAAGCTTGTTTGCGACCCCTGTGGTATAAAAAAAGCTTTTACTTATTTTTTATACATAGGCTTTACATAGGTATTTTAAGAACTAACTAGGTAGTTAGTTAAAACCGATGGTACATGATAATTTTATGGTTAAAACAAATATATAACCGCTGCTCTAGATTTAAGTCTAGCTTAGTAGTTATTTAAATAAAATAAATATATAAATATTTCTGGACATTTTACACAGCGCCGTCTAGTCCCAAATTAAGCGCAAAGCTTGTACTATGGGTACCGAGTAGACAACTGATAGTTCTATTGCGGCCCAAACATTTTGCTGTTTATTCCATCTTTTCACTATCCTGTTCACGTTTAAATTCACCAGTCACAGAACTGATCAGGATTTCTATTTTAAATTGATTTTCAAACAGACAGCGTTACTCGTTCCTTTGACAAATCGCAGATTGCGTGGGGTGCCGCAGTAAAGCTAAGGGAAGTTTTATTAAATTTCTATGTGTAGACCTGTCTTCGGATTGTCCCGACACCTGCGCACTGAATTACGGGATACGTGCCCAGCAGTTGGTACAGCCGTTAAATCCAGCGCGAGGTAACATTATTCGTGGAATTTGTGTCTAGGAGACCAAGCGGTAGAGACATAATTTATTAACATAGAATGTCGAATGGAGCTATGTGGGTCATGTGTGTTAGACGCAATTCTGATTAAACATTTGACCTAAATTGCAGTTGGAGTAATATATATGAAAGTAGTATATCGAAATTTCTTAATGGATCTACAAAAAAACATCCAGTTGGATCTTCTGTTGTATAGCTTTGTGCTATAGCTGGTCGGTTGCTAAACTTGTAACTAAATGATATCTATATATATGTATATATAAATATAAAATAAGTATATCTGAACAATTTACACAGGGTCATCATTTAGTCCCAACTTAAGCGCAAAATTTGTGCTATGGCTACCAGACAATTGATAAGTGTATGAAAAATGTGCATTTTTTGTAAATAATTACTTATAATACATAGAAAACACCCAGATCAAGACAAACAGACATGTTCATGCACACAAATGTTTGTCTTGTGCGGGGATCGACCCCGCGACCTCGGAGTCAAAGTAGTCATTGCTAGCCATTCGACCACCGGGCACATCTATATAAATGAATCCCTACTTCCCTTGATCACGCGTGAATGGCTGCACCGATTTCGCTATTTCTTTTTATGTTGTATTTGTTATTGTCAGGAGAAGGTTCTCATGAAAGAAAAAAATAAGAAATTTGTGCGAAAAATTAGAAAATATAAGAAAACAGAACGACCATATTAACTTTTCTAATGTATCTTTATGTCGTTTGACAGAATTGTCTAACTGTGAAATCTTATAAATATATTTGAATCTTATTTTAGAGACTTCTCTTCAATTTAGCAAACATCTATGTATAACCAACCTACTCATTGGTGGTCTTAAGGGTGATGACGTATAATTTCTTCGTTTCTTCGTTCTCTTCAGGTAGTACATACACGGAGCTAAACTTCTTATTTGTAGTTTAGAACGAATTAATGAACTCCAAAACAAACATAGAGCAATGCACTATGGGCACAATGTCATCTAGTGAAAAGGATACTGCAATTTTACTACATAAAATGTAATAACATGACATTGTGTGCTGGTGTATTATTAGTTTTTACAGTCTAAGAAGATTACTTGAGACTTCCAATGTCTAGTCTAATATAATAATTTTAATATCTCTACAACCTACGTCTACGTCACAAGATTTTATATCACCCAAGCCATCAAGTGACGCAGCAATTTTCATTCTCGGTAATAGGGATATAACGTAAAAGGGGAAATATGCAATATTTTTATATAACACAATAGTGTTTTTGGGCAAGGTCGAACATTGTGGTCGGGCGGGCCCACCTGTGTCGGAAATGTTATTATCTCATTAGAGGAGCCTTTTCCGTTTCCTCAATTTGTAGCAAACAAACGGAATTTTAATATTATTTCGGTAAAACCCCGTGTTTCTATTATCCCGGGATGTTCTCGTTAGGTAAAATAGCCTGGAAAGCTTTTAAATATTTGAAGCGTTTTCGTATTTTATGAAAAGCTAAGAAATGTTTTAGAGATTTTCATCACTTCTTGTTTCAAATGAGCGTTGACTGATGTTTAAATTATTCTAGTATATAATTATAATCCACTAACGACCCATCCCAGCTACGCATGAGTGCAAAAAATATAGCCTATGTTACGTGTCGTTGATCATATAGTGATAGATGAAAGATTTTTTTTAATCGGTTCAATAAAACTCTTTAAAATATTAGTGTAGATTTACCAATAGGCTTAAATAATCGTAGTTTACTGCGTAGAATGAAATTTAATACGGTAATATTAATACAAAAGAGGAACAAAGCACGACACGCTACGCTTACTGAACTGTAGAGTAGAATAATTTGATTACCTCATTTAATATAGCTTTTAAGATTTTCTTTAAGATTTTAGAGCTCGGTGGTCGAATGGTAACCGATGGCCACTTTGACTCCGAGGTCGCGGGTTCGATTCCCGCACAATACAAACATTTGTGTGCATGAACATGTCTGTTTGTCTTGGTCTGGGTGTTTTCTATGTATTATAAATATGTATTTAAAAAAAAAATGTATTTAAGTACATTTATCAGTTGTCTAGTACCTACCCATAACACAAGCTTTGCGCTTAATTTGGGACTAGATGGCGTCGTATAAATTGTCCAGGAATATTTATTTATTATTATTTATAAGATTTGTGGATATGGCTGAAACCCTACCGGGAATAAACCATTTCTTCTTAGCAAACAATGCATATGACAGTGTTTTTCTAATAGTCGTAATTAGCCCTTTGATGAAAGATATGTAAAACGTAAATGTTAAGAAAGTACCTGATAATTAAAACCGGTCCCTCGCTCCTCCCCCGGTTAGCTCGCAGCTTGATAACATAAACAGCGAATGGGTCATCCTAAATTTCTCTTATTTACATTTAATTTGGGAGAATGTGTGTTGGCACAGAAAATGCGCCATCTGTATTTTCAAAGAGGACAGTATATCAAAGTACATACTACTTTGAAAAGTTTAATAACACTTTCTGGAATATTATTTATTAAGAAAATTGGTACTTCCTCTTTAATAAATTAATGATTTATTGGCATAGAATTCCCAGTAAATAAATACTTATTCTAAAAATAATATTATGGGATCTACTAGAAAAATAAAACTAAGTCTAAATTTAAAAGTTTAAATATAACACGAGATATTATCTAAAAAGGCGGGCTCCTTGCCCGAACCTCGTGTTGTCGGAATCAACTCATAATCATTCCAATGTTGACATACGGGTCTCCCCTCAATCGAAGGGGATTACAGCATACTTCACCACGCTGCTCAACTGCGGGTTGGTGAAGTTCAGTGTTTTCAACCCGCCCAAAGGCCACACAAAATATTGTTTATCAAATTTGCACGTAAAACCAGGCGGCTTTTTGAGTGAAAAGATTGACTAAATCAAAATATTCTACACGATTATTTATTAAGCTTCAACTATCATTAATGTTGTAAGCTAATAAAGAATCTATAGGAGGCCGAGTGTATGCTTGTTTGCCACCCGACATAGCCAAATAACAATTCGTTTGAGTAGTATAAAATAAACACACACGAAAATGGTGTAATAATGAAGATGAATTACTAAAATTACAGCCCCCTTACCACCAACTCTTATTGCAATTCAATAACTGAATAGACAACTTAATAGAGTCGCTTATTCATACCAATGAATAAGCGACTCTATTAAGTTGTAAGACCCCAGGTTTTGATGCGCTATCCTAGCGAGATTCTTCAGTAAAGTACATGGTGAGTCTCTGGTTGTCAACCTGCTAATCTCAAGATACAGACAGTTTCACAGAAAATCTTTTGTTCTTATACTGAATTCTAAAGCAATTCCCCGAGTAATATTTCACGATTCCCATCCACACGGAGATTTACTTGCATCAGATAACATTTTCAGCAGAAGTGGACGCCGGACAGATTTCAGATAACGATGCAATTTACACAGTAACAGCTGAGAAGAATTTATTTTTATTGCGCTGTTGTCCGTGATAGCTTAAACAAGAGCCAAGGATGGTCTGTTACTAGATTACTTACAAAGTTAGTCTTTGCTGGAAATAACTTATCCGTTTTGTAAAGTATATTCTCTCTATCCATTAAAATAAATAAAATAAATTAGAAATAAATTAGAATACGGAAGAAATTTTTTTTATAAAAAAATACATATTTTGGGTGTTGTTGGTACACGCTAATGCTATTTTCTTTTGTTTTCTTTAAAAGTATCACAGCTAGTCTTACAACAATAATTTTAACAAAAAAAAAACCGACTCCAAAAGTTACTCTACATTTATGTTTGTAGATACAGGCTCATGATGATGATGATGATGAAAAAAATATGGGACCAATATGGAAGTTTACTCTTTGAAATAAAAAAAATATTTTTCAAATCGGTTTATAAATGACGGAGTAATGTAATAACACACCTAACAGTGGGTAGATAGAGGCTGATGATGATGATGAAAAAAATAGGAACCAATCTGGAAGTACTCTTTCAAATAAAAAAAGTTTTTTTCAAATCGGTTCATTAATCACGGAGTAGGTAATTGAGTAACAAACAAAAAAAAAACAATACAGCCGAATTGAGAACCTCCTCCTTTTTTGGAGTCGATTAAAAACTAAGTTTAAATAAATAATTACAGTTTTATAAAGTTCTTACTCTGTAACAACTTCAAATTCATTACAGGCAAATCTCTCTCAGTAAAAGCTGAAATAGTACGAGATTGAAAATAAAGTACTTTAGCATACATTAATCTTATGAAAAAGTATAAAGTATATTTATCAAAAATAAAGTAGGATAAGATATAATAAAGTATGGTTGGCGGTGTCTACTTCACAAAAGCTTTTTTTTCTATATTTGCAGATATGTTTAATTTTTCTGTGGCAGAAAAGCATTCCGTTCTCTGCTGGGATTTCGTTGTTGGCCACAGCAACACCGCATGACGCAGTTCTACTGCAGGTTGGCGGAAGCCAATGTTTTTAAGCCACCTAAACGCCTGGTGCCATCCATCTGGTCTCCACTAATCCGCAGTTCAGCAGCGTGGTGGAGTATGCTCTAAACACCTTCAATTGCGGGGAAACCCGAATCCCAACAGTGGAATGATTATGGGTTGATGCGGAAACGCTTGGTTCTATGACTTAATTTGTATTCCGAAGCATAGAATAGTCAGGGTATTGTCAACATTGCTTACCGTGCGTGCTCGATTAATCAGGCACGTGCAACGTCGTTTAAGTAACGTCGTGTTTCTTTAGACTAATTATGTAAATCTTAAACTCAGTCACAGATAACAAATTTAATACTCAACGCATTTTACGTTAGGCTTTTAATTATATAATCACTTAAAAATATTCAGCCCGCCGCCGGTTTACTTTTTTTGCGTTAATTAACGCTCTTTAGGCGTTTGAACTTGAAGTACAAGTGTTATGGTAATTTAGTAAAGTAGGCAGTAATTAAGTATGTATTTACTTAAGTAACTTGAGTACTAAAGTGTCATAAAGGACCTTCTTGAAGCAAATTCTTTTTGTACATGAAGACTGGCTAGAAAAGCCAATGTTTTATAATTTTTGGGATTATATATCTACATCCAAAAGATAGAAAATACCCTTTATAGGAACATTTCGCTGTCCGTCTGTCAAGATCTTATTTCTTCAGGAATGCGTGAAGCTATCATGTTGTTATCAATATCAAAAAGGTAATTAAAGTAACTTTGCATTTGTTTGTGCGTAGTAATATCTGCTGTATTAATTGTTGCTGTATTAATGTAAAGGTATTTTTTTTTTTTTTATAAATTAAAAAAAATGTATTTCATGACTTATTCTTTGGGATGAAGAGCTCGATGGCGTCGTTGCGCGTGGTAGTCTAACCGATCACGAAAGGCAAGCAACGTCGATCGTGGCTTGTCCATGGATGGGTTTATTTAACTCAAGCTCCTCCGTGCTTTGCAGGGGACGTTAAGCCGTCGGTCCCGGCTGTTGTTGTTGTTGTGTTGGCGGGAGGTATTATGAAGAACACATGTGAATCGTTTGAATATAACTTTAATACTGGCTTAATACAATAAGATCATACACTCTTATATCGCACTATATCTACGAGTACTACATACTACATGATAGTAGTTAAGCCAAGTCAGTGGCTTTTAGGCGACTTGAAAACACCGATCTCCGCCAACCCGCAGATGAACAGTGTGGTGGAGTATGCTCTGTACCGCTTCGATTGAGGCCAGCCCCCTTACCACCAACTCATATTGCGATTCAATAACTGAATAGAATGCTTATTCATACCAATGAATAAGCGACTCAATTTCAAATTGAATAGAGTCGCTTATTCATTGGTATGAATAAGCATTAATTATTCTATTCAGTTATTGAATCGCAATATGAGTTGGTGGTAAGGGGGCTGCGATCTGTATCCCAGCAGTAGGTTGAATGAGGGTTGAATACGACTATTCTTGGGGAATGTTATTAGTATGTTTAGCAACACGCTACAACCATTAGGGGATGAAACGGAAGGTGAAATCACAGGGTACAGCTAGTCCATCCATATCCAAATGTATCTGTCTGACCATTCCACGACTTTACACGATTTGAATAAAACTTGCCATGAACATAGATTATATCCTGAAGAAGGACATAAGCTACCTTTTGAAGATATAACCGACATTCACACTGGCGTAGCAGCTGGCTCAACTAGTTTATTATAAATAGATTGTCCTTTTCCGGAGTTCGCACTCTCGTGAATGTAATCTATATTTTAAAAGCCATAACTTCTGAATGTAATCACGTTGAAATAGCGATATTCTGTGGTCTCTCCAGTCTGCTCCAATCTCGCGAGACATTGTCAGTTGACTTGATTTTGTAAGTCGGGTGTGACATTTTCGCTTAACTTTGTAAGGCTAGAAACACATTAGAGTATATCACTAAAATTACTAGTTTCTTTAATGCATACTCTTATAATAAAATTCTAATTGGACGATGTCTGTAAATAGGAAATATTTAAGACAAAGTTTTAGAGAAACATTACATACGAGTAGTACGTATATCTCAATGTAGTGAAAACCCATTTTAAGTTTCACAACCAAATTAATGGAAATTTAATAAGAGCTAGTATATATACGTCCTCAACTCTTACTCATCCCACTGCTGCTACAATTGAAGGGGTTTAGAACATACTCCACGCTCCTCAAATGAGGTTTTGCGGAGGCCAGTGTTTTCAATCCGCCTAAAGGCCACTGTCTTGGCTTAACGACTGTCATCTAATAGCAACAGACGGGACCGATGGCTTAACGTGCCCTCCGAAGCACGGATACTCCGAATACAATACAATACAAATGCTTTATTCAGTAAATTAAAAGATATTTACATTATATCGTGGCCGGGGTCTCCTTTTAAGTATATAATACCTGTGTTAGAAGACCCCAAAGAAGAAGTATATTTATTTTTAAATATTTATCTATTAAATTACATGACGATTTAAAAACAAAAGCTTCTGTCTAGAAGGAATTGTCAAACGCAAGTCAAACGTTCCAAGACTTACAACAGAACGGTGCAAATGTAAGTGTTGCAAATAGCATTTCAGCTAACACGTCAACTGTCACCGGTGTATTTCTCGCTTTACAAATATGCTTCTACGTGAATGTTGCTAGTTCCCGACCGTCATGTTGCGATCGTATGCCAACCTGACAAATTGAGTGCCGTGATGCCGTGAAAGCATCACGCAGAACACGCGACGTCGCGGGATTGAACGAAACGTGCGAGTCGAGATTTCCGCCACTATTTTCCGGGTAGGGTTTCATATGCCAATTCGAATGGACGTGTGTGAGTTGTTCAGTCACGTTTTGTGAGAAAGTTGAGTATGTAGATGTATAATGGGGTTTTAAGCTTTAGGACTACTACTCGATAAGACTAGATGCACGATATGACTAAATCGCTTTGTAACTAAGTCTGGATATGACTAAATCATTGATAATTTGGAAAACATACATTTCTAAAGAACAAAGTAACTCCTGCAGTGCCTATAGTCTTATACTTACATAAACATTTAACATATAATTTTAACTAAAGTTGCCTTGAAAAGATTGCATTCAGCAATAAGGCTGCCTAGTTGCATACGATGCAAGTTTGTAACTATTACTTTTGTATCGTTGTCAATCCTTATTCAACCTCCTGCTGGGATTCAGTCGGAGGGGTTTTGAGCATACTCCACCACGCTGGTCAAATGTGGTTTACCGAAGGTCAGTCATTTCAAACCGCATAAAGGCCACTGACTTGGCTTAACGACTGTCATATAATGACGACCCGACACGGCTTAACGTGCCGTCCGAAACACGTACTTTTGTATGTTAAATTTTAATTTGTATTGCGCAAATAAAGCATATTCTATGTTTCTAAGTTCTTTGGTACCTATATGCTTGTAACCAAAGCGATAGGCAACTATTTAATCTATGGGATATTATGTAAAATACATGAAAGTACATACACCGCCAGTTGGTTATGTCAAGAAACTTGAGAGGGCGCCACTTGTCCGTGACAAACTTATTGAATTTGGACGTGGCGGCCGTCGGCCACCAGTTCCTTACTAAGTTACCACAAGTTACGCCTTATAACTTCTAACCAACGCTTATTAGAAAATCTTGAAAATTTATTGTTATAATACCAATGATTGTATTAGAAGTTGTAAACTAATTTAAGTCTTACATACTTACTTTGTTATTTTGATTGTATTTCTTCTGTCTTAAAATTTGCAGTAGATATAATTATATTTCTAGACGTATCCAAACAAATTTTATATACCATTTTGATATAATAAAATTGTACTATTCCATTTAACTATTGTACTTAATTAGATTTATTTTATAGCATTGTCAAGGTATTTAGGAGATTTTTTACCTTGATAATGCTACATATAGTATGCTGGATTATTATATATGTATGCCAAAGTCATCAATATATCCTCACAATCTTTTATGTTTATTAAAACCTTTTTTAGTTTCATCGCGGTGTCCGTAACCTTGCAATTTAAAATGGATCCACTTCCCAGCGTTTGGTTGTAGTGACAATGCACGATCACCTAAATGTTTTAAATCCAATTATAGTGGCCGCCGCAAAATGGATATTTATAGTTTTCACATTAACCACCATAATATGTCACACCAGAGCGGCAATTCTCGTAATTAAAGTATTGTCAAAATTCAGTTTCGATCCAGTCTCGATCTCACAAATGTCACATTTGGTATTCTCGTAATACAATATGTAACTTCAAAATTAAATTTAAGCGGGATTATATCGAAATATGAGTGAAAATTAAACAAACTAAGAATGTTACTTTGCCAACAACAAGAATTGATAATAATTAATTAATGAAATCAAGTATATAATTTTAGTCAATTCACAATTCAATCTCGATTCGGTCAACTTTCAATCTGCGTTCGTAGAAAAATTACGAGAATTGGCCTTCAGGTCAAATGAAAAGGCTTGTTGAGCGTACCACAGTAAAGTAAATAACAGGTCGTTTGAAAAAAAGATATATTAGGTTGGGGAAAAAGTCTTTTCGTATTTTATATGAAAATTCAAAACATTTTTTAATAAAGTTTATTTACATTCAACTAAAGTATGTAGGTGCCATTATGTTCGATAACTTTTTGCCATCTTGTAGGTAGAGACATGATCCCATTACTATAGAAATTATGGGACTTCTGTTCAAAAAACCGCGACAAGTGGTTTTGGCAGTGTTCTCGTGATGTTAACCTGACATTGCCTAAAGAATTCTTAAGAGACCGAAACAGGTGGAAATCAGAAGCTGCAAGGTCAGGACTATACGGCGGATGCATTAACACCTTCCAGTCAAACTCTCTTAATTTTTGCTGAGTGGCTAAAGATGTGTGAGGTCTAGCGTTATCATGGTGAAAAATCACACCCCTTCTATTAATTAATTCCGGCCGCTTTCTCTCAACTTTTTGCTTTAATCTCATCAGTTGTTCACAGTAGAGTTCAGAATCGATAGTCCTGCCTGGCGGTAACAGCTCATAATGAATATCTTCCCTTCCAATCCCACCATACACACAGCATCACCTTGTTGCGGGTTAACCCGGGTTTCGCCAGAGTCTGTGAAGCCTGGCCGGCCTTTGACCACGACCTTTTTATGCGCCAAAACTGTTTTGTGGTCAATTCCTAGTTCTTCAGCTACGTCGTAACTACTGATATGCCGATCTTGCTCCACTTTTTCAGAAATGGCATCCATTTTATCCGTAACAGGGCGACCAGAGCGACGTGCATCTTTCACATCAAAATTTCCGGATTGAAAACGCTTAAACCAAATTTGTGCCACTCTCACAGACACTGCACTAGGTCCATAAACGTCACAAATTTTTTTCGCAGCTTGCGTTGAATTTTTACCTTTTTTGTAGTAAAATTTTAAAATGTATCGAATTTCTTCATTAGATTCACTCATCTTGACAGTAAAAAAAACAAATGAAAATCACACATTTACCTAATTTGAATTTGGAATTATCTTTTTTAAAATTTAAACTTTTTAAAGATATCAAAACCTGCTAGATACAAATGGTATAACCAAAGAGATTTTATTACAAGTTCATACATACTATAATGCGAAAAGACTTTTTCCCCTACCTATTATATCAAGTTCAAATATATTTTTTTAAACTGAATATTATTAAGTAGGAAATAAGATATGGAAAAATCATGTATAAAATCAAACCTTTCACGTAGATCACAACTTACTGCTTATGTTGAAGTGTTGCACTTGAGTCGGTAAGTACGTGTTTACGAATAATTTAGTCAAAGGGATTCCCCACCCGTCACACGCCTTCCGATCATTATGGGTCTTCGGACTTGAGGAGTCAGGCATATGAAATGACGAAATAATGAGGGGAATGCAAATTTGGGTGTATTATAGCGATTTATTTTTGCATTGTCGAGATAAAAGGAATAAATTTTGGGTAGAGTTTCAAATAGGAAGTAAAGAGATGTTGTCATTTTACATCAAATAAATAAAAATTAAGCGCAAAGCTTGTACTATGCGTACTAGACAGTAATAAATGTACTTCAATACATTTTTTTGTAAATACATACTTATACTACATAGAAAACACCCAGACAATGACAAATAGATACGTTCATGCACACAAATGTCTGTCTTGTGCGGGAATTGAACCCGCGACCTCGTAGTCAAAGTAGCCATTGCCAGCCATTCGACCACCGAGCTCGTTATTGCGCATAAATACTTTGATTTAGGCATGATTTTATTCCACGTATCATCATTATCAGCCTGTATTTACCCACTGTTGGGTATGGGAAGTTAAGAATGCTTTCCACTATATGCAATCCTCCGCTATCCGCATCCAACCGTTACCAGCCACTGTTTTTGAGGTCGTCGGTCCATCTACAGCGGAGGCGCCCTACGCTTCGTTGCTCCATACGTCCGCGTTACTCCACGTATGAACAAGAATATCGTATGGATAAAAATAATTTTATTCTATACCCTTGGGGGTGTAGGTGGTTCATCAACATCTTTGCACCAAAGCCAACTTCACCTGCACGCGGTGCACCCTGCTGATTGACAAACGAAGCGCTGGCGAAAAGAGAGGTAGGGAGCGTAATTGTGAGCTACCCGACTGGGGAATGTACCTCCACCTCATAGAATACCGCAGCCAAATAACAATTCCCTTGAGGGTTGTTGTGTTCCTGCGAGTGAGTGAGGTCACCAGAAAGGAAGGAGATGCTGCGTTGGCAGCGGGAGTGGCGGCGCGCGAGCGATATTTTATGTTGCGAGCGTTAATATGGCTACGGTAACCGTTTCATATCAGGCGGGCCGTATGCTTGTCTGCCACCTGACGTAGTATAAAAAAAAACCGGACAAGTGCGAGTCGGACTCGCCCACCGAGGGTTCCGTAGGTACGTAGTATCATTATTAAATTTGATATTTTTCATTATAAACAAGAAATAATGCGTCGAAAAAAATAAATAAAATATATTTTGCAATGTGTACATCAAGCCCTTTCATGATACCCCATTTGAACTAGTAGTTTCAATTTGAAATTTCGACACCCTATAAAAAATATAGACCCCCTATTTTTTAAGCTCTATTTACAAATGTATAGTTTTGAGATTTATTCCTGTACTTGTAGTCTATAACGATGTTACTTGCCAAATTTCATAGTTCTAGGTCAACGGGAAGTACCCTATTGTAGGTTTTGATTCCCTTGAGTGTGTCGAAATATGCGTTTTTTGCTGAATAAACGGCCGTAACTTTTTTCTACGTAAACTTAGCAGTTTGATTTTTTTACAACTTCATGGGACCGTAGACCTGAGTATACAGTTAAAATTTCAGCTTGATACCTCCACGCATTCTCGACATAGAAATTCTTGACAGACAGACAGACAGACAGACAGACGGACAACAAAGTGATCTTATAAGGGTTCCGTTTTTCCTTTTGAGGTACGGAACCCTAAAAAAGACATGGTTTCTTCGACCGGTTAATAATAATTAGTACATATAGATGCATTATATTATCATTGTTAAGATAGTATATTTGCCACAACATATTTATTCTCAAAATTTCATCAAGTTTCATTAATTAAAATCTTATTAAACCCAATAATGAAATAACCCTATTCAGTCTTAAGCGACTGCGTAATTTGTTATAGAGACCAAAATGGAAACAATGGTTTTATTAAAACGCAAATGATGGCGCATTTACGAAATAAATAGGTAGAGAAGATTTTCAGATAGGTATAGTACGGGAAACATAACTTGACCCATGCGCAGAACACATTTTCAGGTCCCAAACGTAATGAGGTACGAGGTGCGACGCGAGGGGCCGCGCGTAACTATAGCAACGCGGTGACGCTAACCCCCACGCAGGTCGCACTCTACCCCCCGCCGCCCGCGCAAACTCCGCGCGGCCCTAGAGTACAATCGCGCACTAAATTAATAAATAATACCAGTTAAAGAATACGAAAAATAATTAATAATACGAGTTAGAGATTCCGACAGCAGTGATACTGAATTAGATTAAAGATGGAAAAGACGCAATTCCTGGCCCAAGTTCTGGTGCCATACCACTCGCAAATTATATAAAACGTGTCATGCCAATGAGTGACAATGATTAAACTTGTACCTAGTACATAAACTTTTTTTGGTATTAAATTTTTATTATTAATCCTTTAACTGATATGTTTATTAAAATACCTAGCGACCCGACACTCCAGTTTTGTTTGATTCTTTTTACTGAAATTTGGTTTTCTGTTTAACTTGCGTTTAATTAGGTATATGATTACAAAATTACTTAAAAAAATTGATTTTTTTTGAAAAAAATCAATTTTTCTAAGTAACAATTTTTAGAAATGTTTATTTGTACTTACAAAGGTGCTAATTTTTATTTTTTGGTAGTAATAAACTTTGGTTTTAATCATTCATCTTAAAATCATACATCTGAAAATCTTTACATACATAAGATTTTCAGTCCAGGGGCTCAAAACCCACTCGGAAAGTGGATCTGCCACTGGAACATCTCTAACAATAGGTACTACTTCTAGTTGGTTATACACGTCGTCGACGTCGTCGATATCCATCCATTCCACATCAGCCCCGATGATCTTACGTAATCTTACGTAAGAACTATCAAGACTCCCTCCCACCCCCTTGTAAGAAAAAATAAGACATGGCCGACCCCACTCCCCCCCTAAATCGTCTTACGTAATAAATGAATGGCCCCATACGACGAAATCACTTTCACACGACAACTCACATTACTATTTCCCAGGCAACCGCGGAGCATTCGTCTAACAATTTTTCTCCTTAATTGTACCTGCGCAGACGACCGCCATTTTGGTTCAACTTATGTTTCCCGAACTATACGCACTGTCAGGGGTCTTTGTGATCCTACAATAGATATTGTTGAGTGGGGATTGTCGTAGGGCTTCACTAGCTAGCAATATTTTACTTCGAAAAAAAAATCTTTTTATACTTCAAATTTTATTGTCACAATTTTTGGGAATTGTTTTGTTAAATAATCATAAAAACGTTTAATTTAAATATTTTCAGGAGTAATAGGTAACTTTTAAACTTTCGCGTTATATAAAATATGAAAATATCAACGGGAATTAACGCGATCGTGCATAAGGGTATTTCAGGCATCAGGCATCAACCGATAATCATTCCACTGTTGGGATACGGGTCTCCCCTCAATGGAAGTGGTTTAGAGCATACTCCACCACGCTGCTCTACTGCGGGATGGCGGAGAAGGGTATTTAAGGTATGTAAAAGGGGTATTTACATACCTTTATTATTACCTGACGTTTCGACGAGGTTGCACCGGCCATGGTTACAGGCTGACTGTTTCAGCAATGTGCCTCTGTCTCTGTTTCCGTAGTCGATGAATCTTCATCTATCCCCGTGTTGTTCGATATCCGTGTACCGCGACATGTTTAGGGGTATACACAAATATTCGTATACGAGTTTTGATCGAATCGGATTATTTTAGATGTAAATTGTAGCGTCTTCGAGAAAATAATTGCCAATGTTTCAAATTCATTGTATTATTTAGAAATATTTTGCAGTTAATTTCCACGTTGAGTTTGAAATACATAAGATTATGAAGATAAAATACCGAAATATAATTACACATGCCCTAATTACTATCTTAGATACACAAGGCCTACGGCGAGATATGTTAAGAGAAACAGAACATAATGAACGAAAAAGATTCACATTTGTAAAGATGAGAAAATGTACTGAATACGGATAAAATAATTTATATTTTTCCTTAATAATTAGCCATATAATTAGCTACTTATATTCGACAAAAGATGGTGAAGAAAATATTATACTACATTCTGCAAATTTTGCAACTTTTGTAAGAAAAATATTTTACTTTAGTTTATGTGAACATCGTGAACATACTTCGTAGTACAATAATTATTTATTCGTTTACACCATTGTTACATATCGCAAGTGCAAAGGTTACATACAATTTATTTTGTATGTATACAGAATTAAGAGTAATACCTATTCTATTGTCGAAACTAACATCTATTTGTAAGGTAGTCCTGAACATACATACGTATATACGGATCTAACAGTGAACCAACTTTATAAAGTCAAAAATGTTTTAAAAATCCTGGTTTTAATGGGAAGTTTTTCATTTAAGACGCAAATCGTACATTGAATATGTACAAGTAGTAGTGACGGTGACGGGTCTCTGAATATTAACCCTTCAGGATTGTTGTATTTCTGCCGGAGAATAATAGACGTGAGTAGAAGTTGGGATAGTGGGCGTGCCAGCGCGTCAGTTTATGTAGGCATTTAGATGCCAAGCGTTTATAAGCTGCGGTAATTCGCTTTATATTTGGAGTGTTTGTTGAGGATATCTGATGACCCGTCGTAGTATTCTCAAGATTATAATCAAGTTGAGATTAACATACATACATATTCCTATACACACATCCCCGAGCCCAGATTCCTAGCCTTCAAATACATGTCTCTTTTGTGCCTCAAAGGAACAGGCACCTAGGCATGTGTTTCTTGTTTATACTTAACGGGTAACAGCTAACAGCAATGTTACGCGGCTTCGCCCGCGTGGTCCAGGGGGCTGCCATTGATTTGTGTATATTTTTTCCCGTGAGAATAAAAAGTTTTTCCTGGATAATGTAGCCTATGTCTCCAGACCGTAAATTATCCCCTGTTAAAAACATGTCGGTACTTGGTTCCTTTCGACGTGATAGAAAGACAAATGATTATAAAATTTATTTTTTCCCATGGGATTAAGATGTTTTTCCGGGATAAAAAAGTAGCTTATGTCACTCTCCAGACTGTAAACTATCTCCGTTAAAAAAATCATGTCGGTACTTAGGTTCCTTTCGACGTAAAAGAGGGACAAATAATTACAAAGTTTATTTTTTCCCATGGGATTAAGATGTTTTTCCGGGATAAAAAGTAGCCTATGTCACTTTCCAGACCGTAAACTATCCCCATTAAAAAATCATGTCCGTACTTAGGTTCCTTTTGAGGTGAAAGAAGTACAAATGATTATAAACTTTATTTTTCCCGTGGGAATAAGATGTTTTTCCGGGATAAAGAGTAGCCTATGTCACTCTCCAGACCTTAGATTATGTCAAAAAAAAAAAAACATGTCAATCCGTTTGTTACTTTCGACGTGAAAGAAGGACAAACAAACACACTTTCATATTTATAATATTAGTAAGGATTTATGAACGTATTGTTATAGAAGAGTGATTCAGAAGGAGTCAACTTATAATGCTTGGGATGTTATTTTGTTTTAAAAAATTACTTCGGTATTTTTAGTATAAAATAGGTATATTGGAAAGTAAGTTGCCGTCTAAACGTAGCCACTGTGTCTAAAATGACACAGTGGCTACGTTCAGACGGCAACATTATATGCTGCATGACTGGGGAAGTAGTACTATGTTACAAAAGACCGCAGCTAAATTATATTTTCTAAACGCCTAGAGAGTTATAGACTTCGAGCAAGTAAGGGAGGTTACCAGGAAGAAAGAAGGCGGCGGCGTCCGAGAGATACTTTATGTTGCAAATGCCTATAGGCTACGGTAACGTGTACACAGCCACGCCGTATACTTGTCTGCCACCCGACGTAGTATAAAAAATATATTGGCATTGGCATTGATGGAATAGGGGTCTCCTCTCAATCGAAGGGGTTTTTTTTTTAATCGCCAATCGCAATGTGCGCACACTCACCGGTGTATATTGCCGCTGAGTATGCGCAGATCGGCTTACATCAGAAATGGCGTGCGCACACCCCTGTCGTGGACAAGGTTCTTATTTTTTATTTTTTTTCTACTATTAAATCTGTAAAATAGTATAAAAGTCTTATTTCTATTTACAATTGAGTATTCTATAAATAATAAATCTAATTAATACACCAAATCGAAGGGGTTTAGAGCATACTTCACCACGCTGCTCAACTGCGGGTTAGCGGAGGCCTGTGTTTTCAAGCCTCCCAAAAGCCACTGAGTTGGCTTAACGACTGTCGTCTAAAGACAACAACCGGGACCGATGGCTTACCGTGCCCTCCGAAGCACGGAGGAGCTCGAAATAAATAAACCCATCCATAGACAGGCTACGATCCACATTGCTTTGCGTGATCGATTAGACTGACACGCGCAACGAGGCCATCGAGCTTCTCAAAAAAAGTGGTAAAAAAATTGATTGAGATGCCTTGCAATCCGATCAATTCACTCGTCGCGGCAGATCAAAGCAAACGTTTTCAGGAAATACGAGGTCGTTGGTAATAAATTTAGAAGGCTTGTTTTATTCACAGATCAAATTACCTCCTGCGATGTTAGTGTACCCTCATAAACGTCAGGCAGGGCTGGACATGGGTCCGCATCGGGTTTCACACTACAGTCATTTTATATTAGAACCCGGTAAACAGTGTGCCAGCTCGCAGGTACTTAAAGGACCCTTTGAACAATCTAATTACTTAGTACTGGAATGACTAGTTTGAATGAAACATCAAGTTAGATTTTATGCTTTGTATGTCTCTGAAGGGTGCTTAACGTAGTGGTTTATGGCCTCTTTGGGTGCAGTTTGTAAAGCACCGGCAGTGACAATGTAGGTCAGGAGTACATAGCAATCTATTTCTATTTACCAGTGTTATTTTAAATACTTGCTTTTGCCAGCGTCTCTGCTCACGGAGAGAATAGTATTGTAAATTGTTTCAAGTTACCTTCAATACCAAATTTCAACAAAGCTGAAAGAAGAAGCTTCCATCATAGAATCAACAAACAAACATTTGCATTTAAGTTATTTATAGATAGATTTGTTTAATAACGTTGTGGGTGGGTACACAATGTGAGATTATCTGACGTAATTCTAGGATTTACATACATATATCTCACTAAAATAATAAATATGAAAATTTGTGATAATATAATATATAGGGATGGATGGATGTATTTCTGTTATTCTTTCACGGGTTAATGTTTATTTATACCAATTTAGAAGAAATTTGACTTACATTTTACAATTTGACCTGTTAGAAATAGGATTCTTTTTATCTAGATACTCTATTCTAAAGGCGCGAAGCACGAACAGTACTAAATAAACGAACGATACTGGTAAAAAAAATCCAGGCTAATTTTGTATGAAATATCTGTATAGAATAATCAATGATATAAATAGAAAGAAATAGGATTATATTATAAATTGTAACATATTTATTAATAACATAACAATAAAATAAATTCATTCTCAATACAAAATGAGTGTAAAATGTGGTGCATCCCGTGCTGGATAGCTCGAGATGCTCGGTATGACGAGTGCCACAGTACTCATACCGATCTCAACGTCTACGCAAAGTTGTTACTGATATAACACTTAAGAAATATTACGTATTTATCGATATACTCACTATATGAAACTCTATTAAATATAATCATAATAAGTATTAGTGAAATTTTATTAATTCACTGTCATAATGACATTAAAAACATATTAATTTAATTTATTTTTTTAATAATATATCCATACTGAACATCTTAATATCTTTACAACTTCGTAGCCCGATTCACTTACAGACCTATAGTTAAAGAACATTAGGGTTTTCTTAACTTATACTTTTTTATTTGAAAATTCGTTATAATAATTTAAACAAAGTTTCGTTTTACGTGAGCGGGAAACGGCGTCTCATTTTTTTGTTACAATGTTGTCAATCAGTCACAGGCAGTCCACGCATTTCCTTTTCCGTTTTTCTCCTTACGCTGCTGCTGATTTGATTGAAAACTTCCTTCCCCGCACCTGAGCTCCGGGGTGCATGAATACAAATCTTTCAGTAGGAGTAACGGCATTGAAAACTGTCTGAAACATGTGTTAATATTTTCAAATTGTTACGTGTAAGTATTCTTAGTTCAAGGTGACCTAAAAGAGTATTTCAGTTGTGTCGAAATAGGGCTAAATATGGAAAATCAAGCTAAAGTGAAACTTCTTTGTTTACCCTTTCGGGCCAAAAATTTAAGACAAGTCTATATCTTAAATTTTATTAATAAAAAGAAAATCATATAATGTCATTGTTTTTGCTTTATTTTGTTTTGTTGAATTTCGAACTACGTTTATGGAAAGCAGACTAATAAATGTCCTCATTTATTAGGCGTGAAGGGGTTCTTACAGGATCGGCAACGCATGAGAACATCTCTGGTATAGCGAGTATCCATAGTCATTGTAATGACTACTTACTATCAGGCGGATCGTTTTTCCAGCTCAATTGCATAAAAAATTGTTCTCAATTTCCATATTTGCGCAAAAAAGCAATAAAACATGTTTAATTTAAACCTTCACACCTCTCGGGGCCCGATACCGCCGTGAAAGTTAAGCATGGGTTAAAATTGTTCGGTTAAATTCGTTTATTCGTCCCCATCCTTGGGAACGGGTGGGGTAACGAACGTTGCGATTGCTCCCAAGACGATTCCAGCTTCAGGTTAACTGAGTATGTTTCTGACAATTGTTGTTGAAATTAGGGCAGCCCGTAGCGCCATGTATGTAGCGAGATTTTGTGAATATGCGATGTTATTTAAAGCGTATGCTTGTTTGGTATAAAAAATATAAAAATAAATATAAATAAGGTAATAAAAAATAAGACTATAACAATAAGAATATGAATATATATAGGATAGAACAAAAAAAATGAAGCAAAATTGTTTTGACAAGCTAAATTGTTCGGATGGGCACAAATTTTCTTAATTATCTAAATTTGAGAATCGTCGACGACCCTAAACTTAAACATGGTATTGCACCCTTAAGGTTAAGGAGAGACTTTGCCTCTCTTTGTATGTTCTACCGATTATTCAAAGGCTTGTGTTCGGAAGAGTTATTTGATATGATGCCTACAGCCCTCTTTCTACAGTCGCACCGCTCGCCATCGGCAAGAAATTCAACAAGATGGTGCAGTTCCAGAAAGGTTTTCTTCCACGGGCTCCCAGGTTGTGGAATGAATTATCTGCCGAGGTTTTCCCAACAGACTTCAAAAAAGGTGTGAAGACGTTTCAATGCGTGAGTGATACCTCTGGCGTTGCGAGCGTCCATAGGCTGCGATGACTGCTTACCATCAGGCAGGTTGTGCTTGATTGTCACCTTAGTCGTTTAAAAAATAAAAATAACACCAATTGTAGTATCATAATATAAAACTCATTTACAATGTCGAGTTGATCTCATTTGTGATTCGCCTGTCTTGGCCTCTCGCTTCGTAAACTTTTATAGTTTCCCTTAAGTCCATGGCCGGCTAAAACTTTCATGAATTTAATCAAAGCGAACATTTTTAATAATTTTTATGTACCAAGTTTTCAAACGTCACATGAATGTTTAAACATCGTGATACTCTTGCGGGTGCTCTTTGGAGAATTGTTTTGAAGTTACCATTCGGTATACAGAAATTAAAGGTTGATTGATACCTAGAGCTCGATGGTGTCGTTGACTGACACACAGTCTAATCGAACACGCAAGTTAAGCAACATCGACTGCCGCCTGTCTATGTCTATGGTTCATTTATCTCGAGCTCCTTTGTGCTTCGGAGGGCACGTTAAGCCGTCGGTTTCGGCTGTTGTTATTAGATGACAGTCGGCAAGCCAAGTCCTTAGGCGTGACCTTAGGGCGACTTGCAAATACAAGCCGCCGCCAACCCGCAATTGATCACCGTGGCTCTAAACCCCTTCGATTGAGGGAAGACCCGTATCCCAACAGTGGGATGATTATGGGTTGATGCCGAAATATGTATAAGATTTGGATACTTAGAATTAAATTAAAGAAATAGTGTTGCGATCCAACGAGGCAACAGGGCCAGCATATTGGGAACTTTGCCTACGGGGAGCGGTTTATTAGATTATTTTTGATTTTAGTTTATTTTAATTAGTTTTTATTTAGATGTATTTATTTAATTTTATCTATTACAAAAATGTATATAATTTGATTACAAAAATGTATATAATGTATACATATAGAATTTCGTTTTACTTTTAAATCAAAGTTATTTTATCGAGAAGTAGTCATAAAGCTTCTAACCCGTTATATTTGCCATCCTAAAGATACTTTAAAAAGCGTATAGTTTATGTTAAAATCTTAAATAGTTTTTTTTAAAGAAAATCCCGTTCACTGACTGACTAATGAACGACTAGCTCAATACCTAGGAATTTGAAATTTTATTAATTTTCATTCTATTTTACGTACATATTTTATTTATACCATTAGGGAGGTAAAAAAGCATACGACTTGGATGATGGTAAGCAGTCATAGTATATATATTAGCTCAGAGAAGGAGGGACGTAATAGCGATTGGTCTCTAATTCAACTGGTCGGATTTGTCGCACCTTCTTCTTTATTCTGTCGCACTTTTTGGGCACCGGGTGCACATTTGCGCCTTCCATGATGACGGGACGTGCTTCATTAAGCACGTCCCTTGCTTCTGCTTACCTTGAAAATGCCTTAGCGGTGAAACCGGTCGATAAAAATAAATGTAATAACGTGGAACAGTACAAGTGCTTTATTATAACATTATGACAATAATGTTCCACCAAGTGCCAACAATCAACAGTATCAACTTTATCTGCAGCTATCTGTTAAATATACGTCCTGTGTTACGCGAAATTATATATTAGTACTTGTTCTTGTTGCCATATTAACTCATAAAAAATATTTTTTTCTGGATAATTGAAATTCAGTCCCAGCAGGCCGCACGTGGATTATAAACCAGTCTTTATTGTTTTCGATTCTGAAAACGTAAACGTAATAAAAATATAATTTACCTTCGTTAAAAATGGCAAAAATGTGGAACAGGGAAAACAAAACGTAGAAACGACGCGAAGAGTAAAACAAACTCGTTTACAAAGCAAATTGTAATTTTTATATCCGGCCACAGTTTGCAAATACTCGTTACCTAAATTGTGTTTGTCTTGCTCCGTTTTGGACCATCTCGGGAACCCGAGAATTTCACTGGAGCAGTAATAGGTAAATTCGCCTCCAACACTTAGACTTTCTTTTGTTCTTCACAACGGGCTTATTTCGAAGGAATTTTAAATGAAATGTTTTCTAAGAATTTAGTCTATACTATAAAAGTGTTTTTATTATTAACTCGAATGCTCTTCTTGAAGGACAAAGTTGTTATTTATATAAGTCGGACAAAATAGCGTTCAACTCTTATATGTAGTGACGGTTCCGTACGACGTATGATGGTAAAACTGGCGAATGACAAATGGCCGGACTTTATTGGTGTAATTGTACAAACTATTGCTTGTAGAGTGTAACAATTCCATTATAAGATGGTCCTTCGTAGCCACGATGTGCGTAGCATTACTAGCTCTACGCGAGATCCTCTTACATTGGAAGTGTTACGATCTGGCTGTTGTTTGTACAAGTAGCCCCAAAAAAATGTACAATAGAACAAACGTAATATTATAGTTACTCGTAAGACGCGTGTTGTCCCATTTATTTCTGTAATGTAATTCGATACGTAAAATATTGAGAGAATAAGAATGTTATCTTATTGGTGTTGATACATTATTTATAAGCTACTTATTGATTTTGATTTGTTTTGTGATTTATAAATAAAAATAATGTTATGTTTAATTGAAAATAAGTAATGATACATATGGATCGGAGATAACTTTGTGAAGGTATAAATTAAAATTGATGATCAGCCCCCCTTACCACCATCTCTCGTTGCGATTCAATAATTGAATAGATTGCTTATTCATACCAATGAATAAGCGACTCTATTGCATTTGAAATAGAGTCGCTTATTCATTGGTATGAATAAGCATTCTATTCAGTTATTGAGTCGCAATAAGAGATGGTGGTAAGGGGGCAGTTTAAATTTATATTCTTTGAGGTTTGTTGATAATGATGATTGTTGGCACTTGGTGTAGACATTTTTTATTAGTAAAATCACTTGTACAGTTCCACTGGATTAATTTATTTTATCGACCAGTTTCGCCTTACGGCATTACCAAGGTAAGTACATAGGTGTTATTGTTTTCTCAATACGTTATGGTAGTTACCATGCAATCTATGACAAATAATTATTTATTACAAATAAAAATATTAAGATAACTTTTACTTTCACTAAGATAACTTTTAATTCAGAAAACTTTTACCAAACAGTGTTGACAGTTTATGAAAATTTACGCTTAAATTGTGTAGATTTCTAGTATCATGTCTGTATGTATGTGTGATTATATTGTGTATTAAATAAATTTATAATAAAACATAGAATATAATAATTAATAATTATGTCAATAGTAAAATTAATAATGTCTTTAGTAGATGTGAATTATGTCAACAATTAAATTTAATTAATTACAAATTTTGTTCAATGTTTAGGTAAAATTAGTAAATTTTGTAAATTTATAAAGTGTCAAAATCATCATGCAAATCCCATAATTATGATATGTAATTATTTAATTCTGGAGACCGATTAATGTCCAATTGATGGTTGAGGATCCTCCTCTAATGCATTAATCTTCCATCTCTTATTACCCTTTGAAGTTTTGTTTTTTGATGGTCTGTGATTTATTAATTAAAAAATGTGGAATTCTAAAAAATAAAAGTTGTATAATCAGAATTAATATACAGATACGTTTACATTTAAAATAATAAGAAAAATTCAAAGCGTTATATACATTTACATAACATTAGGTATGTTAATCTTCCATCTCTTATTACCCTTTGAAGTTTTGTTTTTTGATGGTCTGTGATTTATTAATTAAAAAATGTGGAATTCTAAAAAATAAAAGTTGTAGACTCAGAATTAATATACAGATACGTTTACATTTAAAATAATAAGAAAAATTCAAAGCGTTATATACATTTACATAACATACCTAACTCGCTTTTAAATTTTTTTTGTTATCATAATTATATATCTATGATACAGGGAAAGAAAAATTATAGCAAGAATTTTGATATTCTTGTCACTATGTGTAATAAGATTTCTCTGTGAAGCGATTAACGAAAAAATTAAAACATTTTACGCACTGCCAGTACTAAATTGTTTAGTACATCGTAAATGAACCGAACGGGAACTCAGTGTGTAGCCTACTGTCTAACTTTTTGCAACTTTAGCACTCAGCCGAAAACTTGAGAGCGACTATTAAACTTTACGAGGCTGCCACCGTAAACTTTTTAATAAATTCATCCATCCGAACACAACGACATTACGTACAGCTTTGGGCGACAAAGGCGTCGTCATTTAAAAGCCATTCCTTCATCTATCAGAGTGACATGCAATCAAACAATACAATAAAACTTCTCTTCCGAAAAATACTTGAAAATAATTTCCCCATTTAAATTCAGTAGGGAAGGAGGGCTGTGTCGAGTTTGGCGCTAACAAAGGTTTCCTCCAAGGTAATAACCGGTAGGTGCTCTGTCGGTATTGTGCGTGGAAAAGGTGGAGTGGGACCTACCTTCCACACAAGTTTAAAAGAAGTAGCATTTGTTACAGTCTTCCTCGTTTTATGTTAGAAAGTTTAACGAATTATACAACTTTGTTGACGACATGTTTTCGTAATTTCTTTTGACTGTACATTTTATGAATTTATTACAGAAAATTGGTTTGTGTGCATCTCAGTTGACAGTAAATCAGGCATAACTGATAGTCCTTATTTCGTCGTAATAGTGAGGGTTTTCGTAAAGCAATTGTTACATCAGGAAGGAAGTTTAACAGTGATAACAACATTGTCGTTAACTTTTAATAGTTATTAACTATTTTACTATAAGTCCCACTTTGCTTCGGAGTTTAGCCTCGCTTTGTAAAATAAACATCAATGATAGCATGCGTTGGCAGCGGGGGTGGCAACACGCGAGCAATAATATTTCATGTTGCTAGCGTTAATATGGCTGCGGTAACCGCTTCACACCAGGCGAGCCGTATGTTTAAGGTAGCAGTTTTTCAGAATGAAACACAAAAACGTGAAAGGTGATAAACAATTTAAAGAAATACAATTAACTCTGTCAAGGAGATATTAATTATGCTATGTATGTTTATTTTATTTTCTGCAGTAATTATTAATACTATTTTATTTGTCGTAGTATTATATTTTATTAACTGAATTTGCTTTTGTTTTGCTTCTTCACAACCGCATTCGTGATTTTCAGATTGTACCGAAGTCCGCCTTTTGTACCCTTATATAATTTGTGGTTAGTAAAGTCTTAAAATAAGTTAAATAAATTAGGAGGCTGTTCTGATGTGCGTCATATAATACATTACATATATTAAGCTAATAATAAATTTATACTTACGTATCATGATTATTTCTAGATTACTTTTGGAGCCAATTCAATAATATTATGCGAACGGCTTGAAATTATAAAAATTGGTTTCAATGATTAGATTTTTGCACTTGTATCAAAATATGTTTTTAAAAATATATTTTTTACTGATACTGGTTACAGCACTGCCAGGATGTGAAAGCATCCAAGATTCGATAGCTTGGGTGTAGTAACTGCTCATTAGCTTGAAAAATGACGCGACAAGTGGTTGCAGTCTGTGCGTAGTGTGTCCCGGTAATTGCAGTAAAGCGATGCCTTTCTCGCGTGCTAACATCAAGGCGTCAAGCGTCAAGGTTTTTTGCTGTGTGTCGTGTGCCCATCGAGCAACAGCAAGACCTTCTTTTTCTTTGTTGGCTTGACGACAGAAGCAAAATGTTCCAGTGATTTACAGAACAGTTCACGGTTGATGTAACCAGGCCGATGCTCTCGAGCTGAGCCTTACGAGTGTCCTTCCCTTTCCCCTTTCCCTTCTCCAGACCCTGCTCTCCAGCCAATTGCCGGTTACTTGTTTGACAACACTATTTTGCATCATTTATCTTATTAGGAAGGTGATAGCTTTCCCTTTGCTCACGTTCATCTTGTTCAATAAATGAATAACTTCATTTATTTAATTATGTTTGTTTAGTATTCTGGATTTACTAGAAATTTTGGCAAGGGAAAAATAAACAATAGCAATTATTCATAATTCGAAGTATGTAGGTATATTTTGTAAAAATATATATTTCATCGACCGTACATTTTGTAATCTACCACACAAATGTTTTCGTTGCAAACATTTATGTGTGAGTTTTTAAAATAAAATAAAATAAAAAAAATTGAAGAAGTCAAACCAAAAATATCAAATTCATGACACACGCAATCATGAAGAAAAATGTAATGACAACAAGATTTAAACCTAAGCTAAGCTAAATAGCGAGATCGCTACAAAGTTAGGGAAGCTAAAAGCTAACCCCGATAAAACGATATCGCCACGCCACACACAACTTCTAATAGTTGCAATCGTTTATGTAGGAAAACTCAAGGACGCCAGATTTATAAATCATCAGTTGGGAATGGTTAATCAGCTGAAGTTATAAGGCAAAAATCAGCATAGCAAGTCAACCAACCTTGGCATCTTGGCCATTGAAATCATTTGTCTTTTGGAAACATCAATTGAAGATAAACTTACTTATCACAATTTTCGACTTAATTTCAACTGACCAAGTCAGTCTAAAATTCTATATGCCTAAATACACAGTTTACTAAAGGTACCACGTAGATACGAGTAGATATAAGTTCCATTAGCGTGAGCGTAAATCTTGCGTAACATAAGTGTATTCGCTCTTTTAAAAGTATTTCTAGGCCTCGTAGTAGTAGCCACAGATGTAGAGAAGACTAGACGTCGCTTAAATGGTCAGCAACGAAGGTAATCTGAGATTGTCAAGAAGAATGAGACGATAGTCAGTTACACATGATAGACGGTGATACGGCTAAGAGCAACTCGAAAAATTAACTCTAAAATAGGTTTATTTTATTTGAAACCCATTTTTTTCATTAAGTAGTATGAAAACCAAATAACTTTTTTTGTAATTTAACCCGTGACAAGCCGCGCTATGAGCATTTTCCTCACGCAAAAATTGGTTGCTGTTTATTTCGGTTTTAGAGACGCTCGGGCACTATAAGCTTCACAGTACCTTCCTAACTAGTCACCCCCTCCCCCTTTACACGACTCGCGCGCCGCCCAGTGCAGTGCCGTTCCGTCCACGTAACGAGGTGTTCGTGCGCAGTGCCTCGTGAAACGCGGCATTTTGTTCATTGCGCGTCTATTCGTGTAAGTATTTTTTTTAGTAATCATAAATTATTTTATTGCTTATTCTCATTTTTTGTATATAAATGTTTACTTATTTATTGGATTTATTGTTTTAATATGTTTTTTGTTATTTCCAGCATATAAAGTCCAAAGACAAACCTCTCCAATTTGTGCTTGGCTAGAGGAGGCCGATTCTGAAGAAGATACGGTGCAAAATCTATTTTAGCGATTTGTGCCTATACCTATTGTGGAAATCAAGCCTAAAGCAAACGGTTTTTGTGAACCGTTTCCCAGGAGGAGGAACAAATCCACCACCACCCGTGGTTTCACCGACCTCGTGGTCATATGAGCCGATTTGCGGGAGATGCTCGCGGGAGATGCTGGCGGCACCATGCCTTTGGCTTCGTGGTGCCGCGGCACGTCTTCACTCCCTACACATTGTTTAACTCACCTTTGTCCCTTTTATATGCCCTCTCCCCCTTCTGGGGCGGCTACGATTACTCTAACGGCTTCGCTGCCGTCCTTTGGCGCACCACCTCCAAGCTTCTCCTGCCTCTCTTCTTCACTCCTTCGCGCGTGCCATACATGGGCGAACCTACGTAAGGCCGTGAAGTTCGCCCCAGGACGAGGAACAGTGTCCCAGGAGGGAAAATAGGCGTTCCAAAAAGTATGCACTTTGTGCAGTAAATTACTCTACACCGAGCATGTGATATTTATGTAAAATATATGTTATGAGAGATATATACCTCAAGATCTCATGAAAGAATAAAACATACCAATTTTTGTTGTGATTTTTATTTTTTTCTTTATTTACTAAAATTAGCCAAAAGTTGAGGCTAAAGTTTATAAGATTTTTAGTTTATTCATAAGTTTGCAATTTTGTTATTTCATTGTAATAAAACATATTTTTTCATTGAAATAAGACTTTTAATTTACTATAATGTCAAAAGTTGTAATATAATTTCTTTTTCTTTTCAATAAAAAGTCAGTTGAAGCTTGAAGAACGTGAGCATTTTGCTCTACGTGCGCCTACTCGTGTTACTTTTTAGGGCGCGCCTTCTCACGGGTTAAGGGACGTTACGCGTACCTATTCTAAATATATATATATAGAATATTTTTACGTGTAAGCGATGTGTAAGTTAGTTTAACATTTTCAACGATAAGAATTTGTAATCAATATCTTTGAACACAAAAAAAGGAAAGAGTATTTCAGTGCATTTCACAAACTTGACTAATAGGCTATTTGACTAACATTTTTTTCGGTTTGATATGTAGGGACGTCTCCATAATATAACCATAGGTGAAAGAATTACTTCGATGGCACAAAAATCTCTCGAGATATGTTAATTTGAAAATCTCAATTTTTAGACTGCCCCAAAACGCTCCATACAAAAGACTACCGAATTATGTCGTCACAGGTTTGTATTTTGTATGCATCAAATCAGAAATTTGTACGACAGCTATGTTAAATATTACGTTTATGTAATTAGTATCATAATAAAAGTTATAGCAGTTTTATTGCTTCTCCAATGGAAATATTATTTTTTAATAATTTCATACTTTTAAAATGAACTTTCCCGCCAAATATTGATCAACGCTAAAAAAAAGTCTGACTGAAGATATTAGAATGAAAGTTTGCAGATCTTTATAGTTTTGTGTATTTTACGATATTGTTAATTTATTTGTACAATTTTTTAACATTGGAAAATAGCCTATTCTGATGATTTAATAAAATTTATTATTTAATTGCTATTTTGTTTAAGTATGTCTTGAACAAAAAATATCATGAATAAAATGATATTTTATTAAATCATCCAAAAAATAAATAAAAAACATAAAGACTTTAAAAAGAAGAAGAGTCTTTACGAAGAGTCTTTAGGAGCAGTTACGTACCACAGTACATATGAGTGCCTAGTGCAATTTTTTTATCTTAGACTGTTTTTCAGTAGAAGTTTAGCGCATACTCCACCACGCTGCTTGGTAACAGCGGGTTGGCGGAGTATGGACGGCATACATCCAGTCTATTTTAAGTCTGTGCTAGCAACCATAAACATCGTATCATACCTACTACATACAGCAGATATATAGGGTGGGCACAGATGTGCTCCATCGTTACACTTTGGAACTCGTAACGGTTATTGAACTCATCATCGTTGTCATTACGCTGATCACTTTACTGCTGCGTTTCACTTCGCGCCGAGATGGAAATATTTGCATACATTTTTATGGCGAATACGTATGTCCAGTGTAAATGAGTGATGCATAAAAAAAGTGCCCAATGCTTTTATTTAGCTGTATGTTTTTTTTTGCGAATAAACATCACTGAAATATTGAGTTTTTGTATATAATATATTTATTTAGTTTCGTGTACAAGGTATAATAGTCCGCTTTTTAAATGCTTATGTTCCCACGATCGTGATTGATGCCTGCCTTCTATTAATGATCAAACGTGACTGCTTAGATGTGCTTTCACCACTTTTATAAAAGTGTTCTCTATATATTGTATTTACATTACCACCAATCGAAGTTGAAATTTGATTATTGCAATAAGAATTTCCGATGGTAATTGACTTGAGCTTCGGCGGTAGGTCGATGGCGTCGCTGCGCGTGTCAGTCTAATCGAACACGCAAGTTAAGCAACGTTGACCATAACCTATCCGTGGATGGGTTTATTTATCTCGAGCTTCCCCATGCTTCGGAAGACAAGTTAGGACATCGGTCCCGGCTGTTGCTATTAGATAACAGGCGTTAAGCCAAATCTATGGTATTTACGTGACTTGAAAACATTGAAAATGTCCGCCAACCCGCAGTTGTGGTGGATTATACTCTAAACCCCTTTGATATAGTTCAGACCAGTATTCCAGCAGTGGGAAGAATAAAAAGAATCTCCCTTTAAGAAAGTTTTCTCCCGCGTACTGTCAAGCTGTGGAATGCCCCCTGGTGTTACAGGCGTTCATAGGCGGTAACTGCTTTCTATCAGGCGGGCCGTATGCTTGTTTTTTATTTGTATGCCTTTTTTTTGTTTTTTTTTACCACTTTAGTGGTATAAAAAAAAAACAAAAAAAAGGGTTGACGACGACCTAAATATATAACTTTAAGTTTACCTAGTTACTTTGTTGTGTATGAGCAAAATCCACTATAATGGTTATGAGCGAGTCGCATGTTTATTTCAAACGGGTGTCCATATGCCATAAAAATATATGATACCTATACACGTTTTACTCCTGAACGATATGAAAACATATGTAAAGTATCAACTACCATAAATATTTACGTTATCACACATAAAATCTCCAAGGGATAGATATCACCAGTAACACACAAACTTATCGCGGGAAACATAAGGGACAATAACACTATTTGATAGTACCGTAGTTTGCATACAGCGGGTCGAAGCGGAACAACTCCCTTGATACGTATCTCAGCTCCGCGTATAGTCGCTGAGGTGATAATCGTTCCCGTATGCAGATTTGGATTGTTCCGTATTCAGTACTAGACTAATTGTCTAAATCTAGATGTATTGCATTCTGTTGGTATTTGAAAAGGTATGGGGTATTGCTTAAGGCGCTTTGCACACTTATTAGCAACTTGATTTTGAGAAACTCTGGAGACGTAGTAATTCTAGTTGCGAGTTTCGGGGATTGCAACTATTTATAAATGCTGCAATATGTAATTGAACACACCAACACGTCCGATGTCAAGCCGGCCTACAGTCTGCTTGATGTCTTTTTAGGGTTCCGTATCTCAAAAGGAAAAACGGAACCCTTATAAGATCACTTTGTTTTACGAAGAAAAAGTTTACGAAGAAAAAAGTTATGGCCGTTTATTCAGCAAAAAACGCATATTTCGACACACTCAAGGGAATCAAAACCTATAGGGTACTTCCCGTTGACCTAGAACTATGAAATTTGGCAAGTAACATCGTTATAGACTACAAGTATAGGAATAAATCTCAAAACTATACATTTGTAAATAGATCTTAAAAAATAGGGGTCTATATTTTATATAGGGTGTTGAAATTTCAAATTTTTCAATTTTAAATTTCAACACCCTACTACTTCAAAAACTACTAGTTCAAATGCGGTATCATATGAAAGGGCATGATGTACACATTGCAAAATATATTTTATTTAATTTTTTCGACGCATTATTTATTATTTATAATGAAAAATATAAAATTTACGTATCTACGGAACCCTCAGTGGGCGAGTCCGACTCGCACTTGTCCGGTTTTTTTTTAAATGAGAGGGGGCAAACGAGCATGTGTCCCCTGGTGGAAAGCAATCACCACCGGCCATGGAGATCATCAACACCAGGGGGTCGTCGATGAATGCCATACGGCCCACTCGATTTATGGATATATAGGTAGAAGAGCGCTCTACGGACAGCTCTTTGTAAGAACTTAATTCTGGCATAGAGATCTCACACTGTGAGATGGTTAGCGGTGTTGCTCGCTGATCATAGAGAGATCAAGGAGCAACCGCCGCAACCGCCACATCGCTGATCGCACGAGACCCAGAGGGCAAGCGCACTAAATTGGAAAAATAGTGGTCTAAAATTGTCTGGAAGAGATTGCTCATAGCGAAAAGACTGTCTATTGTATTGCCATAACCACAGTTATAACATTGTTTATTGAATCGTATTTTAAATAATTTGCCATGTTGACATAATAGAGTGGAGCCAGCGGAACGCTTACGAGGATATACGCCGAAAAATCACTCTTGGAAATGAATAGCCTCCAAACCCACTCCACTCCACTCCAAACCGATTTTGATGAAACTTGTCACAATTAAAGAACTCTACATGCTTGAGCTTTGTGTCGAAAGAACATCCACAGACCCTGCAGTACCCGCAATTTTCGGAGGCATTGAAAATGAATTTAAGAATAAAACAATTTTTTAATTTTTTTTCAATGTCAAAAATATTTTTTTCACGCTCGTAAAGGCACACCTACAGGACACAATTATTAACCAATTTCACTGGGAGAGATCTCAATCGACGCGCAATCTATCTTCGAAGATGCGCTTTCCTCATTTTTTCGATATATGTAATAGTATTTTTTAATTAATTACTTACTAAAAAAGGATAGAATTTTTTTCCCGACTTTTTTTTTAATTTTAAAAATTTCTCAAAAACTATCTAGCCAATTTTCAAAATTCCTTCCCTATCGGATCCTTAAATTCTGAACCTGGGGATACCTGTTCCATGGCGAAATCTCAATTATCCTCGGAGATATAGCGAAAATAGCTTATTGGCCGAAAAGGATTTGATAGACATTTTCAATGTCAAAAAATGAGATCTATCATTATGTTCTTGAGGAATGACTATCAAATACATTTTCCATTGAAATCAATGGAAATCATACACTCAGCGAATCTACTCGCTCCACACTTTAATGTAATTATAACTCTAGCTACAAGTCACAACATTATGTAGATACTCATGACTTTGGTCGGCACCTGGTACTTAGCGTTACTTTGTGGACATGTAGGCAGATAACTTAGTTACATGCATTGTTAGTACGTGATATTGTATAAATAAGCAAAAAATATACATTTTTGGTTTCAGCATAGATTTTTTTTATTTAATTATTTTAAAACATTTATAACGCCATTACACATAGTATACACCAATATGATGTTATAAGACAAAAAGTCAAATAATGAAATATAACAATTATTAAATAAGAATAAATTAAATGCAAACAAATTAAAATTAAAATAATTAAATAATCACAATAAATTAAACAAAACTGAATTAATATCGGATATATCACACGACACTTTCAATATATTTCTGCGTCACTTAGATAAACCTTTATTTTATATTCGAGAACAAATTATATTGTGTGTTTTGATAGTTCACTTCATTAGAGAGAGACGAACTTCTTAGCTTCCATGGATTCACCGTGCGGGTGCCGGGTCCATCGTGTGGCAGAGAGAGAAACACAAGCAGATCCCGAGACTTGTGACACGGGTGTAGGTTTAAGGGGCCCCTTTCCGACGTACATCAACACTCACCTTCACTACTTGTGTTTCTCTCCCTGCCCTGCCAAATCTGGTATGAACCTGCTAATGCAGCTTTAGATACTCGTTCTAGTATAGAACTTACTGCACTTCTGGACAAGCCAAGGTCTTTCAGCAGGTTATAGAGAGATTTTGCTGGTATACCTCTCGCTCCTACTTCTACAGCGTATAGATTAACTACATAGCCGCTTTTTGTTAATTCGTTTAGGAGGTCATAATATTTGTTTTGTTTTATCGCGTGGTCTTTGGGTATGTTAGTTTCCCACGGTACGGTAAGCTCTACAAGTACTATACGTTTTGTAGCTCTGGAGAAAAGGAAAATGTCCGGTCTGGATGTCGAAACAACCACATCTTCTGGGATTTTATAGTGCTTTTCATACGTGTCCATTAAAATAGTCCAGTCAGGTGCTGCACTGAGGATTGAGTAAGGCTTGTTCTTGGAGTTTGAAGTTGAGCCTCCTTTTATAAAGTTAATTTGTCTTTTGTTTGTCGTTAATCCTTTTTGGGCTCTAGCTATTGAAAGGCTTATGGCTTCACGTATGATTTGAAGTACTCTGTCATGGCGATGTGAGTAATGACCCCTATCAAGGAGCACCTTGCATCCCACCAATAGGTGCCTTGCTGTACATATTGCCTCTCCACAGGTATAGCAACATTTTTCAGAGGCTTTTCCCCACCTAACTAAGTTACTCTGGTCAGGGAGGGTCATTTGAAAGGCATTAAGATAGAATTTTAATAAGGCAGGAGACCAGTCATACAGCAAGGTGCGCCACTTCAGAGCTAACGGGATGCAAAACTCGCCTATGGTTAACCACTCACTTTGCATTTCTAAATTCATAGCGTGCACTTTGTAACTGTCATTTTCGTCTTGTTGTAGAAAGGTTTTTACTATGTCTCGGTCTTCCCTTTTCTTTCTCGCGCCCAACCCAGCTCTATTTGCCTGTGCACCTACCATAAATTGTTTGTGGAATTGAAGTCTAGATTCTAGGTCTGTGGCATTTTTGTCTTTTGGGAGAGATTTAACTAATTCGTCTTGCGACTTTTGCAAAACATGCGTTTTTGTAACTCTCAGGTGTTTATAGAGTTCAGAAGGTTTCTTTAATTTCAGCCCAAAACTATTGTGATCCCTAAATAGAGTCGAGGGATCAGCCGGATGTGCCAGTCCGAACCATGACTTTAATATCTTTATGACATTAGCATCTAACTTTGCCAAGAGGGTTTTACCGAAGTCATATACTAGGAAAGGCCAAGTGAGACGTGATGTGAGATAGTTGTCGTATATCCATGCTTTTTTAATATTACTGATAGGCTGTTGGTCTACCTTATTGAGGTCGTTAATGAAATTTTCGACAACTTCCCCCAATGATGGTGAGCGTCCTTTGTAATCTATCTTTCTACCAAGAAATTTGAAAGGCACTGTTTCTGCAATCGTAGCAACTTTTTGGCCGCTTATGGAGAGTTCCGGGTCGTAAGAAGTGTATTTGGTATTTCGTCTACCCAGACATAAACAATAACATTTACTTGGTTTCGCCCTCAATCCCTCCGTCCATGTACAGAAGTCATCGACTTCATTTAACAACTCCTGACACTGTTATATAATATATTGATAAAAGAATTATCGAATAGAATGATGTATCTATCAAATAAATGCCCGACGCCATAACTCAAACATGAGCTAATTTTTATTGCAATTTGCTGAACATAATAGTGAGATTACTAGAAAACTTCTTCAATATTTTATGAGTGCATTCACTCCAGAAAATCAATCTATTATTTTGCTATTGGAAATATCGTAAGCTACAAGGTCTCCGTCAAAACATTGTAAGTTGCGCGTTCTCAAGAGACTGCCTGCAATTAGATGGAGCACGTAGAAATAGAAAAGCCGATTACACTGAGTCACTGACTTGCTCTCTGCCCCTCAGATTAGATATCGAACAAGCTCCATTGTTCTTTTATTATTATTACTAGAGCTTATTATTATATATCTTTTTTTAATCACGAGTCAAGCACGGTCATTTGATAGGCGTGCGCGGGGATATAGATCCAACGCGTAGAGGCCCCTTGAGAATGTTAATGTAATGTTGTATACCCGCTGTAACCAGCCTCTATATTAGTCTAGATAAACCAATGGAACAATATACACATGAGCAGGTCTCGCCAAGCATTGAGACTATTGCATAATGTGTTGGAAATTATATGGGTTATGGAAATGAGTTCTGAACTTATTATTGTATTATTATTATTTATTTATTGCAAATATGTATGAGGGTCGTCGTCAACCCTTATTCATCCCTGCTGGGGTATGAGTCTGATCTCAAGGGTAAGGGGTTTAGAGCATATTCCTCGACGCTGCTTAACTGCGGGTTGGCGGAGGCCGGATTTTCAAGCCGCCTAAAGGCCACTGATTTAACTTAACGACTGTCATCTATAATCACGATAGCCGGATTCGACGGCTTAACGTGCCGTCCGAAGCACTGAGGAACTCGAGATAAACAAACCCATCTTAGCATACCAGAAGCGTCACTCTCTCACACGGTGTTGATCCTGTTAATTCATGCCTTGCTTCTTTAAGCAAGGCATGAATTGCTGAAGTTTTTTGGAACAGTTGATCAAAGTTCTTTAACTTTGATCAACTGTTCCGAAAAACTTCAGCACTGTATACCATATCCTGAAAATTTTCGGAAGAGAAAAAACTTCTTTTATTAATTCTATTATAATTTTTTTTCTGCACGAATGTAAAATGATTGTATCTATATGGATTACATACAAATGATTTTTTTATGCATATTTAGTAGGTATGAGAATAGGTCGTAAAGTAGGTATATTTTATACCTTTAAAATAATTTATATGGCAGAACAACGTTCGCAGGGTTAGCTGGTTATAATTCCCAAAAAGCTGGGGAGTTACCTAAAAATGTTACTGTTCATCGTTAACTCCCCGCTTCACGAACGCTGCATTACACTCGATTAAGCTTCGTCCTAAAACCTAGTAGATATTTTGAAGATCGACTCAGAACCGAAGTATTACTAGAATGAAATATGAAATATAAAAAACAAATACATTTTGTAATATTGACATTTTGTCTGATATAGCTCTGGAGACGACTGATATTTAAACACTGTGATATTTTAGAAATACTTAACCTGAAGAATAACATAATTTTCAACTGTACCATATTTTAATAACATCATAATTACAGTCATAAAACAGTAAAAATATATTCAAATCCATTTCAGGGATAGGCACACTGCTGAATGTCAATGTCTCCCCATATTTCACGGTTTCCCTACTCTCTAGTGCATATTGAATCTGAAATAACGGCGTGAGGGGAAAATGGGCGGTTACAATGGCGAATATGACAGCCAAGGCCGCATAGAACCTCTCAGGTGGTACCTTTTTATTATTTACACCGCATTTTCAAGGAGTGTTTGCTTTGAGCTTTACTTTGATTTCAGAGAAGTGGCGAGATTGTGAAAGTGTGATCTGAATACTGGGTGGTTAGGATGTTACATACTGTTTTACGGTAAGTGTAGTCGGCTTGTATGGTGTGTTTTATAGTAAGTGTAGCGTTAGTGAGATATGAGTGTAGTGTGTAGGTTATCTTTATGTTCTGTTTACCGCAGTTTAACGGTGGTGCTTGCTACAAAAACTGTACATTTTATGTACAAAAGAAATTAGGCGCCACTTTTACTTGTTCTATTTATGGGCAGTAACATTTTTGTTGTGAAAAAATAAGGTTTCTTCTATGTTCAGAGAATTTATGTTGCACACTAGCTATAAAAAAAAGTAATGAAAGTCTTCTCGCTGTATTCCTTTGCATAGTTAAATTTTCCAATATTGTTGTATAATCAAAAAAAGCAACTGTCTGTTCGTCAATTTGTTTTGACATCACAACACGGGGGGAGAACGGGTTGGATAAGACGGCCGTTTTTATCAATTTCGCGAAATATATTTACAAGAACAATGTTATTAACTATGTAACTATGGTTGCGTCTTAGTCCTCCTATATCTATTTCCGTCCGTTCTCGTATATTTCCTTTTTTTTATGTGAGAGGGAGGCAAACGAGCATGTGAGGCACCTGGTGGCAGCAATCACAACCGCAGCATGGAGATCAGCAAACCGAGGGGTCGCCGATTCGTTGCCAGCTTTTTAAGGGAAATAAAGACTCTGTTTTTGAAGGCTCCCATGTCGTTATTGTTCGGAATTACCGCTGAGGGAAGTTGATTCTACAGTTTCACCGTTCGTGGTATAAAATGTTCGTGGTGTAAAAAAGAAAACGTACTGTAGTAGGTCACCAATTATCAAGACGATATGGATGGAATTTTAATTTATGGCGAGTTGTACGATAGTGGAACTCAGCGCCAGGTATCAAATCAAACATCTCATCCGTGCACACTGTAATTTGTATAGAACGCAAAGAGATACATATCCACCTACACCCCTCGACTGGACTCTCTTTCTATACCTACGTGTAGAGAGAGAGTCCAGTCGATACGAGATCATTGGAACATCGACGATTCGAACTGCTCTTCGTTGCAGTCAAATGGAGCAAGCAAGTATTGGGGCGCACCGGCCCAGAGATGCGAAAAGTACCTATTTCATGTGAGGTCGAGTTTTCGAGTCAGAGGCTTTATATAGTTGAAGGCGATGTTGGGGATATCGCCTGGCTTTATTGATGACGCCAGTCTTCCTAGAAGCCAGTTATCATTGCATTCCAAGTGCCCGTGAAACTGAACATCACTCGATATGTCGACACTCAAGATGCTGATATTTTTTTCAAATGGCATTAAATTAAAACACGAGGTTCGTGTAATATGTGGGAACTGATTAATGAAATGTTCATGTTTAGAACTAGTCTCTTTCTCACAGGGTACCTATTGAAGTAACAAACCATATCATATATACCTATCGACTAGTTGATGCAAGCCTACTGCAAATATTTTTTTATTCTACGTCGGGTGACAGAGCCGTACGACCCGCCTGATGTGAAGCGGCTCCCGCAGCCATATTAACTATCGCGACATGAAGTATCGCACGCGCTGTCAACGCAGCAACTCTTTCCTTTCTGTTTTTATATGTTTAGTTTTTATTGTATGTTTAAATAAGATAATTTTTCTTTTCTTTTTTTTTTATACTACGTCGGGTGGCAGACAAGCATACGGCCCGCCTGATGTAAAGCGGTTACCGTAGTCATATTAACGCTCGCAACATAAAATATCGCGCCGCAACCCCTACTGCCAACGCAGCATCTCCTTCCTTTCTGGTGACCTCACTCACGCGCAGGAACACAACAATTCTCAAGGGAATTGTTATTTGGCTGCGGTATTCTGTGAGGTGGAGGTACATTCCCCAGTCGGGTAGTTTTCAATTACGTTCCCTACCTCTCTTTTCGCCAGAGCTTCGTTTGTCAGTCAGCAGGGTGCACCGCGTGCAGGTGAAGTTGGCTTTGGTTCAAAGATGTTGATAAATCACTTACACCCCAAATGTACAACTTCATTCATGTACAACACATGACCGTGTGCAAGATAGTCACAACGCATTTTTTCTTTGTTCACTAGCTGTCTTAATCATACATAGAGCTTCGATTAAACGCAAACACTATTAAAAATAAACAAAGGTCAAACCTTAATACGAACTTAACTACACAATTGCAACATAACTGTACTCCGTTTAAATATTTGGAGCACTATAAAACACAAAATTATAATTATACCGGGGACATTTTACTGGAATTAAAACCGTTTCTGCAAGCCTGAAAGTAGGACAAGTCCATTTTAAAAAGCAGCATCTGGGTTTCTTCTCGATGTTTTCTGTATTTCAAATATGAAGTGAAATGTTAGTTTAAACGCGAAAACATTTTAATGGAAAACTTTTAAAGGACTGCACTTCGTTTGACGGTAGAGAGATATACTGTTTGATAGTTTAAAGTAGCTACATCTTTTGAGGAGCTCCATGGCTCGTGTCAGTCTCATTGAACACGCAAGTTAAGCAACGTCGACTGTAGTCTGTCCATTGATGGGTTTATTTATGTTGACCTTCTCCACGCTTCCGATACCACGTTAAGCCGTCGGTCCCGGCTTTTGTCATTAATAAATGACAGTCGTTGAGCCAAGTCAGTGGTCTTTAGGTGTCTTGAAAACACTGGTCTCCGCCAACCCGCAGTTGAGCAGCCTGGAGTATGCTTTATACCCCTTCGATTAAATGGAGACCAGTATCCCAGCAGAGGAATGATTATGGGTTGATGCCGAAAAAATATATTAAGTATATAAATGAATTAATTGTTATAGTGTAAGATTGGTAATAATAATGACACCAATTTCACCCAGATCTCATCTCCATAACCCAATTATTTTTCATCACACTTTGAAATAATCTCAACGCCTGCCGAGACCTACTCATGGGTATATCGCTCCATTGATATATCCTGGAGCGGATCACGGCGGGCGTAAAACATTACATAAAACTTCTCAAAGGGGCCTCTGCGCGTTGGATCTATATCCCCGCGCACGCCTATCAAATGACCAGTCTTGACCCTTGATTTAAGAGAGAATGATATCAATAACAAATTGCCACACCTGGACATGCAAATCATTTACACGGGTAGTGCCTTGTATTCAAAATGGCTCTTAATTATAACGTAAAGAACTTTATGACTAGAAGTCTAAAATAATTAATAGAAGATGCTATCCTAACGTCGAGTAGGAGCGTCCATAGGGTGCGATAACTGCTTACTATCAGGCAAGTCGTACGTTTGTTTGTCAACCTAGTCATATATAAAAAAGAACTATAGAAGGAAGGTATTTATTTCGCGTTTCGCTAACTTTGACATCTAACTATATTATGTTATCTTTGGCTGACAGGCTTTGAATCAACTTTACTACTACAAACTAAACTTGAAATATACCCTACAAAATTACAATAAAGTTTAAAATTTTCCAATATCTTCCTGACTTATCCACAACCGATTCCATCAGACTCGTGTTCAATGAGCACATTCACCGAATTGAGCATACTCATCGAATTAGAGCTCACGAAATCATACAGTTATTTATTACGTGCGAGTTATAAACTTTCAGTTGGAAACACGATGTTAAATTCCAAATGAATAGGCCCTGTAAGAGAGCATTAACTCAACTCCGCGTAAAGTACGGAAACGCGCTCCGACGCTTCGCAATTGTCAAAGAAAAAGGAACGTAGTTGTATCGTGGTTCATTTTTATTATGCCTACAATAGAAGTCAACTGTCACATTTGAAAATTATGAATTGATTTATTCATTATATAAGCTGCAAAATATTTTATTGCACCATTTTCTTTGGTTCAAATGTCCGAAAATTGGTTCATTCTAAATATAATAAAATAAGTTTTGTACTTTTCATGAGTATTTTTAAGACATTTCTATATCCACACTGCTCATCTGACATCTGATAACAACAGCCGAGACCGACGGTTTACGGAGGAGCTCGAGATAAATAAACTCATCCATGGACAGGACTACTGTTGACGTTGCGTAATTTGCGCGATAGATTAGACGGATACGCGCAACGACGCCATCGAGATCCTCCTTTAACCAGTAAATAATCAATTTAAGAATACGTGTGGGACGGGCCATGCTTTAAGCCGACAGTATTTGCACCAAAGATGATTTTCAACTAGAGATGTGTTCCACCTGCCTTCATTGTGTATAGAAGTAGCCAAAGTAATTGCCTAGCATTCGCATAATTCCGGGCCATTTACCGTTCGCGACGGCAAAACGTTACCGCTAATCAAAACAATTATTGAAAAGTTGTAGGTAATATCTTCTTCTTGTAGGAATATCCTTTTTGTAATATCTTCGTTGTAGGTAATGTCTTCTTGTTTTTTCACTTCCTTTTTCTTTCTTTACGTATTGCATGTGTAACTGCATAGGTATTGAGTAAGCGCTTTGTAGCCAATTTTTTACTGTCGTGATGTTCGCAAATGGCCTATCTATATATAAAATGTCATAGTGTGCATTCACACAAAAACCAATTTCGTCCTAGGCTTTGCTGTCTGTTTATGCCTGCGGACGACCGCGACGTCGTCGTCACTTAATGATGAAGAGGGTAACATCAGTTTTATGAACTAAGTTCGAGATTTTATACTGAATGCAATACTTACATTGTTTCGTTAGCAATGTACTTTCTGTATTTTCATAATCTATGTTTGAAAATCAACTCTCCCCGGAATCCGGGCACGGCACTCTCAGTGCGCTGTTCATTTGTCACTAAAATTACAAAAAGCTTGCGGCGGGCGCTGGCGGGCGCTGTTGCGGCGCTGTCGCCGAGATAATGAGTTTAATTTCGTCAACGACGTTAGCTGTTATTCACAATTAAATGCTCGACGATAATTAATAATTTTCCAAATGTTTCGATGGCTTTCGTCAACTCTTCTTGAGTTGATGTTATTTACTTGAGATTTTTTCTTTAATGGCGTTACGCTCTAAGAAAAAGGGATTCTAGTAGATCTCATTCGCGGTAATAAATAATAAAGTGCATGCGCCGGAGCCAACTTTGATTTTGATCGTATTTTTTCTACATACTTAAGTAAATTCGCATATTTCACTAAAACATATACTCTAAGTCGATTTTATAAATAAATAAATATTCCTGGACATCCATGGCCATCTAGTCCCAAATTAAGCAAAGCCTATGTACTATGGGTACTAGATAACTGATAATATACTTAAATATATGTATTTCTTGTAAATACATCATATAATACATAGAAAACACCCAGACCAAGACAAACAGACATATTCGTGCACACAAATATTTGTATGTGATATCTTGTGATCGAACCCGCAACCTCGGAGTCAAAGTGGCCATTTCTAACCACCGAGCTCGTCATAAGTATTTTAAAATATTTGGAAAGAATTTTATCTGCATAAGTGTTTTAGACAATGTTGAACTTTTTTGGCCTGAGCATACCTGAGTTTTCAAGTCCGGACGTTAAAGGGTAGCCTATTTCTTTTTACGATTTGCGGTATTTTGCGTCTAATGTTTTCATTTACTTTTGTATGCTCAGACTTGAATAACGCAGAATTTTTCTTCATATTCTTTTTATACAGAAAATTAACAAGATTTTCGGAATTCTGCTGTAAAAGGAGTGTGAATCTTCAGTGAAGCTTTAAATTTGGGTTAAAAATAAAAATATAATAATTTTGTTTGCATGTTAACTAGAGCATATAGCCTGTGTTATATTGTGCATAGTGTTGAAGAAATATCACCTACTATAATACACATATTGTGTAGAAGATACACCGTTGTACTCTCGTGTTATTTTCTGAAAATATGTTGCTAAAATAGTAACTGAAGTTGCAGGCGTAAACATGCCGACCTATAGTCGTGTATGTTTGTAAGAGACGATGCAACAATGTTTTATTAAGACACCTAGGTTAATGCAGGAGAAAACATTCTGGCCGATATTGGAAGGACAACTCAATCAAATTTAAACGATTGGATAGCTGATCAAAGAAAGCCACATTTATATTTACCGTTCCCCTTAAATTGCTTACCATTAGATAATGCAGAATACACTTTATCTGTCAACTCTTTACTGTACCACAGTATAAGTAATAGTACTATGTCAATGTACTTATTCCATCTGCCTCCAGTCCTCCAGTTAAGGCCATGTTCCAACCTTTAATTTCTAATCATGATAATAATCTGCCTACTTATAACATTCTAGTTCTTTAAATCCCTTCTTACCTTACTTTTTATTTCTCTAGTCCCTGCTTTATGGACTATGGAACAACCTTCCCAGTATCAGAAGAACTTAGACGCGGGATTAATTTAAAAACATGTGTATTCATACTATTTGAAGCTGCAATCTTGTGTATTTAAGTGCTTTTAATTAATATTATTATGTGTGTATAGGTTTTTAAGCATTTGTAGATTTTGACGAGCCCGTTGGTCAAATGACTAGAAATGGTCACTTTAATTCCGAGGTCGTGGGTTCGATTCCCGCACGTGATAAATATTTGTGTCCATGAACATGCCTTTTTGTCATGGTCTGAATGTTTCCTATTTATTATCTGTATTCATTTAGAAATAAATGTACCTATTTATGTACGTATATCAGTTATTTAGTACCCATAGTAGGTACAAGCTTTACTTAATTTGGGACTAGATGGCGTTGTGTTATATGTAAAAATAAAAAACATAACGTAAGTACAATATGCACATGTATCTTTTGGGGCTCCCTCGTATCTACTTCATGCAGGTTTACTTCATGAAATGGTGCTAGTCCTCCAATTACTCCTAGAAAATATATTTCAGATATTTACCGTACTTTCGGCTTTACCGTATTTTCGGCTTTATCGCTTGACTTTTCACCTGGTAAATTAAGAAGTTCGCTTAATTGCCTTTATCATTATTCGTTTAGCGGCAGACTGAACTCAAAAGGAAAACCAATGATACCCAAGGGGTTTTCTCACGCTCCCGACTTATCTGTTTCCGATTAGAGAAAGAAATAAATTTTATTGGAGGCACATCTGATACAAAGGGTGCGCGGGAAACTTTTGAAGATTAATTCTCTTGATAAAATTTCACGCCTGAAATGTTGCAGTTACCTTCTGAAGGGGACAGTTCAGGATTTGGTGTTAGTGGGGGCATAGAGTTAATAAAATAATAGACTTAATGTTTTTAATGTATCGCGGCTTCTCTCTACCGGCGACCCGCCCGGCTTTTTTATCGCGACGGGGGCCCACCACACATTCCCACCACTATGTCTTCTGTGTAGCCAGGATTAACATCGGCGACCGCCAAAAAAGGCAATGAACAATGAAGTCCATTCCAGTCCCGGGGGTAAAACTACGGCTGCCTTGGAACTCACAATGAATTTAATCAGAAGAAATTAGTAGGAGTAGGAAGCTTTTGGAAAGGCCTGCCCCGGCTGTGTACGAGTAGATTGCTATTGGCTTACGTGGCGCAACGTCATTAAAGCTTTCAGTCAGCATGATTTTTCCAACATCATCAATCAACCTCTAATTTCAGGCAATTTACATGAAACATGCGATCTCACATGGAGTGCTCTTGTCATCTTTGGGCGGGAATCTCCAAATACCAGATTGCACCTCGTGACTTGGTTCAGAGAAAGCACTGAGGATTGTTGACGATTCCAAGCTTATGAATGATATTGAGCCATCAAGTCTGAGGCTTTAAATTTTACTGTCTCTCTGAAACTTTGACTCTCTTTGTGCATTTTACTGTCTGTACAATGGGTTGTGTTCGGAGGGATTGTTTGACATAATGCCCACGGCCTCTTTCTACAGTCGCACCGGTCTCCATCGGCAGAAAATTCATCTTCACACGTTGGAATCGAAATGGGGGGGTACTGTACGGATCCAGAGAAGATTTTTAACTCGAGCTGTCAGGTTGTGGAATGAAGTCCCTGCCATTGTTTTCTACAAGACTACAGAATGGAGGTTTTCAGCGTTAGCTATTAGTGAAAACTGTAGGAAAATGTCAGATGAGAGACGAGCTATCAATATGTTCAATTGCAAGTTAATCATTATATTCTACGCGGACAGCTTAGGTCCAATCAGGGGGCCTAGTCCGAATTGTAAATTTAGAGTTTTCGAGAAAACAAATGTCAATGACATTAAATTATGCTTTTCTGGATATAAAGTATATTGATATCTAAAAATTTTCAATACGTAGTAAGCCATCAGATTACTTCAGTGAAGTAATCTGACAAGCAAGACAAACTGAAGTAATCTGACAAGACTGAAGAGCAAGACAAGAAAACTAATGGTAACTAATGTTGCCATTAATTTTCTTGTCTTGCTCGTCAATTTGGTATAACTCGACAGTGCGACTTAAAAACTTGTAATCAAAGAGTCTACTAATCATATGCACTCTAGTGATCACCTGTGCCATAACACGCTATTTTTATTATGAATCAAAATCACTATATTATTACCATAGATTGTAATAATTAGTAGTACAAATTATTGTGCTATTTAGTCGAGGTAATTACCCATTCTGGGATTGTAATGACTATTGAAGATTCTTATCATAACATGAACAATCCAATTAGCTGTTACATCGCTATTGGTAATCGAGGCAAACATAACTCACTAGTTTGTATTTGTTCAATTGAATAAATGGATTGGAAAATATTCTCTCATACTTTATCATTATTATCTCTCTATTGATCACAGGTCAAGATTCAAAGTCAGTCAAAATTCTTTATTCTGTGGGCCCTCGCGGGCACTTAGACACGTCTTTTACAATTAGGTATATTTTTTTTATCTACCAGCATTTCGGAATGACCATTGACGAGAAGAAATGCTGAAAGAGACTCTGTCAATATAGGTCTTTTTTAAATCGCCATACAATATTATCATTATACATAAAACAATATTATCATAACACAAACAAAAAAAAAATGGTATTCAACCAAATTATGAGAAAAAAAAGATCGGTCATTTGATTTCTACCACAGTATAAGTAATGGTACTACGTATTTCTACCATGCACGAGACCTTCTTATACTGGCAATAATGCTCTAAGTGCGGTTGACCTACGAGATAGCAACCGTGTTGCCGTTGGTAACTGACACTGACAGAGCAAAAATGTCTTTTCATTTATGTCAAAGATAACTTGAAATAGACGATACGTAAATTGAGGTAAATTAGATCGCTAGTACATATACTAGCGATCGCCCGCGACTTTATCCGCGTAGACTTCAAGATAAAACGTTACCCCAGATTTTAAGGTGGTCTACCTTCTTGCGGCTTTATCTTTTTCCAGTATTACAATTGTGAACTGCATCCAATTTGGAACAGTGAATTTTGACAACATACAGAAAGTCAGACATGGCAAAAATCTAAAAATACGTGTTTTGGCTTCTGTTGTTTCTATAAAGACCCCTCATATTATTTTTACGTAAATATCTCCTATGTACATCGGCTAGTTAGAATTTTATTATACATCATGCGATCCATTCAGTATTAACTCTATGTAACTAATATCGATTATCATGTCTACGTTTTAATTTGGCTCAGCAAGCAAAGGCGTAGTCCTAAGGTCTCCAGGGACCCGCTTCGCTTCGCCTTTTTATGGCCTTCTTTCAAGCAACAGCGCTTTAATGTCCGCTACGGTACATTTTATCTTTTTTAGTTTGTCTTTCCAAAGGAAAAGGGTTAATTTATTCGGTGACACAGTTCTGGTAAAAGCCATTTCTATTTTATGTACTATTTCTTTTGTTTGGATAACTATATATATTTACGGATATAGTCGCTCATCTCTAGAGCTAAAACCAACATCATTTGCACGTGGATTTTGGCAATTAGCAAATTTTAGTAACTAAGATGTAGTAAGGTGCTCGATGGCATCGTTGCGCGCATCAGTCTAATCGTACACCCAAGGTAAGCAACGTCGGCCGTAGCCTGTCCATAAATGGGTTTATTTATTTCGAGCTCCTCCGTGCTTCGGAGGGCACGTTAAGATGTTGTCGTTAGATGACAGTCGTTAAGCCAAGTCAGTGGCCTTATAGTACACAAGACCGTGTACTCAATCTGTAGTTCAATTGGGGACGTAAGTACTTACAGAAAACCGACTAAGGCTAACGACAATTCCCAAAGCCTATGCGGTTTTTGTGTTCTTCGGCAATCCGAAAATCCGAAATCCAAAATTTGACAATCCTAAAGAGAGTTTATGAGTAGTCCCGGCAGAGAACTTATTTGCTCCATTGGCCATCAGTTCTGCGGAGCCTGCCCCCTTTCACTCTAGCCAGGTGATCCGTAGGGCTATATCACTTTAGCCTGGTGATCCGTAGGGCTATATCGCTAATTTCAGTTCTGCTACGCATATACTTATTCCTGAGTTCATTGCGAAGAGATACTCTGAGCATATGACCATGCTGTGTAATGAATCCTGATTATCTGAATATCTTTTTACCGGTTTTTGGTTTCTTTTCCTTTCTTGCAGTAACTTTAGTTTCACAAAATGAAAACCAAGCTATTATCTCATAACATTTTGCTTTTTATGTTTTAACCATTGTTTTATTATCCATTGTTTACACTACAGATATACCAATTTAGATTGTTCAATTTCATGTTGATTTAATTGCGAGGGGTCTGGACGCATACCGCAAATTTGGGCGCCTAAAACGATACGATAGATGAGACATTTACTAACAAAATAAAGATATAATGCAACCGCGAATGGGCAATCATACTATTTTATGAGAGGGATAGCTGTTCGAAATTACTAGGGTGCTGGCGCCAACCAGACGTCGCATGCTGGCAGGATTGGCTCGTTTCATATCAAGGTTATATCAGTTAATCGAAATAACTTTTGTACACCATGGTTGAATGTGAATCACGTATTCTTAGATAGATATCCCGCCGCGCGGAATAAAACCAATTTCTTTTACGTTCGGGATGCTTCTAAATGTACTTTTTTATCTATCACATTTTTTTCGTCCGAAGTAAATGGTTATTTATTCATAACTTATTCTACACATGGGGGTGTGTACGCAGAGTTACATCTAGTAAAAAAAATCAAATACACAAACAACACTAAGCATTAAGGGATACATGAACTTGAGCTCGTTCATAAACAAGGATGCAGGAAGAACTAACTTTAAATCATTGAGTTAAATAATAAAATCTAAACTTCACATAAAATCCTCGTAAGTATTAACATATCTTCTATATACATTAATGTTGCTAAGCGCAAAACTCGAGAACGGTTCGGCCAATTCTGAAAATTGTTGTAGGTCTTTATGGAGAGACGTAAAAATTGCGAGGAAAATAAAACACCACTTTCTACCCGTGCGAAACCGGGGCTTGTAGATTTAATAATAAATAATAATTACTACAAGTAAATACCATGACAAATAGCAAAATAAAAAACTTCAAAATTCCACAATGAGTGGTATTGTAACACACGGTTAACTCGTAAATAATTTCCTGCGCGAACAAACCCGTAATATACACGCTGATCGAATGAAAACGTTTGGTTTATTCACGTGGTCTTTCACAAGAAATTAATTCAATATGTTAATTAGGCGTAATTTCAATTCGATATGGAATCCTAGGATGGGAGTAATGGAAAACAGGAAACAACTTGTTCAGCTCGATTGAAGCTTATCAGAGAGTCGGAAAATGGATTTTGCTGCACACCATTGAATTATTTCACCGCACACTGGTTTACGATTTGTTTTAATCTGATATTTATTTTAAAACTAGCTTACCCGACAGACGTTGTCCTGTCTTCTTAACAATGAATAGTTATTGAATTGGAAATGGTTTCGCGCAATCTGTCAAATATCTAACAGCCCCCCTAGCCAAGTGTAATTCGTAGCGTAACGAACGTTAGATAGATCACGTTACATTTGTCAATTCTCATACTAAAATGTTCGATTTTGACAAATGTCACGTGATCTATCTAACGTTCGTTACGCTACGAATTACACTTGGCTAGGGGAGCAGTTGTGTCAAACGACATAAAATTGAAGAAAAGTGAACGACCACATTAATTTTTCTAATGTGTCTAAAGTGTCTAAGTGGTCGTTCAGTTTTCTTAAATTTTCCAATTTTCCGCTTGACTTTCTTATTTTTTTTCTTTCATAATAATAAGTTTTCTTTCATAAGAATCTTCTCCTGATGATAACAAATACAACATAAAAAGAAATAGCGAAATCGGTCGCGCTTCACGCGTGATGCCGTGACCAAGGGAAATAGGTATTCATTTTTATATATATAGATAACCATTGAAACTACTAATATAGTGACGAGCCCGGTGGTCGAATAGTTAGCAATATCTACTTTAACTCCGAGGTCGCGGGCTTGATTCCTGCACAACACAAACATTTAGTGCGTAAACATGTTCGTTTCTTTTGGTCTGGATGTATTACATAACACATATTATTATGTATTTAAAAACATCGGACGCGCAGCATGCGCCACCATAGCGAAATTTTTTTTTCGAAATCCCGAATTGATATAGGTAAACCAAGGTCACTTTACATTACTACTTTTTGATGCTCTACACGAATCCGAAGTCAGAATTTATAAATTTTGAGTTTCATGGCAACGGACAGACAGAACGACCGGACGATTTCATAAGCTCAATGAATTTCGCTGAAAAGTATATGTATATCCATAGTATGTCCATAGAACTGCCTGTCGAGGTTTACTCACAGCCAGACTCACACCCATACCAAGACTAACAGACATGTTCATGCAAACAAATGTTTGTCTAATGCAGGGATCGAATCCGCCACCTCTGAATCAAAGTAGCTATTGCTAGGCAGGCATTCCACTAGACACTATTATAATATTTCCTTATTATATGGAAAACATAATACATTTCTCGTTATTTGGTATTTACCATTTACATACTTCACGTAGAAAGTAAACTCAATCCACATTTTCTCATTACGAATCTCTTTTGCCGTCTGTTCTTTGTTTCCATTAAAAATGAGCAAAAAATGTAATACAGACAATGCCTGTAAGCCATTTAGTCGATTCGGTTGAAAGCTTTTGGACTCTGTATACATATACCATTATTACTTGACAGATTTTTAACTCTATTGTGTGTTAAACGCATTATGTTGTTGTCACACAAAACCCTTGGCGGTCTAGTGGTTTACGCAGCAAGGATGTCAAGCCAGCCCCCCTAGCCAAGTGTAATTCGTAGCGTAACGAACGTTAGATAGATCACGTGACACTTGTCAATTCTCGTACTAAAATGTTCGATTTTGACAAATGTCACGTAATTTATCTAACGTTCGTTACGTTACGAATTACACTTGGCTAAGGGGGGCAGGGGCCCTACCGCCGAAGCTGAAGCCGATTACCAACAAATATTATCATTACAAAAAATGGTCTTTCCTTAAAGCTATTGACAAACATCTTCAGCTTAGCCGGTAGACCTTTAGGGTTTCTAATCGCTGAGCTAAACATAATCATCAACAATCTAAGCAGTAGTTTTATTTTAACCTTCAAAAAACCCGATGGTAATCGGCTTTAGTTTCGGCAGTAGGGCTCCAGGTAATTGATAGATATATACTCGTAGATGTAATATGCTTTATTTGCACATACTACAGAAATAATTCAGCCCCCTTACCACCATCTCTTATTGCGATTCAATAACTGAATAGAATGCTTATTCATACCAATGAATAAGCGACTCTATTCAATTTGAAATAGATCTCAATAAATGGTATGAATAAGCATTCTATTCAGTTATTGAATCGCAATAAGAGATGGTGGTAAGGGGGCTGTTAGCATAGAGAAAATATCCAGTTATGGAATATGCATGTGCAACAAGGCGGCCTTATTGCAACCTTAAGGTAACGGATATTACAAATAAAGTAGGCAAGGTTCGCAAAACGACGGAAAGATGAAAATACCTAGTAACATATTTGTAGAAAGGAAACAGGAGGAGAATCCATTAGAAAGTTGTTTATTATCAGTTCTACAAAGAAATTGATGAAGATGTGACTGAGACTTTGGGGTGTAAGTGGTTTATTATTATCTTGGAACCAAAACCAATCTCATCTGCACGTGCTGCACTCTGCTGACTGACAAACGAGTCTCTGCTAGGAGGTGCTGTAGTGTATTTAAGCTGCCCGAACTGGCAAAGTACCTCTACCTCACAGAATACAAAAAGCAATTCCCTTGAGGGTTGTTGTGTTCCTATGAGCGAGTGAGGTTACCAGAAATAAAGGTGTTGTTGTATTTGCCCCAATGTGTGTCAGCGCGCGAGCTATGTTTCATGTTGCGAGTATTAATATGCCGTATGCTTGACTGCTATCCGACGTTGTATGTAAAAAAAATCTCTTTATTGTGTCCTTTAGCTATAGGCGGCTGATTTTGGCACTGGAGACTTTACCAGTCTTCGCCCTGTATTGATTTTGGATGTTTTCAACCCAGTTCTAAGCTTGGCCCGCTATCTTTTGAAAATATCTAATTTTCCTTATCTATACACTCTCGATGGAGGAGCTCGATGGCGTCGTGCGGGTGTCAAGCAAACGAAGTGAAAACGCAAGTTAAGCAACGTCAACCGTAGCCTGTCCATGATGATGAGTGTATTTATCTCGTGTGCGACTGTCATCCAATGAGAGCTCCGAAGCACCTAGGAGCTTCGGAGCTGTCATATTCAAGAGCAGAATTCAAGAGCATCCACTCTTATACCCTTTCGATTGAAGAAACCCTTGTTTATCCTACTGCTGGGATATGGGAGACCCGTATATATAAAATATACCCATATATATATTTTAGTAAGTCTAGATTTGGATGCGAGGAATATTTATTATGGTTATAAAGAAAAAGTAACGGTACAAAGTTTATAAAAAATACTTTTAGTCACGTTTTGCGCGCGTGCTGTTATAAATTATAACAATAAACTGGGGTTGGATGTTATATTTCTATAGATATGCCACTAAGCATTAAGAACAAACATTCGACAAGTAAGCCAACTGTCTCACCTCTCAATTAGTTCTCACAAGCAATCCGATGAATATCTGATATGGCGAGAGAAATGGTTTTCAGGACCTGAGGGGCAATTCTCGTAATTAAAATTCAGTTTCGATCCATTCTCGATCTCACAGATGTCACATTTGGTATTCTCGTAACACAATATGAAGATCCAAAGTTTTATTAAAAATGTAATTATATCGAAATATCACAGAAAATTAAATAAACTAAGAATGGTATGTTGGTCGCAATAAGAATTGACATTAATTAATGAATAAAAGCAGTCTACAATTTTCAGTCAATTTATAATTCAATCTTGATTTGGTCAACTTTCTTTCTGTGAAGTAAAATAATTACAAGCATTGGCCTTCTGAGGAACAAAAAAGGTTATTTCCAATATTTTCTGTTCATGTGGCACAAAAAAGTAGACACAGTTGACTTATGTAAAAGTGTTTATACTATAGGAAAGTTTATCGTCCAAAATAGTTTTACCAAAAAAACCTCGCTACTTATTGGTAAGTTAGAACATTTATCGTGTTTTCATTGCATTTTTAATGCACAAAGTAATCCATCTTTGAATGGGAGCTTTTTAAGTGGGCAAAGTTGTCCGCTCTTACAACTCTCACAACAATAAACTCTTTTTTAGCATTTTTTTTTTCTCCTGCGAGGGCCAGGACGATATTTTGTCTGCCTACTCCCTAATTTTCCCTGTCTGGAGTGATAGATATCTAGTGTTTCGTAGATCCTCTATGGGTAGTGATCATCCCAAGCTATGGCTCAGAAATCTGGGAGCCACAAGTATTGGGGTTAATGGGAACTGTTTGATATCTCGATTAACGTTCCTTTTAACAAAGTCAAGTGTGCCAGTTGGGAGGTGCAAACGTCCATCTCAACTGATTGTCCCGAGGATCATGAAGGTATGTAAAAAAATATTTTATTTATATACCATTAAGGTTACAAACGAGCATACGACCAGTCTGATGGTAAGCAGTCATCACCGCACGCTTTCCGATAGCTTACAATAGAAACGAGAAATACTGTTTTAAAAGACGAAACGTCAATATAATATCATCATCATCAGGTCGTTTTAGTTTCCACTACAGGAGCACGACCCTCTCTCGTCCGTCCTAGACGGAAGGAGGATTTGGCCTACACTCTCCACGTTGGCCAGACGGGTTGGGGAGGCCTGATCGATGTTTTGTAATGTATTTCCCTTAGTCGCCTTGTACGACATCTACGGGAAGAGACGGAGTGGTTCTATTCTAGTCTGCCGGAAACCACACGGCCAATATAATATATAAAAGGTTTAATTGCAGTATAATGATGTTCGAAGCGGAACAGTTATTTATTAATTAGCTATAATAGTTGGCACGGGATAAACTAGCACCGGAGACATATACTAAGTAGGTCACCTAATGAAAGTAAACAACACCCATAGAAGTAAACAACACCATGGGGTCTGTAATTTCTCATGTAGTTGTTTGGGAATACTGCTAAGAAAAGTTGATTCCATAATTTTTTTTTACCTACTTCTAATTATTTGTCCATCCAAGTCAAAATGGATTTAATTTCATCTTTTATCTCATCCTCATTCCGTTTAGAGAGTAAAATGGATATTTGAAATAAATTGGACAAATGAAAACAAGCCCTAAACATCGCTTACAACTGTATGAAAGAGACGGAGGGCAGACGCCCCACGGAATGGGGGTTATTTTGGCATGACTATAAATTAATTTTGGCGCAGGGCAGTGCAGTTAAGCCTCCATACATTTTAATTGCTTCCATTATCGGCTATTCTGCAAAATGGAGACCTGATGACAATGGAACCCTCCTCTCGTAATATTTTGACATAGAGCACATTGTTACGGTATTACTTTCAATATACTTTTCATGTAAACGTCTGTTCTTTTTGTGTATTTTTATTTAGTAATGATCCTTGTCAAATTTATCCCCGATATACCTCAAACAGAGTGATCGGCTGTCACATTCTACAAATGTTCCGGAAATGACACGGATTTGCTACTTATACGTCCATTACACTATCTAGTGATATGTAATGTCACAAATAATACAAAAAATGGTGCTACAGCCTTTGAGACACGAATCTCAGGATTCGAGACTTTGTACGTTAAAATATTTGGTTTCTAAAAATATACTAGTGCAATCTAAGTAGAAATCTTTAGAATACGTGATTAAACAGTGACTTAGGGGGCGAATTGGGTGTATAATATAAAGTAGAAAAAATCTCTTTCAATTTGTCAGTAGGCTATTTGAAAATGTTCTTAAATTACAAAGTAAAAATACACAAAACTAGACCGATTTGTAAAGCTTTCATTGTTTTATGGTCTATCAAAGTTTGGTGGGAACGTCCACTTTAAAGCATTAAATTATTTTAAAAAAATATTAGCATCGGAGAAACAATACAAAATGCTACATTACTATTTGTAATATAGCAAAATTTTAAATAGCTGTCGTACAAATTTCTGACTTAATGCAGGGTGATGATTATGGAGCGTTTTGGGAAAGTCTAAAACTTTGATTTTCAAGATATCACAACTCGAAAACTTTTTATGCTATCGAAGTAATTTTTCAACCTATATAATTGTGACGTCCTTACAACATATCGAAAAAAATAAAATGTCAAGCAGCCTATTGCGGCAACAATACAGTTTTAATTGCAATATACAAGAATGAGTTATCTATGTATATTTAGACCATACATTGCAATTGAATCCCATAGGTACAAAGAAAAGATTATCTTCAAATACCATAAAGAAAAATAAAAAAATAAAAACCGCTACCTCAAGTGGTTTCAAAGAGCCACTGTCACCGAGGGGTAGGTATCAGTAATTAACGCAATTGTGAATAACGGAGGCGTATGGTAATTTCTGCCCCATATCAATTTATTGTCACCCTGGAACAACCAATTTGTCCAGCCGTCTCCCTGCTCCAATTAGCGGTGGCGCCAATGCGCTTAATGTCTCAATACTGCCTTTATGCTGAAATGGGCGTTAAAACGATTTCATACGGATAATTAGAGGGATGCTTGATTTGAAAGCGCGAACGCGTTTTATGTGCTTTCAAATGGTTATATGGCTTTGATAATTGTGTTTTGGTTTGTTGGAAGGATTTATATTCCTATTCAGTAGTTATATAGGAAGCTGTAAACAATTATCTGTTTAATCAGTATCAATAAAAGGCAAACGACTGATCTATTAACTCCCAGCTCAAGCAATTGAATGGAACGGGTTGAAATTTGGCATATCGCTCATTCGCTGCATCATGGTTGCCGCATGTCGCAACAACTTATACTTATGCCGTTGCTGCACGTAGGTTTTATGATTGTTCAACCAAATAAAATTTATTAATTTTATTACAGTAATAATAAAATAAAAAAAATATTTGATACTTCTAAAATGTCATGTGCCTGTTTAGTAGTGTTAGTGATCGAACGGCAATCGCCTCTTTGACTCCGAGGGCGTGGGTTCGATTCCCGCATAAGACAAATATTTGTGTGTATGAAGATGTCTGATTGTCTTGGTCTGGGTGTTTTCTATGTACCTATTTACAAAAATTTTTTAATGTATAATCACGAATCAATAATATCAGTTACCTTGTACCCATAATACAAGCTTTGCTTAAGTATGTAATTTGTCCGAGAATATTTATTATTTAGATTCATAAAACGAGTAGAAGTGAAGAGTAGGCGAAACTGGTCGGTAAATTAAATTTAATTAAGAGAAATAATTCAAATGATGTTATTAATCAGAATTGTATATACTCGTAGTTTTAAGAACTCTAAAGCTATTAAAATCTCTTATAGTAGTTCTTACTCCTACCTTAAATAAAGAGAGAACTAGTGCGTTTGCTAGAATAAAATATATCCTATCATGTTAATGTAGGTAATACATATTTTTATAGAAAAGGAGGCCAACGAGCATGTGAGTCATCTAATACTTAGTAAGCAATTACTACAGACCATAGACATCAGCTACACCAAAACGTCGCTGATGGCAGCCTTTGTAGGGAAATACAGGCTCGTTCTTGAAGATTCTTAAGTAGTTTATTCGGAAACACAATTGTGGAAATTTGATTACACATTTAGTAAGCTATTATCGTGCTAAGATTCAATAAACATAAGATCCATTCAATTATTATCCTCTATCTATCCACTGCTGGACATAGACTTTCCCAAATTTTGCCTTTCGCCACATGCGATCCTCCGCTTTCCGCATCCAGCCGAAAGCGGCTAAGTTCACTAGTTTTCATGAAATGCGCAGACAGACCAGACTCTGTTAACGTTCTATTGTTCTCTATATATCAACAAAATAAACCGAAAAAACGAATCATCATCATCATCATCATCATCAGGTAAGTTTAGTCTCTACTACAGAAGCACGACCCTCTCTCTTCCGTCCTAGACAGAAGGAGGATTTGGCCTACACTTCCCACGCTGGCAAACGGGTTGGGGAGGCCTGATCGATGTTTTATAATGTATTTCCCTTAGCCGCCTTGTACGACATCCACGGGAAGAGACGGAGTGATTCAATTCTAGTCTGCCAGAAACCACACGGCCAAATTACACGGAAAAAACGAATGCAACTTTCCAATTGCATCGTTGAAGGAAAGTTAGTGATAAATATTTTCATAGCCAGCCAATTAGAGGAGTGGAAAGCTAACTGCGCAACAGATAGGGCCCGTGTTCAGTAGAGCCGTAATTCTATTAAATGATTAAATAATTCAGCCAAGTTCAAAGGAGGTACGCTTCACAAGTAAAACGAAGCAAATAACATCGTAAATAGAAATGGGGGAGAAAAAAGCGAACGCAATCGTGGTTAGAAAGGGGACATGTCGACATACCTAATTAACGATTAAAAATTATTGCTGTAAAATTATATCAAATGAAATTATATTCATTGAATATTGTGATCGATTTATTTCTAATGTTCACTGTTTCCTATGTATGAGTAAGGAGATGCGTTAATGTTTGCTTTAGGAGCTGTGTTGCCAGCGTGTAAGCAGTACTTCTTATACTGATAGTATATGTTTCTTCTTATCCGTATACATATAAAAAGTATACAACGTCAAACAAGCATACAGCACGCCTATTGAAAAATCTGTAGCTTAAAGGTATGTAACACAAAAAGTATTTTTCCTGACTTCTGGCGACCTCACTCATTTCCAGGGAAAAGAAAAATATTATGACGATGAGGAGTTTTGTGAGGTGAATAGAGTCAATATGATTTATACCTCTTTCGCCAGAGATTGTAGATCTAGATTTGTATAATCTTAGAATCCAAAAAACCCAAGGTAGGTTCCATTTATTAATGAAACATAAAAAAGAAAATTATAAATTTACGAAGCATTCATTCCTTCTTGCATTAATTTTATTCATTGTATTTTCTTAATCGATGTCTTATAAATTATGATAACGTACATCACTATACCAAATCGCTGTGCAACGCTTTTCAAACGTAGGGTGCAATAAGGTGCACAAATTAGAGCAATTTAACTTTTGAACGTATCTCGTCTGACTTGATACATTGCATTGGGAAGTCAAGCGTAGCGAAGTAAATTTATCCATATACATAGATATCGTACGTGAATATGAACAAAATCACAGTTTGTATACAACTACAAATTTTAAAATTAGAAATTAATAGATATATGTAGTTAAGTACCTATATATATCAAATAAACAACATCTAATTAATATAATTTTCTCATTCATATAATTTAATAATCAGACCAGATTTAAAATTATATTATATTTAATTTTAAGGTTACTTTAAGTTTATTTTAAAAATAGTATTTTAATATTTTGTGTTCCTTAAAAGTAATAATTATTTATATAAATACATACTGTTAAATCTCTTTTTAGAATAGAATAGAATAAAATGTATTTTCCCGAAACACAGGAATATCCTAGTTCAGACATGTGTTGAATTGTCTATAATTCTATGTTCTTGTTTTTATTACATAAAATTATCATTGTAGATTATTGTTATTATAAAGATATTGAATGATCGTTCATCAAACATCATTCTAATGATCCCAAATGCGATATCTCTAATACATGGGGCACACTAAAAGTTTTGCACTTCTAGCTAATCGGAACTATTTTAATTTCGAATGTTATATTATTTGAAACGACTTGCAACCTTCTTAGCAATAAAAAAAAATTGGCATGAAATCATTTGTCAATTGTTTTTTATCACACATCAAAGTTCTACGTACGCAACGAAAATGGAATTAAGTCGAAAAGATTTTAGAGCGATGATTTTTTATGATTTTAAAAGTTCTCTCTCTCCGCAAGACGGTGCCGCTCGTCTTCAAAATACTTTTGGGAGAGAAGCACCTTGTTTAAGCACCGTGAGGTGATTGCTTTGCTGAATTTGAGAGAGGTCGGGTTTCTTTACATGACGAATTTCGTGAAGGGCGGCCTTCTACTGCCGTCAACGTAAATAATGTGGCTACTGTTAAGCGGCTAATTGAAAAAAAACCCGCGGATTACCTATGAGACAATTCGGGGACTATTGGAGATTGGTATGAGTCAAATTCAGAAAATTTTACACGAAGAATTAAAATTCGGAAACGTTGTTGTCGTTGGGTCCCTCATGAACTGACAGCGGAGCAGAAGCGGGCTCGCGTGGAATGGTGCTCACAGATGCTACTGAAGTACGACCACGGACATTCTAATGCTGTTTATGACATTGTCACAGGAGACGATACGTGGATTTATTGTTTTGAACCCGAAAAAAATCAGCAGTCTTGTGAATGGGTGTTTGAAAATGAGAACAGGCCAACAAAAGTGAGGCAGGCGAGAAACGTTGGTAAAAAAATGATCGCGGTTTATTTTCTCAGTTACGGGTCCCATCTGCACAATTCCATTTGAAGATCAAAAGAGTTTGTTTGTTTGTTTGTTTGTTTGTAAACTTTATTGTACTAGAACATACATGTAGATAATACAAAAGAAATGTCATATACAATGGCGGACTTATCCCATGCAGGGATTTCTTCCAGTCAACCATAGTGTGTTAATGCCGAGTGGTATTCTATCATTTGTTTACCCAGGGTGTTAGAAAAAGTTCGCGAAAGACGACCAAAAAGCCGCGTTCTCCTACATCATGAAGTCATTATTAGCTTCCGAAAAAGTATAACTCGTCACCCATCCTGCACATAGCCCCGAACTAGCAGGCTGTGTGTGTTTTCTGTATTTTCCCCAAAATCAAAGATTTGATGAGAGGTTTCACTTTTACCAACTCCGAAGAGGCAGTCATAGCGTTCAATCAGCATGTAGAAAACATGCCTTCAGATCTGTGGTCCTCCTGTTTTAAAAAATGGTTCGATCGCATGAAAAAATGTTTTAAATGTAAAGGAGAGTATTTTGAAAAGCAATAAACATAATATTTTGGTAACATGTTGCTTTTTTAAGTTACGCAAAACTTTTAATGTGACCTACGTATAAGTTTGTGAGAAGTTGGGCAAGCTGCGTATTACAGACGATGCTACAGCATAAACACAGGATTGCCAGATGCAAAATAATTATCAGTGTAATCAATTTTGACTCTATTAAAGCTGTGGAAGCTATCTCTCATATTCATCATTCATATTTATTTACTTAATAAATTTATTGAATTTTATTTTATTTATTTAATAAATTTATTGAATCTTCCCCAAAATTCACATAATTAATTAATGGTGTCTGAAATAGTTCATTCTAATTATGTTAACTAATTTACGTATAAATTTAATCCAGTTGATCTGACATTATAACGAACTTCATGAATGGGTTTTCATTGAAAGGGCTTTGAATACCAAAAGCCACAGATTACATTGGAATAGTTTGAATGATACAAATGATTACACCACTTAGCGAAATGTTCGTGCAATGTATAGGAAATATTCAAATAAAAAGCAATATATCTTAAGAGCAAGATTATTATTGTACTACTACTGTAAATTGTGTATTGTATATAAACAGTACCAAAGACCTGTTACTTTTTATTTTGTATGGGGAGTTTCGGGAATATTCGAAATTTTGGCAATATTTCTGGCAATTTTGCCAATATTGCCGGCAACAGAATATTACTACGTAATGGATACAGGTTCGGGTGTTTCAGTGAATAGATTAATGAAGTAGCTCCTTGAATTGAATGCAGTATTTGAAAACTAATAAAGAAAAATATGTTGATACTAGACATTTTAATAATTATAGCAATAATTTAATATTCGACTACTTTGTGTTTCGCTTATAACTATTTGCGGCATTTTATTAGTACGTTGGTTCCATCTAGTTGAAACTAAAAATATATCGGAGACCTAAAGAAGTGAAGATCTATCGTAACGAAGACTTATTGAAGGAAATACTTATCGAAGTGAAGACCTATCGAAGCGAAGACCTATCGAAGCGAAGACCTATCGAAGGGAAGATCTATCGAATCGAAGACCTATCGAAGCTAAGTCTTATCGAAGCGAAAACCTATCGAAGCGAAGCCCTATCGAAGCTAAGACTTATCGAAGCGAAAACTTATCGAAGCGAAGACCTATCGAAGCGAAGACTTATCGAAGCGAAGAGTTATCGAACTGGAGACCTATCATTAATATATGTTTTCGTGTTTCTTGTTGTATTTAATGGCGGTTTTGTCATTTAAGTTCTAAAAAATGATTATGATGTTCCAACTAATTGGAACAGCATGTTTCAATTTAGACTTTACTTACATATTGTAAGTGTCTTTAAGGATTATTTTTGTAAGCAAAAAGAAAATTACATTGATAATCATTATGTTTATTTCTTGGAAAAATATCTAAATCGTTCCCTTTTGATGCTGGGTTACCAAGCGCCCGAGGGAGAATCCAAAGGTAATTAGGTGAGTTTTTCTTTGGAATTATGGAATAAACATCCCATTCAGAGGTAGATAAAAGATTTTTATCTTCGGCTCTCCGATCGTCGACGTAAATAACGAACTCATTTTGGTTGTTATTAAGGTAAAAATGTGAAATCATTTTCTTAATTTTTTTTTTTGTAACGATTCTCAATTAACCGATAGAAGATTTAATTTTTTGGCTTGAAATTTGATATTTTATAATACAGGAAATGTAATAAAATTCATAAAATGTTTTGCAACAAATTTAATATTTTGAAATGGCTAGTTTTCTTTAGAAAATCCCCACTAATATTATAAATGTGAATGTGAGATTGTATGTTACGCTTTCACGTCGAAACTTCTCAACCGATCATCATGAAACTTTGGACATAATTATTTTCAAAGGTATTATAGAAGGACGTAGGATACTTTTGACGTGACAACGTCTTATAAATTGGTTAGCCGGGTGACACTTCAAGAAACTGGGTCACGTTATGCGCTTACAATGAGAGCGAGTGAAAGGCACGTGCCTTTCACTCGCTCTCATTGTAAGCGTGTCGTGGACGCGTGTCCCTTCTAAGAGCGAGAGAGACAGACATAAAAAGTGAAAGGCATGCGTCCCTTCCACTCGAAAACATTTTACCACTCAAAGTCGTTGTCACGTAAAACTTTCGCCCGTATACCGACTTTACAGGCAACCAATTTTTTTATTAAAAAAAGGTAAGCGCGGGCGGAGCCGCGGGTAGAAACTAATATAATATAAGTAGCAAAAAGTACTGAAGTATCACCGACAGCCGTAAGAATGCGTTTTTGATTGATAGGTAATCATTTTTGTCGCCATTTATTTTTTATAGCTATTTTCTTCTGATCATCTATCTTATCAGCTGGCAGCTCTTAAAATGGCATTTCTTCAGCAGACATTTTCGACCATGTAGACATACTTTAGGACCTTAAAAAAAAAAAATTGTAACATAGCATAGTTTAAAGCTATTGAAGGTTACGAACTGAATAATAAAAATTGTAATAATAGGTACCAGTTTCGGCTAGTTAGACAATATAAATTTTATTTGTCAATCAGTTATTGTAAATCCTATAAGTTATCAATTATTGTATCTAGCAATGTTCACTTTGACTCCGAGGTCGCGAATTCGATTCCCGCTCATAACAAACAGTTGTGTGCATGAACATGCCTGTTTGTCTTGGCCTGGATGTTTTCTATGTATTAATATAGTTTCTGACTAGATGGCAGTGTGTAATTTGTCCAGAAATATTTATTAATATAAGAACTAGTTGTATAAATTTTCGTGATCGCCCCCTAAAACATTTTCATTTTGATACCCCACTCAATGCGGTTGGAAGAAACAAAATGTCAAGACGCAATACGATTTATCATCTTTTTGCACCTCTTATGATACTTAGTGACACTCGTTCTTTAAGACGAATCAAAAAGTATATACATCTACACGTATACATACATACTGCTTAAACACTTAACCCTCGCTTAAACTTCGTTGCCTCGCTTAAATTTCTTAACTTTTAACATACACATTTAAACGAACATAATTATTTCTATATACAAAATAGGTTGATGCTGTCGGAGAGTTAACATCACATCACAATCTATACATATTATTTTAACATGTAAGTACCACAAATTCCACCCCGCAGTTGGGCAGCGTGGTGGTATGCTCTAAAACCCATTCGATTGACGGGATACCCGTATCCCAGCAGTGGAATGATTATGAGTTGATGCTGATGCCGAAGTACAACAAAAAAGAACACTTAAATAGATACAGAATAACAACCATTAAAATATTTTCAGAAAATATACCACCTACATAAATGTAAATGAGAAAGTTTCAAGAAGAAAAGAGTTGGGACACGACTGTTGTCATTGAAACGACCGAGCGCAAGGAAAGTTTAATTTGAGTACACAATGGCAATTTTAAAGTTGCCTCTTACGATTCACATTCAAAGTGGATTCCAAATTAATTCGATTTTTGTTGAACTTCACAGACAGCGGGTTTTTTCAGATTTAACTTCTAACTCTGATGGCGGCTCTTTTATCTTTATTGAAGGTTTCCTTTCATTAATTGATTCATTTCGATGCAAAGGGAGTACTAAGTTTAGGACCGTGGAATGACTGAGGGCGAAGAGTTTAATTAGGTTATGGCCTCGCGGTTTTTATATTATTTGACTTTTTGTAATTTTTGGTTCACGATCTTGTTTGACTGTTAATTATTAAGAATACTTTTAATTCTACAAATCAGTTCTACGAAATCTGTCAAGTATTGTTGATAACAACTGGAGATAAAAATAACGCTAGTTGACTGCATTAATATGAACTATAAACGAAATAGTAAATTAAGAGAAATTATAATTCGTGAGATCACTATATCAACTATATCTATCACTATATCAATTTGTTGCAAGACACAAGAACTAGACAATGACAAGACATATTAAAAACAGAACTTGACGTATATACATTGGAACCAGCCAGTCGCTAACAATTATTATTAATATAATTGCAAGTTTTAAAGTTAAATATACTAGCGCCGAGGCAGGTCGCTGGTAGTAGAATGGAACTTTCATTCTAATATCCGACTAGCGGCCCGCCCTGGTTTTCAACGCGTAGCTTCCGCAAAACGTAAATAAATTATAGTATAGTGACATCTTCCTAGATAATTCTTCGTACTGGTGAAAACTGTATGAAAATTGTAGTCTAATCACAGCCGAGTGCGGTTTTATTCTCGTATGTAGTGATAGTTATAATATGAATATTCTTACGAATACTATAAACTTTAAAATAACATATCTAACTGTTCATAGTTTTAAATACTCCCCACAGAGTACCCGATTGTGGGGAGCTTCGCAGCTGAAACTACAGGTCCGGTTGTTTGGATCAGGGTACTTCGGGGACTGGCTGACAAACCCATAATTTGCCAGTCGTGGGTTTGGATTCGAGGTGACTTTATGCATATGTGATCACTCACGTACAAGTGGTTGAGAATGTTCATCTGCCTTGCCATATTTATTGGTCGGGCGTTCGACCTTGCGCGTAGCGAGTGGGTAGTTATTGGCCTAAGGCGAAGGGCTGCCACAGTCGTTGCCCACGGGGCGCCTTAGTGTGGCTGCGCAGCTCGGGTACTTACGTGCTAAGCAAGAGGATGACGGTCGATCGTTTGCGTCAGACCGGTCACCCTACCGTAGGTATAGTTGTTCTCTGGGCATCGGATTACACTAGGCGTACAGAACGCATCGAGAAGAGAGCGACCCTCTTTACGGGAGCGTGCCGACAGCTTCGGTATCTATCATGGAGATTGGGAAATGGTGAAAAGGCCCACCTTGATGCTTGGGAAACCAAATATAAGGGCCTTACCACCTAAGACCTGCTACCAATCTGCTTGAATACCTGGTTGGTATAATGGGCGCGATAGCGGTGTGGGTAAAGGTCCTCTTGCCTGGTTGGTTTACTGGGCGAGAGACTCGCAATCCTCTGATATAACCGAAATGTTGGCGCACAGGGGAGCACTGGCCGTGTGGTTTCCGGCAGACTAGAATAGAATCACTCCGTCTCTTGTCGTGGATGTCGTATAAGGTGACTAAGGGAAATACATTATACAACATCGATCAGGCCTGCCCAACCCGTCTGGCCAGTGTGGGGAGTGTAGGTCAAATCCTCCTTCTGTCAGGTATGGACGAGAGAGGGTCAAGCTCCTATAGTGTAGACTAAAATGACCTGATGATGATGATGATGACAGGGGAGCATCAGCTGTAGGCATAGGATGTTTGTTCATAGTTTTAGTGACTCTCTTATAATTTGAAGCTCTTTTGTTTTGATTGCTTAATTGTATATTAAAAAATAGTGTTATAGATATTATAACAGCGATTATTCGATTTTGTGAGTGCCTAATAGTTTACTCGATAAACTAGTCTATTACAAAAGCAATAAATTTACTCAAAAAGGGTTAGTTCCGTCACATATGTTTTACAAACATGCGAGATAATGTCGAGTGATGATAGCGCTGCATTATTGCCAGGGGACGGACGCTTAACGACAAAGGAAACTCATTAAATAAGCGACAATTTATAGCACTCGGGGCTGATACTCCTGTGGGTGTTAGGTGTTGGATGAAACTAGGAAGTACCGTTTTATTGCCTCGTCTGGTTCTATGAATATTATTCGAAACGTGACTGTACTTTGACTGTAGTACCACAAGAATGTTGTGTTTTACGAATGTGGTATTATAAGATCATGATATTTTGCGAATGTGGTATTTTTAAACGGTTTTATATTTAGCTCACCCCGTTTGTTTTATTTTTTATTATTTATTCTTGGGTCAAATCTAGTAATTGAAATTTGACCCCCTTCCTGTTGACAGATTGATCTGAAATTTGGTATACACCTTTAGTTCTGGTGACAATACAATTAAATAAATTCTGTTTCATTGTAAATCCAAGATGGCCGCCGCTACAAAATGGCGGTTTACAAATTTTGTCACGACTACCTCAATATGGGTATCGAATGAAAGGGCTTGACTAGTAGAACACAGTTCACATGAAAAAAAAATGAAAATCCAAGATGGCTGCCGCTACAAAATGGCGGTATACAAATTTTGTCACGACTACCTCAATATGGGTATCAAATGAAAAGGCTTGACTAGAAGAATACAGTTCACATGAAAAAAAATGAAAATCCAAGATGGCCGCCTCTACAAAATGGCGATTTACAAATTTTGTCACGACTACCTCAATATGGGTATCAAATGAAAGGGCTTAACTAGTAGAACACAGTTCACGATGAATATTATAAAATCCAAGATGGCCGTCAACAAAATGGCCGGTTGGCGCGGTTACATATCGTCTCAATTTTCAATATGGGTATCATTTGATACCCATTTTTTCAATATGGGTATTCATTTGAATACAAGACAAATTTAAAAGTAAAAAAAATAACGACAAAAGTCAAATCTAAACTTAATAGAACGAGAAGTACTATGTAATGAAATTAGAAACTAAAAACTTGAAAATAAAAATTATGTAAAAAAAACTTTTAATTTAAACGGTTTTATTGAAAATAGTGTACTAAAAGCTAAAAAATAATTCGGTAGGTCGGAGGTTTCAGTCATCACACCCCTCTCCCTCATCAGTCTAAGGCATTGATCAGACAAAATAATAAAATCGTTGGGCCCGTGTTTCCATCCAGTCAACTCAGTTTACGCTACGCCCAACGATTTTATTATTTTGTCTGATCAATGCCTTAGACTGATGAGGGAGAGGGGTGTGATGACTGAAACCTCCGACCTACCGAATTATTTTTTAGCTTTTAGTACACTATTTTCAATAAAACCGTTTAAATTAAAAGTTTTTTTTACATAATTTTTATGAGAATATGATATTCAGCGACGGAGGGGTACAATCTTTGGAATATATTAGGTTGGGGAAAAAGTCTTTTCGTATTTTATATGAAAATTCAAAACATTTTTTAATAAAGTTTATTTACATTTAACTAAAGTATGTAGGTGCCATTTTGTTCGATAACTTTTTGCCATCTTGTAGGTACAGACATGATCCCATTACTATAGAAATTTTGGGACTTCTGTTTAAAAAACCACGACAAGTGGTTTTGGCAGTCTTCTCGTGATGTTAACCTGACATTGCCTAAAGAATGCTGAAGAGACTGAAACAGGTGGAAATCAGAAGGTGCAAGGTCAGGACTATACGGCGGATGCATTAACACCTCCCAGTCAAACTCTCTTAATTTTTGCTGAGTGGCTAAAGATGTGTGAGGTCTAGCGTTATCATGATGAAAAATCACACCCCTTCTGTTAATTAATTCCGGCCGCTTTCTCTCAACTTTTTGCTTTAATCTCATCAGTTGTTCACAGTAGAGTTCAGAATCGATAGTCCTGCCTGGCGGTAACAGCTCATAATGAATAATGCCCTTCCAATCCCACCATACACACAGCATCACCTTGTTGCGGGTTAACCCGGGTTTTGCCAGAGTCTGTGAAGCCTGACCGGCCTTTGACCACGACCTTTTTCGCACGTTCTTGTCGTACGTGATCCACTTTTCATCACCAGTTATAAGCTTCTTCAAAAACGGTTCGCTTTCATTACGTCTTAGTAAAGAATCGCAAATGAGTACACGGTTCATTAGGTTTCTTTCAGTGAGATCGTGAGGCACCCAAATATCGAGCTTTTTAGTGTACCCAGCTTTTTTCAAATGCGCCAAAACTGTTTTGTGGTCAATTCCTAATTCTTCAGCTACGTCATAACTACTGATATGCCGATCTTGCTCCATTTTTTCAAAAATGGCATCAATTTTATCCGTAACAGGGCGACCAGAGCGACGTGCATCTTTCACATCAAAATTTCCTGATTGAAAACGCTTAAACCAAATTTGTGCTACTCTCACAGACACTGCACTAGGTCCATAAACGTCACAAATTTTTTTCGCAGCTTGCGTTGAATTTTTACCTTTTTTGTAGTAAAATTTTAAAAAGTATCGAATTTCTTCATTAGATTCACTCATCTTGACAGTAAAAAAAACAAATGAAAATCACACATTTACCTAATTTGAATTTGGAATTATCTTTATTAAAATTTAAACTTTTTAAAGATATCAAAACCTGCTAGATACAAATGGTATAACCAAAGAGATTTTATTACAAGTTCATACATACTATAATGCGAAAAGACTTTTTCCCCGACCTATTAAAATTATTGACTTCACTGAGGACGATGCCGAATCGTTGGTGTGTTATTCGCCTAAGTAAAATAACAGATATTGTATTTTGAATGTACAAATAATTTATAGGATAAATTAGTGAAGCTATCAAGCTGCAAATGTGTACAGATTATATAAAGATGAGGTTATATTTTGTTATAGTATACCACGTGCAGGTGAGGTTGGCTTTGGCTCTAAAGATCTAAAGAGCCAATTATACCCCAAAAAAATAATAAGTAAATACAAATACTGCAGTTTGTTTAATACATGTATAGCAAACTACTTCATATCAATTTTTTTCTTCAACTAGAAATTTTGACGAACAATAATTTAAATTATTTTAATAGAGAAAAAGACTTTACCTCTGAACCCTGAACCCTACTCTTGCGAACATCAAACTTCAGCTTAAATTTATGGTATTTATCTTTAGCTTAGCTGATGGAAACTCTGGAGTTCTACCGACTAAGCTGTCATTTTTTTTTAGACAGAAATACCTTTTACAATGTTTAGTAATAACTTAAACGTAAGACCTATTTTTGGATGATTCCAAATTTTGATAAATATATCGACGGTCCCTACGTATAAAGCGACATGTCATTTCAGACATGTCTGCTTATACTACGATATAGTAATTAAAGAATATTATTATTGGACAAATGAGTTAATTTCTTACTTTTTAATTATATATACAATCAATAAAAAAAAAGAAAATATTTTTTTTACGGACAATTCTATAGCAATTTATATAATAAAAAAATTGCCATTTTTGACATGTCGTTTTATACGTAGGGAGCGTCGATATGATAGTAATCGGCTTCAGCTTAGTCGGTAGGCCCCCAAGTTGCTAAAACCATTTGAATTTAACAAAAAAAAATATTGTAAATTATTACCATTGTACTATTATTTTAATCTGTGTAAAACTTTGAAGAGTTTCAAACTTTTCTTTTAGACAATGTAGCTGTTGATTGGCATCGCCTTTGTTAGACAAAACCAAGGCATTATTACTGTCAATCATTTTAAACTCTAACGTTTTGTGTCGAACATTGTAGTGCTTACAAGTCGATGAATATATTATTGAAGAAGTTCACGAGAAAGGTACGAGTATATACTAAATATATTATTACATTACTGGGGTAGTTGATCTATTGCGTGTTACTATTGTGTTGCTCCTTTAAATATCGTAACTTGTTTCCATGTTGTAAAATTATGTGTAAAATTATCTGATAATTTGTAAAAAAGATGTTCACTAACATATTATGTACTATATAGTACATATGCTAGTGGATATATTTTTCTAGTACCTAATTTCAAACTGAGTACTAATAAACTTATTATATTCATTTTGTGTTATCATCGAATTAATTATCTTCTATACGTATAAAAATGAATGTGTATTTCCCTATGTCATCGCGCAACGCGTGAACGGCTAAACCGATTTCGCAAATTCTTTTTAGGGTTCCGTACCTCAAAAGAAAAAACGGAACCCTTATAAGGTCACTTTGTTGTCCGTCCGTCTGTCTGTCTGTATGTCTGTATGTCTGTCTGTCTATCTGTCAAGACCCTCTAAGTCGAGAATGTCTGGCTGCTCAATGCAAAATCAAGCTGAAATATGAACTGTATACTCACGTCTATGGTCCCATGAAGTTGTAAAATAATCAAACTGCTAAGTTTACGTAAACAAAAGATACGGTCGTTTATTCAGCAAAAAACTTTTTCGACACATTCTCAAAGGAATCAACACTCATAGGGTACTTCCCGTTGACCTAAAACTATTAAATTTGGTAAGTAACATCGTTATAGACTACAAGTACAAGAATAAATCTCAAAACTATATATTTGTAATTAAATCTTAAAAAATGCGGGGGTAGATTTCTGAACTATTTCAAATGATCCTACGTACAGAACCCTGGGTGGCGAGTCCGACTCCCACTTGTCCGGTTTTTTTTTGTTGTATTTGTTATTGTCAGGAGAAGGTTCTTATGAAAGAATAAGAAAATTGCGTGAAAAATTAGAAAAATTAAGAAAACTGTCAATTCTAATGTAACTTTGTCGTTTGACAGAACTGTCAGTCATTTGACAGCGAGTGCGAAACCAATTCAATATTCATAGTTAGGAAGACTGGACAATGTCTGTCGGGTCAGCTAGTATATAAACAAACCCCGGCCACTCCAAACAAATGTCGCGTCGTTTACTACTACATAAACAATGACCTTCTGTGCAGAGCGTATATGAGCGTGTGTGCGTGCAATCAGGAACCATTTGTATGGCGCCCCATACAAATGGTTCCTGATTTGTCTCAGAGGGGAGGTGAGGTCGACACGAGAGAGCGGCAGGGAGTGGCCATACTGTACATAGTACTATTACTTATACTGTGATATAAACAAACACCACAACGAACATTTTTAAAAATGAGCTTCTCACAAGGAAGTCACAAATTAAAAATGTTCATTCTGGGCAATATTGCCTTAAGCGAAAATTTTGTTTTGAGAATTTAAGCAATATACGTATATTTAGGTTTTTTCTGGCAATTAAGGCAATATTTAATGAATAGCCTATCGTTAGTCATAGCTATTGCTATAAAATATAAACTAAACCAAATGAAAAGAAAGTATCTCCTATTTGAACATTTACTTTTCATGATGAATGAAAATAACCTTTGACAGGGTCCAAAACTAATTAAGCCTTAATAAAATAAAAACAGTAACGTTGCCGCAATGTATTTTTGATGAGACGTCATCAAAGCCATTGGGTTTCAATGAAACGCTTCCCTTCAGAGGTAAATAGAGGGTAAAATATACCCTGGAAAATATCTTTTATATCGGAATCAAAGACAAAACACGCCTTCCCTGCAAAAAGCATTGATTAATGAAGTAGAACTGTAGCTTTATTTTCTCTCCTTGCGGGTGTTAGATTACATAATATATATAAAGGTATATAATATGACGAGCTCGGTGGTCGAATGGTTAGCAATAGCCATTTTGACTCCGTGGTCGTGGGTTCGATTCCCGCACAAGATAAACATTTGTGTGCGTGAACATGTCTGTTTGTCTTATTTTCTATGTATTATAAGTATGTATTTACAAAAAAAAGTTGTCTAGTACACATAACACAAGCTTTGCGCTTAATTTGGGACTAGATGGCGCTGTGTAAATTGTCCTATAAAAAAATAGTAAAAAAGTAATAATAATATTTTCTATCTTAAAGCCTGTTATCTTAACGCGTAATATAAAGGCGTAAATATAACTAAAAGATTTAAAATACTTAGGCTGTATTTGTATACATATTTATTAAAACTACTCTTTAATCTACCATAGCTTCGGAATCAAAGAAAACTGACAAAAAGAAACTACGAAAGAAAATACATACTTAGTGATACAGCGTAACAAGCTTCATATTAAAACCGCCATAAAAACAACATACCACAATAATTTATTATCTGATACTTTTTCTCGTATAATAAATAAAATGGTTCCCATGAAACTACCTCATGGGAAATACTTTATTATGCGGACCATCTAAAGTACTATACTTTAAATGTATATCTATAATGATAAATTGCTCAGTGATCAGATCAGATCACAAATTTTAAGTGAAACACAAAATTTTATGTAACATTACTTATGTGTAAGCAATGGATCAATCATATCTACATACTGACATTATACACTTCTGGACACATCTATTGGCCCACCTTAGAGTTTAGGTTTTGATGGCCCCTACCGAAATATGATTGCTAGATTGAACAAAAACTATTGATGCAGTTTTAAACCTGATACATTTTACCATATTTTTCGATCATATTGTTTTAAATTTGAATTCAGAATACCACACGACATGGAGCTACGCCTAACAAGTCGGGTATGCGCCTTGATTAAGGCAGTTGATTTTTTAATAAAAAACATTTTTTATCAAATAAAAGTTTAATTTAATAACGCGTGTTGCCTCCATGGGCATCTACCACAGCTCTCATACGATTAGGCATAGAGTTTATCAACCGCTCTATGAAATTTTGAGGGATCCTCCCCCATTCCTCTTCTATGGCAGTTTTCAACTCCTGCATCGTCTGGGCAACTGGCTGACGAGCCCTAACACGTCTTTTTAGCTCGTCCCACATGTGCTCAATGGGGTTCATGTCTGGGCTTCTTGCTGGCCAGTCCATAACTGTGATGTTCACATCCCGAAGATATTCCCTGACGATGCCGGCCGTATGGGCTCTTGCAGTATCATGCATAAAAAGGAAATTTGGGCCCACATAGTCCGCGTATGGTATCACGTGAGGTTCTAAGCACTCACGAATGTACCTTTCAACATTTAATGTTGGCAGCCGTGGTCCCGTAACAACCTCAAGTTGAGTTTTGCCGCTCGCGGATATACCGCCTCAGACAGTCCATGAGCCACCGCCATAAGCAACCCTCTCTTCAAAGCAGCATTGTGCGAAACGCTCTCCCTTACGTCGGTAGACCTTCTTCCTTCCATCATTGCCATGTAACACAATTTTAGACTCATCAGAAAAGAGTACACGGCTCCAATGCTGCTGAGTCCAATTTAAATGAGTGCGCGCGAAATGAAGGCTCGCTGTTCGGTGGGCTCGCGTTAGTTTGGGGCCATTAGCTGGCTTGTGTGGTACCATATCGCGTTCTTTTAACCTTCTCCGAACAGTTCGAGCGCTCACAGATACTCCGTGGAAGTCACGAAGTTGGTTTTGTATCTCAATGGAGGTAAGGTGACGATTTCTCAAGCTGGTCGTCACGATGAATCGATCCTGCCTTTCAGTTGTGACCCGAAATCGTGGCCTTCCTTGGCGACGAACAAAGCCGCCAGTCTCTAGGTACCTCCGATAAACATTTCGGACCGCAGATCGACTTAAATTAAGTTGAGCACTCACATTTCTTTGGCTGTGTCCGGCCTGGATAAGTGCCACAGCTTGGGCGGCGACTTCAGGCGAAGTATCCATAGATTATTGATAGAACCTCACTTTAATGTTAAGAATAAGTAATGTTTGTTGCAAAACCAAAGAGAAAAATCACACTTTCAAGAATTAAATCCAAGTAAACCAATAAAATCAAGTTTTCTTAGTATTCGATGGTTGGATATCAACGAACAGGCTCCAAATTGTCTTTTGTTTCTTTAAGTTCTGTGTTCGAAATTCAAAAAAAGACTATTGAATGAAATTATGAATGTGCAAGGTTCAAAACTGCATAAAAACTTTTTGCTCGACCTAATATAAAATTTTAGCTAGGACCAAACGAAACTGAAAATGCAAGGTGGGCCAATAGATGTGTCCAGAAGTGTATTTTGTTTCTAATCAGCACGTAATAAAAGTTACAAAATTGATTCATATATGACCATAGCTAAATATTTCGTTAATGAATTCCCAGACAAAGCTAGGGCGGGCGGCGAAATCCGTCAAAGGAAGAAGTCGCCCCGTGGCTTGATCATTTCGAGGGACCTTTTAAGCCGGATTAAAAGTTCTGTACCACCTCATCGAGGAATGCATGAGCTTATTATGAATTATTAATTTAGTCTACGACAAGAAAATTAAAGAATGTCTTTATACGGAATGTAATTTAGATTATGCGGATAATATGGACCGTTTAATATGCGATTCTATGTGCCTAGAATAGCATTATTTTTTTCTTTTTTATACAGTGCCATCTAGCCCCAAACTAAGCAAAACTTGTACTATGGGTACTAGATAACTGATACTATACATAAATACATTTTTTTTGTAAAATATATACATATAAAACATAGAAAATATCCAGACCAAGACAAACACACATGTCATGTGCGGGGATCGAACCCGCGACCTCGAAGTCAAAGTGGCCATTGCTAGTCATTCGACCAGGGTCAGGGTTCGTCAATTAACTCATCTCTAATAATTTATCTTGGTTGAAATAAATAGATGTTATTAGTTTGGACGATGTGTATAATTCGACTCATCCGTAGAATAAAGCTCGATCTGTAATATTGCTAGTTCCCTTTCGTGCTTTTTTAGGGTTCCGTACCCAAAGGGTACAAAGGAACCCTATTACTAAGGCTCCGCTGTCCGTCCGTCCGTCCGTCTGTCACCAGGCTGTATCTCATGAACCGTGATAGTTAGACAGTTGAAATTTTCACAGATGATGTATATCTATTGCCGCTATAACAACGAATACTAAAAAACAGAATAAAATAAATATTTAAGGGGGCTCCCATACAACAAACGTGATTTTTTTTGCTCGTTTTTGCTCGCAATTGATAACGGCAATAGGTAGACGTTTGAAATACTCACATAATATTTAGTTTTATATTCACTTTAAAAATAAATAATTAAATTAAAATAAAACAAATATTTAAGGGGGGCTCCCATACAACACACGTAATTTTTTTTTGTCGTTTTTATACATAATGGTACGGAACCCTAATGCGCGAGTCCGACTTGCACTTGGCCGTTTTTTTATGTTAAGCTAATATCCGATTGAACGTTATTGGATTCTAAATATCGGAAGATATATGAGATAAAAAAATTCTAAAAACGTATGTCTGAAGAATTCATATTCCTTAACTATATTCCTTAACTAGCTAGCTTAACTTGTTTTTGATCCATGATTACGTCGGACTCTGTTCTGTTACGTCAGGTGAGCCGAATTGGTCATTAAGATATTTGTAATCAGAGCACCATGGACTTATCAGCATCATGGATACGTCACGAATGGATCTCTCTATTGTGGCGACATCGTAGTCGATTACATTTTGATTTATTATTAAAATAAATAATATTATTTTCAGTTCTCTTTTTAATTAAATGTTAAATTCTTATTTGCTATCTAAAATAAAAGTAACTAAATATTTTGTTTAACTTTCACAACATTCGATGCATATGTTGTGAAAGTTAAACAAATTATTTAGATTTCTTTCACATAATACATATAATGTAATATAATACGTATAACATATAAATCTCGGGTGATAACTAGTGAGTTGATAAAAGCTAAAAATACCAAAAAATTCATTGTAAGGTTTTCGTGTAATAAAATATATTGTTCCCACATATTGTCCAGTCACATTATTTCGAAGCGTTCACAACAAAATATCAATTTTCATTTCATGAGCAAGTGTAATGCATGCAATATTTCTGAAAGCATAATGCATAGTCGTATGTATTTTACAAAAGTAACGACGTCATGAATGTAGGTTATTTTTAGTATTTTTAATTCACCTACGTACTTAAGTGTGTGTGTATTTTTTTATTGATATTAATTAAAATCTACAGACCCGGGGTCCGTACCTCTTATTAACAATCTTCTATTTTTATCTTACAATTTATTAATTGCACGTTGCTATTATGCTCATAGTCATATTATTTTCGATTACCTTAACCTAACTCCTCCTATTGTTTACCTTTCAACCACGACAGCCACGGCAGACCAGTCCCTTAAGTATGTTATTAACCCAGCGAATCTTGAAGAAGGATTCTTTAGTATATTATATAGTGTTTTAAAGAAAACAAATGTAAATATTTCATCGTTATTGTTTTACTTAGAATGTGCATTAAGCCCTGCTAGATGAAAAGGTCACATGCACTAGGTATCCCAATATAACAAAATTCATATTCGATGAATCCTGAACTTTCGTCTGAAACTTCAGATTTTCAGTTCGTATTAGGCCCTCTGATCATGAGTACTGGTGATGATATAGTCGCAATATCTCGAATCGGCGGTGCTTTGTTTGATAAACAAGCAAATGACCCACCTGATATAGAGCGGTTACCATAACCTATAGACGATTGGAACGTAAAGAGTATTGCTCCTTGGCTAGCACCACTTCTCCTCACGTCTGGATTGTTGTGTTTGACCTCATGCATTCGCAGACACACAACAATCTCTCGACAAAATTAAAAAAAAACTCGTTCCGTTTTCGTAACCTCACTAATTCGTAGGAACGAAGAGCAAGAAGTAACTGCAATGTATAGACTTTAGAACTACCGGAGATGGAACGTGAAAATAAATGCACTAGCATACGATACATAAGTTTTTTGGGCATCATTACTGATGTGCAATAGTTTTCGGGATACCGAAATTGATTAGCAAAAACAGTATTGAAATTTTAATTCACGGTGAACTACGTTACGGTTTCTGTATTCATATAATATATGATAATAATATTTTAATTAAAACCATGAAGTTAATTTAACAGCTTTATTTTTCTTACTTATAAATCCATTTGCAGATCGAGCATGCGCGGTCGCGTTCACAGATAATGTGAAAAAAAACTGCAAAGTTGCAATGCATTTGCGACCCAGAGCTGAAGCTGTATCGAAAAAAAAAAGTTATTTTTCGATACAGTTGTCCATAAAGAGCTGTATCGAAAAGTAACTTTTTAATTTTATTTTGATGACTTGTGCGTAAAAGACATTATTAAGATTCTGTGTTTAGTTTTTTAGTCTCTAAATTTCAGTATGAGAGTAGATAAAATTAATAAATAAACTACGTAAACTATAAATTTTCATGCTCTAGCTAAACAAAAGGAACAGGAGATATAAAACCAGTTTTCGATACAGTTGTCCATAAAGAGCTGTATCGAAAAGTAACTTTTTAATTTTATTTTGATGACTTTTACGCACATAAAAGACATTAAGATTCTGTGTTTAGTTTTTTAGTCTCTAAATTTCAGTATGAGAGTAGATAAAATTAATAAATAAACTACGTAAACTATAAATTTTCATGCTCTAGCTAAACAAAAGGAACAGGAGATATAAAACCAGTTTAAAATCTCAAATAAACACAAAAGTCGCGTTCAGATATAAAAGTAAATTTGAAATGACGTGCAATACAATTGGATTTCGCAATAGAAAATATTTTATGAGCCGCTATAAAACATGTGCTAAGCTTTTCACTGCGCGCTAGATTTAATTAGCGTGGTCCAACGAGCCATGTTATTGTTAAGTTAGAGCAAGTTACAACATATTCAGCGTTCTATATTACAGACATATTTTGTACTATCCTATATCAGATGGTAAATGAGCATCCGGCTCGCCTGATGTGAAGCGATTACATAAACACAGTATCAACGCTAGTAACGTGAATTATTGCTCACACAATACCACCCTCGCTGCTACCGCAGTAACTTCTTCCTTCCTAATAGCTTCACTCACATTTAGGAATATAACATCCATCAAACGGTTGCGGTATTCTCTGAGGAAAAGGTCCATAACTAGACGGGCAGCTTAACATGCTATGCTGTGAGATAGGCTCTTCTTTTCCAGAGCCTCGTTTGTCACGCAGTAGGCAGCACCACGTGCAGACGAGGTTGGCCTTATGGCTGAAAATGATGATAATGAACTACTTACACCCCACAAATTATTACTATATTTGGTTTATATTTTTGCTGTCTGTTTTCATAAGTACAGAAAAAATGTACTCTGTGACGAAAAAACCAAATGGCTAAGTGTAATACATAAGCAAGCCCAGCTTCAATTTGCCTAAGTGGTGACTAAGCCAAATAGTATTTTAGCTTGAAAACGTAAAACGACCACGTGACAAACGTGTTCTAGCGGAACAATTAATTGTTCCATCAAATCTGCGTGCACTACGCGTGTAATTACATAACCATGGTTTCGACTGCGCTATAAATTGTTCCCAGCAATTACTCGAATATGCCCAGAAAGATTGCTGACCAGCGCCGCTTTACCTGGATTGCTGTGTCCTATAAATTACTCTAGATAAATGCAACGCAAGAGTAAACTCGACGTTCAACTCTGAACCTTATTCTTTTGTTTATACTTGATATATAGCGGGAATGCATGTCAGGACTTCGGGAAAGTATCAGTAAATCTTGAGCTCTCAAGCACGATATTTATACTGGTTTTGGACTTAAATATATTGCAAACAGAAGTAAAGCATATTGAATATATTTTTTTAGTCACATTGAAATATTGTGTTTTCATCCAATAATAAAACTAAATGATTTGAAATTAATTGAGACATGAGAGCAAAATTAATAACACATCAAAAAAAAAAACGGTTTATATAGACGGTTGGACTCTTTTAATTAGGTAATACTTTAAGGCAGTGTTTCTCAACGTGCAAAGTAAATAATGTTGTCGTGATGTACTCGTATCAAACTAAATTCCTACTATGATAGATGTGTAATATCCAGAGTCATATCATATCGTAGTAGGAATTTAGTTTGAAATATCTCATCATCATCAGCCTCTATCTATCCACTGCTGGATATAAGCCTTCCTCAACGCTTTCCACCAAATACGATCCTCCGCCTTCCGCATCCAGCTGCTCCCAGCCGCTTTCTTAAGGTCATCGGACCATCTAGAAGGAGGGCGCCCAACACTTCGTCGTCCTACGCGCGGCTTGAACTATTTCCATGTAATATTTACTTCTTGTGATAACTATGTATGTGCTGATTATTTATTACTGATAATTCCAATCGCAGGTTTCGAGCACTGCTAGTGTCTATTTAGAATTATTGATTTTATCACATAATGAAAATTTTCTGGCGCTTATAAATATTTGACTCGAATTGCCATGGGTGAAAAAAGATCGAGAACTTATTTACATCTATTGCTTCCTTATTAATATTATAAATGCGAAAGTGTGTCTATCTCTCTCTCTCTCTCTCTCTCTCTCTCTCTCTCTCTGTTTGTTATCTTTCGACGACAAAACTGCTGCACCGAATTGAATGAAATTTATATGTACATAGATTATAACATGAGGAAGGATAAATGCTAGTGATTTTGCAATAAAACGAAATACGTCTATTTGTTTTAACGAAAGAAAGTTTGATCATCAATGTAAGAAAGTTAAAATAGTATTATTCAAAACAATATTATTAGACCAAATAAAATACATTTGTAATAATTACTAAAACATTGTTTAACTGTACGAAAACTATGAAAGGACGGTTAGAGGTATTCACAGAGATGACCTAAAAAGGTTGGCTCGTTCGTGCAGTATTTTCCAGTTGGAGCACGTAACGCTTGTATTTGCCACAGTATTTACCGAGTTGGTACGCATTGTGAGGTTTTATCTCGCAGAAAGTTATATGGTTAATTAAGCCAGAGCCGTCAAGTTTCGGGGCACGTCACGCTGCCGCCGGCAACAACTTGTTACGTAGTGTTATTGGATTTGCCGACCAAAAACGTTGTCCTCTATCTTGTTTGCAATGTTTCTGTTTTTGATATTTAACTTGGGTTGGTAAAAGCAGCAGAATATTGTGCTATGTTTCCAAATACATTTTAGTGTCATGAAATGACCTTTTGTTTACATAATTTTGAATTTATTCGAATAGGGTAGTAAATGTCTGGAGAGTGGCTTCCTACTTATTTTTAGAGCCAAAGCCAAACTCACCTATGTGTATTCCTAAAGGGAACCTTTTAAAAACTTACATTAAAAATCTCGTTAAATTCGAAATAACCGTTTTGAAGATTACCCCAGAAAACAAAATATTATTTAGGTACATAGGTATAGACAGTAACAAAAGAAATGTTTACGGTAAACTGTAAACTGAAATTAGCCCAGCTGCTTTTCTTCTCCGCCTCTTCAAATGAATCGATAAAACAGATAAATAAAAATTTTAAACTTGTGTGACTCGGCCTCCATTTAATGACGAATTCAACCAACATATTTTTTTTTTTATACTAACTTTTTTTATACTGGCAGACAAGTCCGTCTGATGTGAAGCGGGCGTGTGAAGAGGGCGTGTGGCTATCTAGGGGGGGAATGCCTATGTTCTGCAGTGGACGAACATGGGCTGATATCATGATAATGATGATGAATAAGTCGTTGTAAAAGTTTCTTTCATAATCGTTTTATTTATAAAGATTCTCGATACTAAAATCAAACCTCTTCATGAATTTGTTCTAAACATTATATAGAAACCGCTCTGTACTTCCGTGCATCAGTAACTGTTACCGATATATAGGTATATTTTTCTGTTCTTTCATTGTACTCTCCAACAGTTATGTCAGTAGGTGAATTATTCATTTTCGTAAAGCAACGCAGTCGGTTATTGATTTTAACCTACATGGATGCATCTCCATTCTCCCGCTGCATTTTATTTACTTTGTTGCGATGCGTCGATTTTGCGAACGCTTCAAAGTTTGCCAGTAGTGGAATTTAATTTGGAACAAACCACTCCTTCAGCTCCATGGAAACTACACTATGAAATTAAATTTGTTTCGTCAGTACTTTGCTGATTTAGTTAAACAATACATCCAGTGGTATTGCTTTTTTTGGGTGCGCTTAATTAAACCAACTGATATTTCTGTTGAGTGATAATTATAAAATAATAAATAAATATTTCTGGACAATTTACACAGCGCCATCTAGTCTCAAATTAAGCGTAAAGCTTGTGTTATGGGTACTAGACAACTGATAAATGTACTTAAATACATTTTTTTTGTAAATATGTACTTATAATACATAGAAAACACCCAGACCAAGACAAACAAACATGTTCATGCACACAAATGTTTGACTTGTGCGGGAATCGAACCCACGACCTCGGAGTCAAAATGGCCATTGCTAACCATTCGACCACCGAGCTCGTCAAATTTACCTTTTTATTTTTGTTACTTTTGCTATGTATGTTATTTAATTTGTCAGCATATCAGTTGGTCTTCCAATAAGTATATAAATTATATTTTAATACCTACATTGTCATCTAAAGAGGTCTGGAGTATACCTTATATGCTTTATAATATGCTTGCCAGCAAAATTAGCTTAGTATATTATATTATATATAAATTATTATTATAATTTGATTGAATTTAATTCGATTTTATAATAAGTTTCTTGAAAAGTCGTTTCCTTGCTATGAAGTATATGTATCAGAGAGTATTTTATAAAATAGTCGATAAAGGTTACAAATATTTAACTACAAATCTAATGAAGAAGAAATAATTTTACATATTGTTTTTTTACGACTAGAGACAGACAACCGTACAATGTGCATGATAATAAGCAGTCATCTTACGACCCTTTAGAAACTCCTTCACGCCTTTCTTGTAGACCCCATACTGTCGTCTCCTGGGAAAACCTTGCCAGGGAGTTCATTCCACAACTTGAGATTTCGAGGTAAAAAAATCTTCTGGAACCTGGAACCGCTAAACCGGTAAAGAAATCAAAAAAGAAATATTTAACGGCGATACTGACTATAAAATTCGATATGATAAAAAAAAAACAATTGAAACAAGATTTTATTACTTGTAAATAAAACAAAAACAAAACTAAAAACTAAGAAGTTAGCTTACCTAATGTATTTCGCCCACAAAGCCCATACATTTGACACCCACATAATAAGCAGGAATTTAAGTGGAAATTATAAATCGCCATTTTGTGGTGACCGCCATTATAATTTATGAAAATAATAACAGGAATTACCGCGATCATGCATAAGGGTATTTACATACCTTTATTATTGCCTGACGTTTCAACCAGGTTGCACCGGCCGTACTCACAGGCTGACTGTGGCCGGTCCAACCTGGTCAAAACGTTCCTGTCATTATTTTCATAAATCATGCAATGGGAAAGTTTAAACGCCATAATAATTTCAATAAAATTATATCAGAGAAATAAAATATATATATCTTGCAGAAACGTGAAAAATATTCACGTATCCTATAGCAAAATTATGCATCTTTTATAAAAATATGAGAAATAGTGTAATTTTCTTTGGAAAACGGAGACGACGTCTAGGATACATATATTTTAGACATGATATCTGATACCAAGCACATCTCTGCGCTAGTGATCCAGAACAGCTGTGTCAGCTTCATTTTGGCTTTATAGGTCACGTAGATTGGCATTGCATGTGTTGCAATTTCTGATGTCTAATGCAACGCTGCAGTGCCTGGAACTTGTCAAATTTTCTGTTAATATTAATGTTGAGAGTATTTATTCGGAGTACAGAAACAACGCATTGGTTAAACTAGCCTTCTATTAGTTACACCTGGCAGTTACCGGACTAGCGAAGACAATTTCAGTGCAGGATAGTTTTACAACACGTGTTAATTTCAATTTAAACATTATTAGGCCGAAAAAACGTAACCAAAGTTGTGCGTGGTTGTGGACGCCTGCAATACATTTTCAATAGAAAATTGTAAAATAAGCGACTAAAAAAATACTAAATGTACGACTGAAAAATTGGGTTAGGTTAGATGGTGTATTTTATGTCATCTTTAGTTGCCGAGTTTGTATAATAGTCGCTCAGTTTTATAATTTTATATACTCGGTTTATTATCTATATTTTCTAGAAACATATTTACTGAAATATGGGACTTCATAAACAATTGCGTTTTTTTTTTATATATGAGAGGAGGGCATTAGAGCATATGGGCAAGAATTTTAATTTTATCTTAATATATTATTTAGTTTATATTTATTACGATAGTGGAACTCAGCGGCAGGTACGACACTTAAAATACGTTATTTAATTAGGAAATAATTCATTTATATTTCAGTGGCACTAGTTTTACTGCAACCTTAATTAATGTATCGTCATCATCAGTTTGTATCCACTACTGGATATAGGCCTTCCTCAATGTTTTCCACCAAATACGATCCTCCGCCTTCCGCGTACTTAAGTTCATCTGACCATCTAGAAGGAAGGCGTCCTACGCGCATAATTAATTTATGTCACATAGAAAATTATTGACTAAATTTTGTCATTTGGTTTTACAAAGTTTGAAGTCGTAACAGCATGTGATAGAAAATATAAAATAAAAAATACAAAACCGCACGCTTACTCAGCATCTCATTTATTTTACAAAATATAACATCGTCAAAAATGACACAATTCCAAGATAACGTTCGGAAACATCGCAAGGTGTTACCCATTTTTCAGTCATGGCTGAGTTCAGTCCGTTTACGTCAGCGAGTATTTTTCGGGGATATATGAGTGTAATATTTCTGCTCGCGGGTGGTTGTTTTAGAACGAATGGGAGAGTAGACAATTTACTGATATGATGACGTCCCTCTTTTATTTATTGTGTTATGGACTAAATAAAAGAATACTTTTTGCCAACGTACAATGGAACAGCGTGGTATATATATGCATTCGGTCTTAGAGCTTCAGTTATTATCATAAGTACCTCAATGACTGAGCTTAGCTCGGCATTTTTAACGGAAAACAAATCTTCCCAGAACTGACACTTAGCTAGATCAATATCTCGCCCTCGTAAACACCTACTCGTATATTAGAAATTTCAGCGAAATCATTAGAGACGATACATAATACAAGAATAGCTCGTTTAATATGTATAGGATACGATAAATATTTAAATTTGGTATTATACTAAAAATAGTTGAATCTCATCTGTAATGATGGGTTGCCATGCCTGGTTAGTAATGTAATACTTAATAGTAAAATAAATATAGGTAGATGGCGTAATAGTACTCCTATGCAGTGGTAAATAGAAATAGTAAAGTTCGTCACATTATCAAAGTAAATAAAAATCGCGCGCTAAAGTTACTTTACTATCATAAACTTTGGTAGCTCTGTTGAAAGAGCAATCGACCTGATATTGAGAGGTCGTAGGTTCAAATTGCACCTGGGCGAGAGAAGTGAATTTTTCCATTAAAAATATCTGTTTACATAAATTGTTGCAAGATGGCCGAAATCAAATACTAAATAAAGTCTGGAGCTTGTCTTTTTTGCGAGCAAACATGCTTACAACATTTTACATCAAGTTTATTCGCTTGTAAAATTAAATAAGGAGCACAGTAATTTGTAGTGGCTGGATAAACGACTGTCGTACATAAACTAAATACTCGCAAAATGTGTATAAGGTTTGTAAAGCTCCTCAAAAGTAAAATAATGTTGCGCAACATATTTAGTTGAAAATTCATAGTCGTCGCATTTGACGACATAAAGAATTACACACAGTGCGACTTTTATACTTATCTCAAAATAGTAGGACATAAGTTTACTCTCTATGACCTTTTATATAAAACGGGCCATCGCGGCAATAATAATTGGCTACAAAGCGCTTACTCAATATCTAGACATTAGATACAGTTCGCAAAGAATATGAACAGACAGTATTAATATGTATTATATGTGGTAAATATTATTATAGTAATATCATATTCCATCTGAAATAAAATCTTTTAATAAGATAAGAAAATCACTATACCCGCATCACAACTTTACAACCTGAAACATAAAATTAGATCGTGGACGAACATTTTTCACGAACACGTTGTTCGATGTTCGTTAGCGGCACGCATATGCAAACAAAATTAGCGTACACGGCTTTGCATGGTATGCCACCCGATGAAACATTTGGCGTTCGCTACGATCACTAACATGAAGTGCCCCTTTAGACTTCAAGTGGTTGATGACCGATGTTAGTAAACACCTACTTTATTAGTAGAACAACATCGATTCATCCCACTAACCCGTACCCCTGGTCTCCCTTCCAATTGAAGGGGTTTAGAGCCTACTCCACCACGCTGCTCAACTAGCGCGTGTTGGCGCAGGCCAGTGTTTTCAAGCCGCCCAGAGGCAACTTAACTTATCTAACGACTATCATCTAATGACAATAGCCGGGATCATCCGGGATCGACAGCTTAACGTGCCCTCCTTATCGTCAATAAAGTATGTACTTTTATGCTCCTTACCGTAGGCACGGAGAACCTCGAGATAAACACCTCCAACCGTAGACAGGCTACGGCGACGTTTCTTAACTTGCGTGTTTGATTAGATAGGCACGCGCAACGATGCAATCGAGCTCCCTAATTCAGCTCCATTTTAGAACAACGTGTACTAAATACACGAATAATTTGACCATTACATAATATTAGACATGCAATGCAACAGTATGTATACCGTGGTAGAACAATGTAATCGTGTAGATACTGATTGCGTGCGGCGACTCACTCGCCTGCACTCGGCCAATGCATGCGGCGCTATAATAAACAATACTTATTTTCACGTTACAGTAATTTATAGGGCACTAAAATTAGCCATCGTGTCGTGTACGAATAACAATATAATGTTTAATATTGTGTAGAATTTTGTCGCTTTTGCTGTTCATATGGTAAAATATACAGATTGTATCACAGAGGGTGTAATCCAGCAGCCAGCAAGTAAGTGATTATACCTAGTCCTTCCAACCCTCAAGGGAATTGTTATTTGGCTGCGGTATTATGTGAGGTGGAAGTACATACCCCCGTCGGGTAGCTTACGCTCCCTACCTCTCTTTTCGCCAGACCTTCGTTTGTCAGTCAGCAGGGTGCATCGCGTGCAAGTGAAATTGGGTTTGGTTCAAAGATGTTGATGAATCACTTATACCCCAATAGGAGCATAAGGTCAAAAGCATAAAATGATAAAAGATTGCAAATAGTCAAAAGAGCACAATGTCAAAAGCGCACATATTGTTTTTGTGGTTGAATGAAATTTTTGGCGGGCTGACCCGCGAGTCTGAACTCGCGTGAATGAATGAATGAAAAATGAAATACTTATCAATTTTTATGGGAACTGTAAAAAAAACTTGTTTTCCATATACAAGTGATCAGCTAGATAGTGTGGGTATTCCATATCGATCGTGATGGCATCGAAGACGTAAACGAAGCTAAGTTCGTTTAGCTTCGCTCATGTCGCTACTACGTTTTTTCGTGCTTCTGTTCATGTATGAGCGAAGCTAAACGAAATTTACCCACCATTACTACAAGCAGTAGTTGAATCAGTAGATTTTTCTTTGCATTTCGCTACGTTCCCGGTGTGTGGCCAGCGCTTAAAGGCAGCTAAACATAATATGTTTAGCGGAATTTTGATACTATATTATAGTATATATTATAGTATATAGTACAGGCTACTACTGTCTAGGATGGATTTATTTATCTCGAGCTCCCACTAGCGAGACCGCACTAGGCGGTACGACTCGACACGATGAAACCAATGGTAGACGCCGCACTGCGCGGTAAAACTGGACCCAGTAACTAAAACTGTCATGTCGTGCTGTATCACATGAAGTCATCTAAGGTTCCGGGGGAAAACTACGGCTGCCTTGGAACTCACAACGAATTTAATCAGAAGAAATTAGTATGAGTAAGAAGCTTTTGGAATTTGTCTTCCCCTCTTAGCAATGTGCGAGACAGCAATATAGCAAATAAGGCATTAAAAGCTTTTATATATTATAAGATGATTTTTATATTAAAAGATGGCAAGTCAAGTCAAACTCAACTGCCGTACACCATGGGTCGTCTAGGGTACTCTAACCTGCAAAACACTAATGATGGAAAGCAGTTACCGTAGCCTATGAACGCCTGTAAAACCAGGGGCATCACAAGCGTGTTGCTGCCCTGCAAAATCCTCTTTACGCCCTTTTTGAAGAACCCCATGCTGTAGTCTCATGAGAAAACCTCGACAGGCAGTTTATCCCACAGCTTGACCATACGCAGGAGAAAATTTCTCTGGAACCGCACGGTACATGACCACTTAGGCTCCAATGTGTGAGGATGAATTCCCTGTCGATGGCGAGCGGTGCGACTGTAGAAGGAGGCCGTGGGCATCATGTCAAACAACTCCTCTGAACACACCCCATTGTACAATCGGTAGAAAACACTAAGGGACGCAAAATCTTTCCTCAGACTTAAAGGTCTGTCAGTTTGGGATCGTCGACAATCCTCACAGCACGCCTCTGAATCGAGTCACAAGGTGCAAGCTGGTATCTAGGCGCTCCCGCCCATAGATAACAACAGTACTCCATATGCGGCCGTACTTGAGCTTAATTAAATAAGTGAGTTAAAGACGACATGGAACCTAACTTAGTTTTTTTCGGCGGCGCTAGCTTTGCTGCATAAATCTTTATATACACGCGTATAATGTTAAGATTTTTCAAAAAATTAAGAAGTTTATACACACTTTAAGAGTTTAGCAACATTCCTCGGGTTTTATACGAAAGAATGTATAAAACGGCGGTTACAGCATTCCGAGGAAAACCGGCTGACCCCGTTTTAAAAACTTTTCCCTCTGAGTAAGATTGATGTTTGTGCAAAAATCCACTTCTTTTTGCAAAAAGTTTCAGAAAAATGAGATTTTTTTGATGAAAGCATTTGCGGTATCTACTAAGTGTTTCCATTTCGTTTATGTAAATGCCAGCTTTTACTCGCGACTTCGTTCGCGTCCTAATCCGGCTATCTCTTACAATTTATCTTAAAATAAAAACATTCTATCATGTTATTGCGTTAATGGGATTGATCACTTACGAGCTCGATGGTCGAATGGCTAGCAATGGCCACTTTGAGTCGCGGGTTCGATCCCCGCGCATGACAAACATTTGAGTGCATCAACGTTTTGCATCAACATCAACATCTACTAGGGCTGGGTAATTTATATAATATAATAATAATATAATATAAATTCCTTAACAAATGACACAGCGCCATCTAGTCACAAACTAAGCAAAGCTTGTGCTATGGGTACTAGATAACTTATACGAGTATATGTACATAAATACATCTTTTTTTGTAAATAAATACATGTATTATACATAGAATTTCTATGTATTATATGTATGTATTTACAAAAAAATATGTATTTACGAGTAAGTATAGTGTCAGTTATCTAGTACCTATAGTACAAGGTTTGCTTAATTCGGGACTAGATGGCAGTGTGTAATTTACACGTGTGAGATACGCAATGTGAAAACATCTTAACCTTATATAAAACCGTAGCCTAATAACAATTATGACGTTTTATACATAAACGGGCCATAGGCGAACATCATGGCATTAAAAGTTGGCTACAAAACGCTTACTCAATAACCTACGCATACACGCAGTGAGAAGTTCGATTGCATCGTTACGCGTGGCAGTATGATCGATCACGCAAGTCAAACAATGTCAAGTGTAGCCGGTCCATGGATGGTCTATTTGTCTCTATGTTCCTCCGTGCTTCGGAGGGCACGTTAAGCCATCGGTCCCGGCTGTTATCGCTAGATGACAGTCGTTAAAGCCAAGTCAATGGCCTTTAGGCGGTTTGAAAACACTGACCTGCGCCAACTCGCAGTTGAGCAGCGTGGCGGAGTATGCTCTAAACTCATTGGATTGAGCGAAGACCCGTATCCCCGCTGCAGCCCGCTGTTCTTTCTCCGTGGACTCCGACCAACGAAGACGAAGGCCCTGACCGACCCTCTGGAGAATCGGTATCCGTGGTGTCGTTGCTCACCAACAGCTCGCCACAATCTGCCCTGCGGGCATTATTATTATCCAAGTGTCCTTTTAAGAATGCCTGAGTCAGACGACTTCGCTCTTTCATATCGATAAGACTAAGAACTTAATTAAATACAGTATTATACGCTAACTTAAAATTTAACAACGTTTTAAATTCTTATGTGATGTTGTATACGCCGAGTGATTTATGTGTACGCCTAAGTATTGTAAGTTCGATTAAGAACAGGGAGCATGACATGGCTTTATCTAAAATTCCATAAGAAGGCTTCTGTTTCATCATAACGTAGTTAGTTCAAAGAGTTAGTAATTGAAAATTTGCATTAATAATCAATTGAAGACTCAGTTGATGAAACTAAACGAGTACCTGTTACTAAACAAACATTTTACGATATCGGAAAAGTACAAACATTACAAAATAACAACATACATTCCAGTCACATCACGTTATAAAACAACAAACGTAATCTTATCAGTTAATACAACTGTTTTCATTACTACCCATTCTCCCTTTTACTCCAAACTGACTTCCTTATTTCGGCCACGTAGGTCATTTATACGGCAGTATGGCGTAAATCGCTCCTGGTGAGATTGAAAAATACACACAGAAACATCTGCCGCACGTAATATCACCGAATTACATCTTGTGCGCTGACGGTGCGATACGTGATCTTTGAAAGATGAAGGAAGCTGTGAAAATCGTTTACAGCTATTAGCAACAGTTTGTGGACGACGCCGCGCGGCGCAGTATTTTTACCATTTACTCGGAATACAGCGTAAATTGTTGATACTGCCAGAATATTTTACTGTAAGCTGAATTTTCTTTAAAAGTGCTTTGAGTTGTCGGCGGAGTGTTCTGCCATTATACTTCTCGCTACCTGTTTTCGTTTCTATTTGCGTTTTCTGATTTTATCGTAACTTTCAAGTTGGACAATTTCAAATTGAATTTATTTTTATTTTATTTTAAAACTGTATGGGTATATAATCTTTATTATTAAATAAATGCATAGTACCCATACCCATTACGGAGTCTCCTTCTAGATGGTCCGACGACCTTAAGAAAGCGGCTGGGAGCGGCTGGATGCGGAAGGCGGAGGATCGTATCTGGTGGAAGGCATTAGGGAAGGCTTATATCCAGCAGTGGGTAGATACAGGCTGATGATGAAGATGATGATGATGAAATGCATAGTGAAAAAGTAATAGATTGATAGTAGTAGTCATCCTAACTAATGTAATCCGAACTAATTCGCGGCAATACTCAAGCATAATTTTAGTATGTAGATATGCTTTAGTATGTATGTAGATGTACTTGGGTGGTATCACCGCTACCCATTAGGTGTAGTTTTTTACCTATATCAGGTGTCATAAAATCATACTGTTAACTGGCGTGAAACAGTTACCACTTGTAGTGCAGTGCTATCTCAGGAGCCTTTTAAAATGAATGTTGGTTTACTGAAAGAGTTAGATTCCCTGCCCGTCTTCGCGTTTTTTGCGTGCTCGGTTGGTTTACCGAGCGCAAGAGCGGAACAGGTAAAGGTCCTTCCGTCTGGATGGTTTACTGGACGGTTGACTCGCAATCCCTGTGATATAACCAAAAGGTTGGCACACGGGGCGCACTAGCTGTTAGGTATAGGGTATATTGCCTGTGATGTTGCCCCGTCTTCGCCTGTATTTCGTTTCTTAATCGATAGGATACACAACATTCAGACGAAGTAGACCTCATCTTTTTACCTCTAAATATGACTCTGAAGCACGGAGGAGCTTGAGATAAATAAACCCATCCATGGACAGGGTACGGTCGCCGTTGTTTAACTTACGTTTTCAATTAGACTGACTCGCGCAACGACGCCATAGAGTTTCTCATTTTATTAACCGACTCCAAAAAAGGAGCAGGTTCTCAATTCAAATTCAATTAATTTATATATATTAATGATTGTTACTTAATTACTCCGTGATTTATAAACCGATTTGAAAAATCTTTTTTTTATTTGAAAGAGTATACTTCCAGATTAGTCCCATATTTTTTTCATCATCATCATCATCAGCCTGTATCAATCTACTACATACATAAATGTAGAGTAATGTTTGGAGTCGGTTTTTTGTTGTTAAAATTATATTTAAATTTGCCTTCACTTTCTAAATAGATATACAGAGATTCAATCATTATTCTAAAACAAGTATCATCTCCCGATACATCTTTTGAAGATTCACAAAAGTGTTAAAAAAATAATGTAATATGATTGAAGTTCCGACACAATCACAAGGATTCTCGGGAACCCTTTGTGTGTGCCTACTGATAGCTCAAGATCTGGCGATCACAAAGCGAACGGAAGAATGGAAGCGATCTCCGCATTGGAACTGCGATCTATCAATTTGTTTAATTGGATTCTTTTCTTTGTGTTTTTTTTTATCTGTTTGCAAACAGAACACCATTGAGATTTAATGTTATTTCGTTTCTCCTATCTACTTGTGTTGCTGATTCGTTTTCTGTGCTCACACAATTTCCGGATACAATTATAATGTCCAGTTTTAAATTTATTTTTGTGTTGTTGAAATATCGTTTTCTTTCATTTATCTTGGTTTTCTTTTAAGTTACGTTTGTGTAAGTTATATCAAAATAAAATAACAATGTATGTGGCCCATTCTTTGATTTACAAAAGATTTCGCCTCCATCCAAATTTCATTTTTTTAAACAACATGACCAATGTTTTTGTCTACAAACATGCGTATAGCAAGGTATATGTGGCTGACTAACATTATTACAGTTAAAGCCTTTGATTGGCTTTGCTTCAAAGATGTTGATGAACCATGTACACTTCAAGATTAATTGCTAAGAGTAAATCTCCATCCGTTTATTTTAACATATTTCCTTTATAATGACAAAACTCAGATCACACAAGAAAAGGTGTAGTTGAATAGGCGCGGGCGATTTGCTTATAGGTGCGTACATTTTAACACCCTATGTCTACTAGCATTAGTAAAGTGGTTAATAGGTGTTAAATTCGTTAGTAGGGTTATTAAGGTAAGCGCTTCAGAACAATTTTGAGGCTCATACGCTCTGTCGCGAGGAATACCTGTGGCGGAGTAACGTTGTGTTGGAATTTTAGTTATTAATTTATAGTTCATTAGTGATAGGGTGGGCATATTTGAGTACACTCAAATAACTTTCGAACTCTATCGCTACGAATAACTGCGGTGAGGCGTAGTAGATAACTTGCTAGTTAACCTAGTCGCTTGCTTGTTCAAGTAATGTAAACATAATAAATATTTGCATGTCTGATAGGGAATTCAATCTCGAGCTTCATTACTATGGAAAATTACAAAATTCTGAGTGTTCCCGTGGAATCTATGCTAGAAATTCCTGGGGGCATACCCTAATCTCTGACGTCCTGGATTTTTCAAAAATTGTTCTCAAATTGCCAAATTTTCTCCTCTACAAACAAACTTTACTTAGTGGAAAAATTCACCTCCCCCGCCAAGGAGGGATATATATTATAATATATAATAATATTCTGGCAAGTTGACCGAAACGACTATTTAAAATAATAAAACATTACATAGATTTATAGGATTCATCAGAGTGCATAGTGCAAGATTTTTGGTCACCTTCGAACTGTTAACGTTTACAAGCCAACCAAATTTAATAAAAAACCGGACAAGTGCGAGTCGGACTCGCCCACCTAGGGTTCCGTAGGTACGTAGTATCACTATTAAATTTGATATTTTTCATTATAAATAAGAAATAATGCGTCGAAAAAAATTAATAAAATATATTTTGCAATGTGTACATCAAGCCCTTTCATATGATACCCCATTTGAACTAGTAGTTTCAATTAGAAATTTCGACACCCTATAAAAATATAGACCCCCTATTTTTTAAGATCTATTTACAAATGTATAGTTTTGAGATTTATTCCTATACTTGTAGTCTATAACGATGTTACTTGCCAAATTTCATAGTTCTAGGTCAACGGGAAGTACCCTATAGGTTTTGATTCCCTTGAGTATGTCGAAATATGCGTTTTTTGCTGAATAAACGGCCGTAACTTTTTTCTACGTAAACTTAGCAGTTTGATTTTTTTACTACTTCATGGGACCGTAGACCTGAGTATACAGTTCAAATTTCAGCTTGATACCTCCACGCATTCTCAACATAGAAATTCTTGACAGACAGACAGACAGACGGACAACAAAGTGATCTTATAAGGGTTCCGTTTTTCCTTTTGAGGTACGGAACCCTAAAAAGTGTCATATTGAATTTACCAGACGTGTGTTACATATCCAAATTAGCCGGGTTGCTCACTTCAAAATGTGAGCAATTAAGCCACATAATTTGTATTGTTTTGATATGAAACACGCATCTTTTAAATTCACAACATGCGAGTTCTTCTTTAATTGGTCGGTTTGTTTACGTTGACATGATCGAACGCGAACAAAAAACCCGCACTAAGTACACTGCAGAAAGGGATTGATTCTTCTCGTTAATTAAACAATTTATATTACGGATTCATTACATCGAATTCGTAAAAAAATGTATTCACTTTATGGAAGGATCAATAACATACCTCTATACAAAAGTTATCGAATACATTTTTTTATTATATAATATATAAATAATACTCTTTGATATATGAAGTATAGATAAAAAGATTAATGCAGCATAAACGTAACGCAAAAAAATCATCAACAGCATCTAAGACACTGAAATTCATCGCTGTAATCTTTCACAGTCCAAATAAAGGGAGTCTATAACATTATTACATACTATATTACACACCATTTTCCTTTTATTGCCTGAACAAAGAGACGGAGGCAGCTGAAAAGGAGAAAAGGTGCGAAAAGTTATTGTTTGCCAAAATTAGCTGTCGACCAGATTGATGTATCGTTTTTGGTGAAAAAAATGAGGTTGGATCCCGAAGGATCCCGCGACGCTTTCTGATTGGTAGGACTGTAATCATTTAGACGCATATTTTCTGTGATCTGTTACAGATACAGGGATGGGGGAATAGAGGGGGATGTTTATTTTGCCTTGTGCGACTATGATAGATACCTACTACTTAAAATAAATTAAGATGGATTCAAAATAATATCGCATGAATATCGAGAAGCGATATGAATTGCGGCATAACAAATTTTCCTTCCTTCGTTTCTGAGAAATAAATACTCGTAATAGACTATAATTGTAACAAAAACATGTAACATTATGTTTTGTTTCGAGAAACATTTATCGTCGTCATCTTCGTCATCAACCCTTACTCATCCTATTGCTGGGATACGGGTCTCCCCTCAATTGAACGGCTTTAGAGCATACACCACCACGCTGCCCAACTCCTGGTTCGCGGAGGCCAGTGTTTTCAAGCCTTCCTAAGACCACTGACTTTGCTTAACGACTGTCATCCAATGACAACAGCTGGGACCGACGGCTTAACGTCCCTCTGAAGCACGGAGGAGCTCGAGATAATATAAACCCACCCATGGACAGGCTACGATCGATGTTGCTTAACTTAAGTGGTCGATTAGGCTGACACGCGCAACGACGCCAACGAGCTCCATATTTATGCTATTAGGAAAATATAAAATACAATCAAGAAATAAACTAAAATAAAATATCTACATTTAACTGTCCATACAATTATTTCCATGTGCGTTTTTTCAATACATATATAAATTAGTTTCGACTAGAAAAAGTACTTTATATCATAATTTTCTTGGCTGTAATCGTAGTTTGTCTTAATGTCGTTTTATCCATAAAGATAATAAGGCATATTGACTTTGTGGTCGTTAATTGATTCACGAGTTATTTTGCGGAAGTCAAATTTATAGGCAATTTGATCTACACTACTTTTCGTGCTTTCGCTACCAATTAGTTCATGCAAACTATTGTCGGCCGGCACCCACTCACTACCGTTAGTAGATGCATGCGACTGCCGTATCCGCTTTGGTCGTCTCTGCTCCACCTGCTGCGGTCGTCTCCAACATCTGAAACAGAAGAAACGTGCCATTGCTGCCGCCCTGACTGCCGTGGTCGTCTCTGCGACACGTGTTTCACCTCTACGCGAATCTTTAATGTTATTAAGACTGTTCGTACATCTAAACTAATATTATAAAGAGGTAAGATTTGTTTGCTTTTTGTTTGTTTGTTTGTAACGAAAAGGCTCCGAAACTACTGGATCGATTTCAAAAATTATTTCACCAATATAATTATCAGGGAGTAATATGGGCTATATTTTAATTTCGAAAAAATTTGGGATCCGTAAGCAAATTGCAATATTGTAACACAAGGTAGAGAACAAAAATCTTTCTTGACGTGCGATGTGAAAACTGTTGATGTTATAACAAAACAATGTATTACGGATTTATAGGCCTTTATAAAATCTACAAAAAAATTCGCAAGACTATATATCCAAGACCTATATTTAAGTCACAATAAGAGGTTTTGTGTTCTATTTTTCAATTTATGTTGCAACAAAAACAAAAGTGGGTCAAATTCCTCTCAAGATATTTACCCTTATCCAAATATATAGTTTTATCATCAAGGGTATCTATCTAGAAGTAAAATCCTTTTTAATTCAAATCATTTTCATTCAAATCGGAAGCACTGTTTAAAAGTTATGACGAGAATTGTATAAGTAAACGCCTAAAGTATTAAAAAATCAAATCATCCTTTGCTGTCGCTGCAAAAACTATTGATGATAGAACAATACTACTGATTTGTAGACATTATTGTAATCTATTCTAAAATTTGATTCGATAGTCGCTGGGAAAAAGGGTTGGTTAAATTGCGTTTACAAAATATAAAAATAAAATAACAAGAAAAAAAACAAAAAAAAATAAAAAAAAATATGGCTACCCGCGCGAAGCCGAGACGGGCTGTTATAATAATATTATAAAGAGGAAACATTATATTTTTGTATGTTTGTTACGAATAAACTCAAAAACTGGACGGATTTCGATAATTCTTTCACCATTAGAATGCTACATTATCCCTGAGTAACATAGGCTATTTTTTTACTAAATTGTCCACCCGTGCGAAGCCGGGACGGGCCGCTAGTTCTCTATATATGTATTACATATACAAGTCTTTAAAAATATTTACATTATGTAATCTAGTTCCCATAGGTTTGCTATATTCGCGAATACATGTCACTACGTTGTTTCCAGGAATATTTAAGTACTTATTTGAATACTTTTCCCTCGCCGATCGTGGGCTTCAGTAATCAGTTTACATATTTTTATTCACAAAACCTGGATGCTTTCATTCACGGAACATAAATCTTGATGAAAATGTAATGTCAGCAAAGGAGATTAATAACCTCTGCGGTGAATTAGAATAATGATTTTTAGGATAATGTATGAATCATGAGAATACTCTATTACTATACAATATGATATCGGGACGGGGGCTCACCACACATTCCCACCACTGTGTCTGTTGTGTAACAAGGATTAACAGCGGCGAGCACCAAAAAAGGCAATGAACAATAAAGTCCACTGCAGTTCCGGGGGTAAAATTACGGCTGCCTTGGAACTCACAAAGAATTTAATCAGAAGAAATTAGTAGGAGTAAGAAGCTTTTGCAATTTGACTTATACAATACGGTAGGCAAATTACTGATTAAAAGAATTATAAGTACACCCAACCCTTTAGTATTTGTTGTAGGTCCAACAACCGGTTTTTTTCCGCACGGGATGCCTGAAGTATTTAGTGACTGACTTTTTTCCGCCAGGGGTGCCTGAAGTATTTGACTTTTAATAGGTCTTAAGCATCTGCATATTAAACTCTGTATTTTTCATTTTCGCTATCAAAACTGGTGAGCATTGTCGGCCGAGTGTCGGTCATGGGCGGGCACATTTCATCGATTTATACAGTTTTATGGAATCTTGTTTACTTATCTCTTTTGTTAACTTGTTCATCGATTACGCTTTTTTTATACTACATCTGGCGGTAGACAAGCATACGACCCACCTGATGTGAAACGTAGCCATATTAACACTCGCAATATAAATATTTCTCTCGCGCCGCCGCCCCCACTGCCAACGCAGCAGTAACTCTTTCCTTTCTGTGTGAGGTGAGGGTTAGAACAACAACCTATAAATGACAAATCCGATTTATCATACCTAGGAAAATGGAAATAGCCTGAATTTTATTTTTTCTGAGAGAAAAAATAAAATTTAGGTGGCCCTCATCAACATCAGCAGAAATGATAATGATGCCTCACGTAGAGGCGATACACATGTCGTAGAGACGACCGCGGCAGTCGGAGCAGCGGCAGTCGCACGTTGCTTCTGTTTCAGATATTGGAATGTCGCAAAGACGACCGCAGCAGCTGGAGCAGAGACGATCAAAGCAGCTACGGCAATCGCTTGCATCTATTAACAGTAGTGAATGGGGGCCTGCCGGCAGTAGTTTACATGGAGTAATTGGTAGCTGAAGCACACAAAGTAGTGCACATCAATGTGCCTGTAAATTAGACTTTCGCAAAATAAGACCTGAATCAATTAACTAAAAAAACTCTACTGTCATATTGAAAACTCAAAAATTTTACTCAGTCATATTGAATATTCGTGAAGGGCCGTCTTCTAAAATACTTCGCTGCATCATCTGTAGTCTATAATGTAAAAAGCTTGTTTACAATGGCGTTGCCTCATCCTTTGGGACTAGACGCTCATAAACTTCATCGTACTTATTTACTACGCATTACTGTATAAAATACAACGCGTAATAATGTATTTCAGTCCCAAGGCGTTTATAGCAGCTAAAATTTGGGTGTAATGTACTCACTTACGAACCGCTGCGGCCGCTCGTTGAAGGTGCTATATATTTAGTATAGATGATTACTATGGCAAAGTTGTTAGAGCAGATTATATATAGTATTTTTTTAATGAGAGGGGGGGGGGGGGGGCAAACGAGCATGGGTTTGTCACCAAATGAAAGCAATCACCAACGTCCATGGAGATCAACAACACCAAAGGATCGCCGATCCGTTGCCAGCCTATGCTCCTTCTTCATTTCTTTCTATCTGGTGACCTCACTCACTCGCAGGAACATAAATAACAACCCTTAAGGGAATTGTTATTTGGCTGCGGTATTCTGTCAGGTGGAGGTACTTCCACAGTCTGGCAGCTTAAACAATACGCTATGCTCTACCTCTCTTAATTTATTTTTATTTATACGCCCACACAATACTTAACTCTTAAAGTGTTATGTAATAGTAGGCCCCTTATTTTTAAAAGTATAAAAACAGGCTTTACGCAATGGCATGCGCACGGAATAAGTGTTTCCTAGCGTGACGTAAATTTGTGAAGTTACTATTGAAGAAACATCAGCATTGTGGACGATTCCTAACTCACAGCTGTATTGAGTCATGGCGTCTGAGGAGACATTGCCTCTTTTTGTGCATTGTACAGACTATTCTGACTGTGTTCTGAGGAGTTGTTCATTTCATCGAATTCATCCTTACAGATTGGAAAACGAGTTTTTTACTTCGAGCTCTCTGGTTGTGAAATAAAATACTTACTGAGATTTTTTCAGGAGACTACAGTATGAAGCTTTTCAAGAAAAGCGTAAGTGATGCCGCTGGAGTAGCAATTCCTAGGCTGCGATGACTGTTTACCATCTGTTATTTGTATTAAATATTTGAAATGCTTTTCCGGCAAATCAGGGACTGACTATTGCAATTTATTACAAAAGCGTATACAGTTTACTGCGAAAGAATTGTTAAACATACTAAGTTTATATTTTGATAATATTAATTTATTATTGTTTCTCAAAAGTTTGATATATTTCTACGTACATGCATGAGATTTGCATAAATATATTATGATGCAACATTAAGTATATTTATTTCTTTGAAATCTCCTCGAAGTGAGTCCGTAGAACCATTGAGCGAATAGATCTTTTCTGTAAAATGAAAATTGACTCTATATCGGCAGCTTTACCCCACACCAATATGCCATAATTATGACAGATGCTCACGCATCCCCATACAAACATGTTTTTCTATGAACAAAGGCTGAATTGAACCAAATAAGTATAGTCTAGTCCTGTCTAAAGTATATTATGATTCGTAATTGCACGTGATATTGAAGTGAAAAAGTCTCTATTTTAATTTTAATTCCAATGCTATGTAATAAATAAACTTACGACACTGCACTGAATTATTGCGGTGGGAATCAAAATACTTTTACATGTCAGTGAAAAATTCACAAACAAAATAATTTAATATATTTCTGAAATGATGAAACTGCGCCATTGTCAGGAATGGAAATCCTGCACGATTCACATAAAGAGAATCCATTAATATATTGTACTGTTAATGATTCCAATTGTCAAAGGTTTTTTACGTTGATTTATTTTTACATAGTATATATTTTGATGTCAGTTAGCAGGTTATTTATTAACGAAATAATTAAATGAAAAATGAGAAAAGTCCTAGAGTGGCAGCCGTAATGCGGTTCCTGTCTTTATGGTCGATGAATCGATGACTTCAATAAAGAAAGCGAAGGATATGGTGGAAAGGCATGAGAGGCTGATTATGATGACGGCAATATGTTTTGCATTTATTGAACTTTGGGGTGTCCCAAATTTAGTTTTCTGTGCTCGAACTAATGTAATGGAATATTACTAAGAATCTATAAAATGGACCGCCTACTACCTAGTGAAACTGTTACCCGTTTAAACTGTCTATTAAGAGTTCTTGTAACAATCATCATGAATCAATAAAACAGAGCGGTTACTCCCATAATGAAACAGTGACATAAATAAACTTGCTATTGCCAGTACTTTTAAAAACTTCCACAATGCAAGTGTTTGAAAATTACTATGTACGAAACAATAAAACAGAACACTAACTCTCATGACGAAACAGTCTATTTAGAATTCCTATTTAGAGTTTTTTAAGACTCGCTCACGCAAGTCTTTAAAAGAACGTTATTCAGTAGAATTGTTCCTTAAAAAGTAGCATAATGTTGCAAACAACACTCAGCTGGTAAATTACACCAAAGAGGCTTAAAGAAGAAAACTTTAAACATTACACTGATGACCCAAAAAAATTGGGAACTTTTTAATGTCGGTGAAACTCCGTTTTTGTATCCGTTTGTGTCATTGGCCAACACTCGTTTTATTGGTGTTTAAGTTTTTACTCCCGTTATCAATTTCTACGATGAGTTTTATCGAAATACTAAAAAGACGTTCTTCAGTACTTACTTTGAAGAAACAATAGAATTTTATTTTTAGAAACAGCTAGCGTCCCCTGATTTGCGTAAAAATACGGAAGTAGCTTCTCACGGTCTCAACGACAAACTTGCAATTCAGTTGTTGCTGTAAAGATGAGCAAGTAAACAAAAATACTTTTGTATTTATAATATTACCTAGTTAAGAATAACTTTCCATTTTCTTTTTACAAAATTATTTCACTAAGTCAAATTCCAAAGCGACAATTTTTTCTGATAAAATTCGTCGTGAGTTAGGCTAGTTTACCCCTTAGGTTAGTTTCACCCAGGGGTGAAACTGTCCAGGGACAGTCTCGACAGTAGGTTTTACTTTAACTTTACTGTTCATTACCTTTTTGGAGGTGGCCGCTGTTACTCCTGGCTACGCCGGAGACAAAGTGGTGGGAATATGTGTTTAGCCTGATTCTTAGGCCAGTCAGTGTTTTCGATCGATTTACAATCTAGAATCTTTAAGCAATTGAAAATTACATTGTTTCAAGTCGACATAAGTAGTCTATATGTAAATATTAGGTTGGGGAAAAAGTCTTTTCGTATTTTATATGAAAATTCAAAACATTTTTTAATAAAGTTTATTTACATTTAACTAAAGTATGTAGGTGCCATTTTGTTCGATAACTTTTTGCCATCTTGTAGGTACAGACATGATCCCATTACTATAGAAATTTTGGGACTTCTGTTTAAAAAACCACGACAAGTGGTTTTGGCAGTCTTCTCGTGATGTTAACCTGACATTGCCTAAAGAATTCTGAAGAGACCAAAACAGGTGGAAATCAGAAGGTGCAAGGTCAGGACTATACGGCGGATGCATTAACACCTCCCAGTCAAACTCTCTTAATTTTTGCTGAGTGGCTAAAGATGTGTGAGGTCTAGCGTTATCATGATGAAAAATCACACCCCTTCTGTTAATTAATTCCGGCCGCTTTCTCTCAACTTTTTGCTTTAATCTCATCAGTTGTTCACAGTAGAGTTCAGAATCGATAGTCCTGCCTGGCGGTAACAGCTCATAATGAATAATGCCCTTCCAATCCCACCATACACACAGCATCACCTTGTTGCGGGTTAACCCGGGTTTTGCCAGAGTCTGTGAAGCCTGACCGGCCTTTGACCACGACCTTTTTCGCACGTTCTTGTCGTACGTGATCCACTTTTCATCACCAGTTATAAGCTTCTTCAAAAACGGTTCGCTTTCATTACGTCTTAGTAAATAATCGCAAATGAGTACACGGTTCATTAGGTTTCTTTCAGTGAGATCGTGAGGCACCCAAATATCGAGCTTTTTAGTGTACCCAGCTTTTTTCAAATGCGCCAAAACTGTTTTGTGGTCAATTCCTAATTCTTCAGCTACGTCATTACTACTGATATGCCGATCTTGCTCCATTTTTTCAAAAATGGCATCAATTTTATCCGTAACAGGGCCACCAGAGCGACGTGCATCTTTCACATCAAAATTTCCTGATTGAAAACGCTTAAACCAAATTTGTGCTACTCTCACAGACACTGCACTAGGTCCATAAACGTCACAAATTTTTTTCGCAGCTTGCGTTGAATTTTTACCTCTTTTGTAGTAAAATTTTAAAAAGTATCGAATTTCTTCATTAGATTCACTCATCTTGACAGTAAAAAAAACAAATGAAAATCACACATTTACCTAATTTGAATTTGGAATTATCTTTATTAAAATTTAAACTTTTTAAAGATATCAAAACCTGCTAGATACAAATGGTATAACCAAAGAGATTTTATTACAAGTTCATACATACTATAATGCGAAAAGACTTTTTCCCCGACCTATTATATAAAGCTCAACCCGAGCAAAGTTTATGTGGATTTAGTGATACTTGAGATACAATAGTAATGTTTTGTACGCTCCTGGTAAAGAAACCTGGATTCTTCCTTCATGAGGGAAGTCTTCAACTGTTAATCACCATTACATCAATTTAAAAAGACGAAATATCGTTTTCATATTAAGTATCTAAGTCACAAAAACTCTATTGATGAAAACATTCCGAAAAGGAATCTACAACCAAAACAACAATATTGTTCGGTCCAGCCTCGATTTTTCCGCCCAAAGATCTTCTAATGACCAAAGTTGCACGCCGCACTAATGCGTCTTTAAAGACTTCTGGTACCATTACTAAACCAAAGGTGTGTAGGTATTATGTCTTATGGCGATATACTATGGTGGAATGATCGCATGATGTTGCGCGGAAACATTTCTTTTTTAGAAGAATTTATTTAGTTTGAACGCGGTGTATGTAATCAAATCTTACAAATTAAATTTCACCGACTTGAGTGTCCAATTGATAATTATATTCTTTATTGCACATAAATAAAATACATAATAAGTGTAACTGTTACAAACAAACACAATATAAGAATTCTTAAAACTAATACAAATGCAACAGTTTGTAGTTTTGCAAAGGCGAGTTTATCTCTCAAAGAGATCTCTTCCAGCCAACCCGTGCTGTGGGACGTTTTGTAAGATAAAAAGAGTCTTATATACGAAAGAAAGATTGAGCCTTCGATCATTAGATTGAGCTGAAGTCTGGCAGACTTCTTTATAATATGAGAAGCAACCTAAATGTCGCCATTTTTAATTAAATACTTTTAAATATTGGTATCAAATGGCAATGGCTTCATGAGCGGAACACAGTAAGTAAACTTCTTAGCATTTGCTTCAAAAAGTTTTTTTAATTTCTTGCTTTGTCTTATTTTATAACATCTAATCTTATCTTAGAGTGGGTCCAGTGCTGCAGCACCGGTGACACGTCGACCTTCGTGGATCTTTTGTGTTCTCCCTAATCCTTTAGTCACTCTCCCCTGCCTGTCTGGAGACATGTTCCATGTACTTCAATATGATAATTATGTTTTATAACATAGTCAACAGGTTAACGTTTTGATAGTCTACATTTATTACCGACTTCAAAAAAGGAGGAGGTTCTATGTTCGACTGTATATTTTTGTAACTTATCATATTCTTCATTATTTACCATTAGACAATGGCATAACACCGTATGTTGTTATTTCTTCTATTTATGACTAAACTAAGAATGAAACAGATTACCGAAGTTTTCCGCAAATTTCGCGTAACGTAATGAGATTTCGCGTGTTTAAATTGAAGATTCCGATTGAGTTTCAGCTTGCTATAAACTCGTCGATGTTCTGCAGGAAATGGAGAGGTAAAGATACTGAGTCGGAGTTTAATGTTGTACTTTACTCTTAACTTAATGCAATTGACGTAAACGCCTACGGAATTGTCGTTTTACACCTTTCGCAAAAAAAGAGCGAAGATAAAAATGAAATTAAATGCAGGGAAGGCGATTCGGCTAAGCTTATTACTATTAGCACTTATTTAAGGTGAAGTTAGATTTTCGCGATGAAAAAATCCGGTTGTAATCGGCTTCAGATTAGGCGGTAGGGCCTCAGTTTTAAGCATGTAAGTGGCGTACCATCTTAGACATACGAGTATCTTTGATGCGTGATAGGCGTTTTATCTTTACACCCAAAGCCAACTTCATTCGTACGTCGTGTACTTGGTCGTGTATTGTTAACAAAGTTCTGGAGAAAGAGGTAGGGCATGTTATTCCCGGTAGGAGAAAGCAAGCCGTGACGAGATATGGCGTCAGCAGCGGCGCTGACAGCACGCGTGCAATCCTCATTATATTGAAAGTGTCTTTTTTTTATACTACGTCGGGTAGCAGACAAGCATTCGGCCTGCCTGATGTGGAACGGTTACCGAAGCCATATAAATGCTCGCAACATAAAATATCGCTCGTGCGCCGCCACCCCCGCTGCAAACGCAGCATCTCCTTGCTTTCTGGTGACCTCACTCACTCGCAGGAACACAACATGCCTCAAGGGAATTGTTGTGTGTGTCTACCTAGTATATCTAGTTATATGGTAAACATTGTTTTACATCAGACGAGCCTGGTGTGCATAAGTAGTATGTCCCTTATACCCGGCATACTACTTATCATTAGGCTGGTTGCATGCTTGTTTGCTATCTTAGTTGTAAGTATAACAACATGTTCTTTCTAAAAATTACATTACCGCGTATGTAGGTATATTTTATAAATTTGGATTCCAGTATCACGAACTATTTATTCCTGCTCCACAATAAATATTTTTGCGATCGTAAACTTTACCAATTCAATTATGTGCCGCTGAAAAACAGGCCACTGTAAAATAAACCTTTTGATGTCCGCTCCCGGGTAAAATGTGCTCGTATTGACATATTCCGTTGTGCCGGATTGCCCCGGGCGCTTTTAGCCCGTCAGTAGTGCGCTGCACTTCAAGAGTTATTTTATCGTTGGAATAAGTAAATATATATTTTTTAAAGTTTAATATACATAGAAAATACTTTATTTGCATAGAATAATTTAAAAACACATTGAACTAAATACGTTTGCGTTTCGTTTTGATTATACTATGTGAATTCTTATGATATAATTTATTTTTAAAACATGTTTGATTTGATTGGTTAAAACTGATGATTTTTGTCGAAAAGTAGCAGAAAATATATAGTTATTCGAAAAAAATTCATACCGTATTAGTATGGATTTTTCTCGAATAATTATATTATTTTCATTTTTTATATTATAAATTCGAAAATGTGTCTGTATCCTTGTTTGTCCGTTACCTTATCGCGACGCGTTTCATCGTCGTTGAACCGATTTAAATAAAATTTGCTATGGACAGCAATGCAAAAATATGGATTGCGGGCGAGGCCGCGGGCGGAAGCTAGTAATAATATAAATATTTAAATAATGAAACAAATCAGCAACACCACAACATTAACAATGGGCGATTCCATTTATTCCGCACAAAGCGGAACATTAGAGTGTTTCCAAACTGAGTTTAGCCCGCAGCAAATGGACTGGGCGTTTAGAAGCCACAACGGCCCGCCTTGTTGAACAAAACTATAAATGGAAACTCTGACATAGGTACAATAATACTGTTAACATTATTATGCGTATTAATTATACAAATTATGTTTTCAATTTGGTAACATTTAATTATAAAAGACTTGATCGAAAAAGTAATTCTACACCATGGACGACCGAAAGAAAACAAATAGATTGGATTGTTGTATTCCACTTGCAATACTCCTTGATTGCGAATGTCCATAGGCTATGGTATCCGCTTTATGTCAGGCCCACGCAACGCATTCTTGTTAAGAACATGGGTGGTATATTAATCATCATCATCGGCCTGTATCTACACACTATACGAGTATGTCTTCCCGAATGCTTTGCTCCAAATACGATCGTCCGCCTTCATGCGGAAGACGTCCAACGCTTCATCGTCCCATGCGCGGTTTCCACTTTTTTATAACCTCCCACCATCACTGACCCGGCAGATGTGGTGCGCCTCTAGCCACTTCAGCTTACAAACTCCGAATGCTATCTAAACATACATAGTCTTAGGGGTAAACTCGCCCACTGGCCCGAAATTTCACGGGATGTCATCCCATGACTATAGCGTCTGCGACCGTGAAAGCTTAAAATGTACATAGGATCTAGCATTCCGTGTCAAATGTATGGGCGTAAGTGGCTCGCCACGATATTTAGAACCCCTTTTCCTCCAAAAAATTCCCTTGAAAGATGTTGTGTTCCTGCGAGTGAATGAGGCCACTAGAAAGGAAGAAGTTGCTGCATCGGCAGCAGGGGTAGCAGCGCGCAAGAAATATAAGTATTTCATGTTGCGAGCATTTATATAACTACGGTAGCCGCATTGCATCAAGCTGGCCGTATGCTTGTTTGCCACCCGACGTTGTATAAATAAATGGGCGGCAGTGCTAAAATATCTCCCCCCATCACTCTAGAGCTTGTTAACCATGCAGGTAGGTAAATAAATTTGATAATAGAAAATAAGAAAATTCTCGTAATGGGAACTAAAATATTTACTAATTGCATAGTTAGTTAAATTGTCTGGTTCTACTATAACAAAATAAAAATATCCTAGACAAATAGAAGCTAAAAAAGCTCATAACAAAATTGTGGAAAAAGCTGACTTTGACGCTTTGACGGCCTTTCATTATTATGACGGAAAAAAAAATACATAGAGCCATAATAAGAGGTGTGAAAATATTAGATAGTGCTAGACACTCTCTCTGGATAAGGTCTGCATGCATGATATACTTATCTGTGGTAGAAATCAATAGCGAACGTCTTTGTATAACCGTGGACCGTTAAAGTCCAATGATGTATGAATACTTGAATACATGCAGAATTTTTGGAACGCTTGATATAAAGTTTTGAAAGGAGCTGATGTGAACTTCTTGCCTTGAGAACTCGAAAAGGTGTCCGGAATAAAATAACAATGTTTAAAATTTGTTTGAGAATAACTTTAAACTTGTGAGCCAATATACACTATCTCCGACGTAGCTTACGAGTGAGCTGTTGTGTTCTGTTTGTTTATTCCAACTCCCAGTGCTATGCTGTTTGCTTTGGAACAATGTTGCTAGTTTTTAAAATGAAATTATTTAAAAAGGTTGAATGTGATTCTATTTAAAAACTAATATTATAATAGTCCAAAGTGTGGCTACAAAAACGACAAGAGCTTAGTAATGGACCCATATTACGTTATTTACTGGGGTTTCGGGGTGAAAGTGGCTCACCACAATCTTTAGAGCCAAAGCCAACATCACCTGCACGTGGTGCACCCTGCCGATTAGCGAAAAGGATCTGGCAAAAGAGCGGTAGGGTACAGCGTTTAAAGAAACTTAATTGCTACAGCAAATAGTTTTTTTTTATATAAGAGGATGGCAAACGAGCATGTGGATCACCTGATGGAAAGCAGTCACCACCGCCCATGGAGATCAGAAACACCGATCCGTTGCCAGCCAATACTCCTTCCTTCCTTTCTTTCTTTCTTATTACAACAGAAACTTGACTTAAGTAACATAACCTCTAAAGGACCGTATTTATACAATAAAATCCATAAAACAACTACACAGCTACTCACATGCCTATCCACAAAATCATTACACAACCGTAGGTTCTGAGATCACTCGGAGAGAGGATTAGAACGACCCAAACTTTACAACTAAGTCGAGGGCAATTTTAATGATTAATGTCTCGACGACAATGCAGGTCCATAGATAACTAAGGCAGACAAAGAAAGGGCGCGTCTATTCATATATCACATGCAGACTTGACCCTTCCACAAAATGTCCAAAATGTCGACTATTTGCTGGATATGATAACGTAATAACGAAACTCATTTTTCATTGCGTTATCGGACTTTTGTTTAATGTGAAGAGTGAATAAGAGCTGTACAGACAAGCGGTCATTTTATATTATGTGTTAACAATTAATGAAAAGGAAGCATGACTACAGCGAGTCACGTGACTTCCGGCGAGCCGGCAGTGGGGTGAGGCGAGCCGAGAGCGGCCGAGCCATAGTCACTTCACTTGGGCAGCGACATTCGAGCGTGATGGACAGTTCTCTTAGCATTATTCTTGTGCTAGTTAATTATTTAAATCATTAATTACCTCTTGTTGATTATAACGGTTTTGTTATAGGGATACGTGATCCATTTTTCTTTTTTTAAAAAACGAATTCCAGTCCTGGTTTATAATATCAGAAGTGGGATTCACCGCGTGTCTTTTTCCGCTTAGTGGCTTTAGATAAATTTTTAACGGTTTTTATTTTTGATTTGTTTCGACTTAGTGCTAGTGATTTTCGTTTAGTTTGGAGTTAACTTACTAGCGTTCGGTATATTAGTGAGTTTAGTGAGTACTTTTAACATGGGGCGTACTTCTAAATCAAAGAATAAGCGTCAACATTGCAGGTCACGTTTAGATAGGTCCATAAGTATAGTCCTGATAGGAGGCGACGTCACGGCAGTCCACATGGCCGTCGTGACGGTCCTCGCAGCCAGGCGTTAGATATTTGACCAGGCGTTAGATACCAGTTAGGCGGTAGACTGAGTGCGATTGTGGATAGATTGTCTATCTCTTCCTCATCAGTATTAGTACCGTTGTGTCCATCACGTGAATGTCATATGCCTCATCAGCCGGTGTCGAGCGAATCCAGCGATGTAGGCGGTAAGGCGAAAGAAACAAGCGCGACGGTTTTGCAAAAATGTGCCTCTAACGACGGTAAAGATGTAGCCGACAAGATTGTGGACGCGTTGTCATCTTTGATTCAAGTAAGATCCAACCATTATTATATCTCAAATTTTGATCCGAGTGTTCATGATTTCGATGTTTGGTGCGCTGAGGTAGAACGTGGACGGGAATCGAATCGATGGGATGACCACTAGTGTCTATCTGGTATTGGCGGTTGTCTTAGGGGTGACGCACGCACGTGACTCATTGATTGGGTTACTTGTAATCATTCTAGGAGCCGTGATGCTCATCTTAGGCATCGTGATTCATGTTCTAGACGTCATGATATATGTTCTAGTCGTAAACGCAGACGACGTAGCTGTTCTAGCAATGTATTAACTCAACAAATGCAACAAATTCTAGATCAATTGACACCACTGAGGACAGCGTCGGTCGTCTCGACCGTGGCTACGTGGGCCGAGTGGCCTTGCGTCTCCGGTGATGCCGCTGCTGCAGCCGCCGTTGGCAGAGACTGCCGATGGTCCGGGCTGGTGGTGCAGAGTCGGCATACTGCAGTTTCGCCTTTGCCGGGGCGCTCCGTGAGTGCAGCACGACTGATCGTACAATGGATGCTATACGATTCATCAATACTACGGTGAGATCTAACCAAGCTTAATATATTTCTAATTCCGATCCTACAATTGGGGCGAATACGTAGAAGTGTTAGTTTTAAATCACTGGCGTGATAATGAGTGTCTATCTCGCATTGGCTATTAAAGCCTCTGTGCCAAGCCACATATAGCAAACATTTGATATGAGGTCGGGTACGGCCAAGTACTAGTGAATTTAAGAGCTGTAGTAAATATGTACAGTCTGTTCTGTACTTATGCACTTCTATTGTATCAGTTTTTGTAAGTCAAGGTCAGGTACGGCCGAGTACCAGTGAACTTAAGAGCTGTAGTAAATTTACTATTAGGTACTGGTACAAGTAAAGCGTGTTGTTTTGGAACTTTTGGAGTTTGTTAAATATTTGAATAGCTTTAATTCGCATTACATCATTAAGATGGGTCGTATACGATTCAACAAGGGATAAGGCTTGAAGTATGCATCTACTAAAATGTAACTTCTTGATTGGTATTGAAGGTGATTGAAGGGAGCTTTTTAAGAAGCCTTTGGAAACAACGGGTTTCAAAGTCGTTGAAAAGCGAATCAATGACTACATGGGGTCGAGTGGAAACGACGCGGAAGAACCTGCGAATTTATGCAATGAGAGATTTTGTTATTGTTAGCAAGACTCAGAGTTCCGTTAAACTGATTTCAGTATGAAAGACCCGTGCCGAGTAGTTGGAGAGCTTCTACATCGCCGCTACGAGTTGGAGCCGATAGCGGGCTTCACCGAGAAGCGCGCATGGCAGATGCTGCTGAACACATGGTCCAGTGGCGCGATGAATGGGCGCCGGACGCGTGCGCTGCGTTCTTGGGTGGCGGTGAACTGAAGACCGTACATGTCTGCGTGGCGCTGCCATGGACTGACAACCAGCATGTCTGCGTGGCTCTGCCATGGACTGACAACCAGCATGTCTGCGTGGCTCTGCCATGGACTGACAACCAGCATGTCTGCGTGGCGCTGCCATGGACTGACAACCAGCATGTCTGCGTGGCGCTGCCATGGACTGACAACCAGCATGTCTGCGTGGCGCTGCCATGGACTGACAACCAGCATGTCTGCGTGGCGCTGCCATGGACTGACAACCAGCATGTCTGCGTGGCGCTGCCATGGACTGACAACCAGCATGTCTGCGTGGCTCTGCCATGGACTGACAACCAGCATGTCTGCGTGGCTTCGCCATGGACTGACGGTATATTTTTAAGTCTGCGTGATACTACCACAGCCTGATCATATTCTTTAGTTAGTGTGGTACTGTCATGGACTGACTATGGAGTTGTGCGGGGCATAGCGATTGCATTACAAAACTAAATGCGTTTGTTATGCGCACAAATGCTAGAGATCCGGAGCTCTGACATTTGTGATATCATGTTAATGTTATTATTTTCCTTCTCTTACTATAATAGTGGCCCAATAGTACAATAAATAATAGTTTGGTCATAAAGTAATATCGCCCTGCGATAGAGATTGCTGTAACGAATAGATCGTTTGAAACGCCTTCTAAACTTTGCTCATAGTTTTACATGCGATGGTTTGAGTGCACGCTTATGATCATATGATGAAACCAATAGAGCTTTTGATGTATTACAATTTTGTAACAAAACGTATATTTCAGAAAATGGTGACTCTGCTGGTAGTCTCCTACAGCCCGAGGAGGTGCTTCCCCAAGATCATGCGGTCGAGCACGCCTCGCAGTCAGGAGAGGCCGTGTTAACAATTAATGAAAAGGAAGCATGACTACAGCGAGTCACGTGACTTCCGGCGAGCCGGCAGTGGGGTGAGGCGAGCCGAGAGCGGCCGAGCCATAGTCACTTCACTTGGGCAGCGACATTCGAGCGTGATGGACAGTTCTCTTAGCATTATTCTTGTGCTAGTTAATTATTTAAATCATTAATTACCTCTTGTTGATTATAACGGTTTTGTTATAGGGATACGTGATCCATTTTTCTTTTTTTAAAAAACGAATTCCAGTCCTGGTTTATAATATATGAATATAAAACCGTTTTCACATTTGGCGTTTTAAGTCACTTCCTTTCCCACATTTTGACTTTCACTGTTTTTTAAAGTAACAATGACACATGAACATTATTTTAAATAAATAATTTTAAAATACTTACAAAATAAAATAAATTTTAAATTAACTAGTAATTAAATATTGCAAAAAAATATTTAAAAAGAAAAATATAATACATAAATAAACTAAACGCAAAAGTAATGTAATAAACCGGTGCCCGTAGGTAAAGTTCTCAAAATGCATGCAGGCCCCATTGCCTCGTTGGATCGCAACATTAAATTTTTGGGCAAGATTTGTCAAGAGATGAAGACTAATCTTTTGTCGGAGATTAAAATTATGAATTAAATATTCTGAAATATTAATTGAAATAAATAAAAAGGGAAACTTTTAAACAATATGGAAATGTTATCGATTTCGATAATTATATACATCTGTGTACGACCTACGATCTCGATTTTGCATTGCCTGAAACAGTCGAAAAACATTGCAAGCACTATCAGTTTCATTCCCATGTTTTTGAAACAAACCATTTATATTTTAAAAACTAGCTGACCCGGCAAACGTTGTTTTGCTATATAAATTTAGGGATTGATGGTAGAAGAGTGAACATTAGAAGTTGTATGTATTTTTCAATGCTAAATCATATTAAAATTAAAATAAAAAGTTTTGTCAATAAAATAAAATAATAATATTTAGGGGTAGGTCATCCTTATCATTTAGGGGTATGAAAAATATATGTTGGCCAATTCTCAGATCTACCCGATATGCACATAAAATTTCATAAAAATCAGTCCAGCCGTTTCGGATGAGTTTGGTAACAAACACAGCGACACGAGAATTTTATATATTAGAAAGAAGATAAAACGTCGTGTTTTAATTTTTTTTTTTCAATAAATGGTTCGTAACAGAGTAGTAGCAAAAGAGAACGATTTTTTTTGCTATTAATACAAAATGTCATACTATGATAGTTATTGAGTTGTATTTATTAACATTATGACAGTTACGTCACTATGATAGCATTTTTGACATAATAGCAGTTCCTTCCATGGAAATATTAATTACTGATAGTATCATAAAATACCTAAGTGTATCAAGTAGGTTATACTTGATATACTTAGGTAGCTATGATACTTGAACCTATTGACATCCAGAAGTTAACTTTATTACATAAACACACCGATATATGTATCTATTTACATTTTTTACGTAAGTAACAGTACACATTACAAGCATAAAAAATATATTATTATTATTTAAATAGTTGTCTTGGCCAACTTGGCAGAATATTATATATTTAAAAAGGAAAAAATATATATTACATATAAAATATTCATTCAACATAAAATACATTTCACACATACAGGTGATATGAATTAACCATACAAATGAATTTGCAGGCATTCGCAAGTACGTAATATATTAAAACCACTCCATGCAGCAGATATCATTTCTTCCAATCGAATGAAGAATATTTGTAGGGGATCGTGGTTCACGGGTCATAGAGCAAGTCAATCGTTTCTTCAGCGATAGCAGAAGAGCCCTCTGAATTATGTTTGTGAATTTATATCCAACCAAAATAGTAATGTTTTATATATTTAATATAATTATATGCTATAAACATTACATATATCAAAATTCATTAACCGTTCCATAATAATTTGAGGTAATTTATTATTATAATCTATCAATATTAATGACAATAACTAGGTACATCATACTCTAGAACACAATACGATACAATATTCTTCATTGCACCAAATAAAAGATTTTACAGAGATATCATAATTATTTTCTTTCCAAGTTTCCAACCTAAAATAATAGGCCATTTTTACCTTGATTTGTATTTTAAGGTAAAATTTAAAACAATAATTTATGTGATTAAGTATCCAAAGTTGTATCGCGAATGTTAGAAAAATAGTTCCCATAAATTGAACTTTGATTTATATTAAAACAGTACTTACCAATACAACTTTTTATGTCACTGATTTTTTTTTTTATACAACTAAGGTAGCAAACAAGGGAGCGGTGACCGCAGTGCGGCATGGCGAGCGGTGCGATTGTAGAAGAAGGCTGTGGGAATCATGTCAATCAACTGCTCTGATCACAATCCATTGTACAGGTGGCAGAACATACAAAGAGAGGCAAAATCCTTGCGCAGATTAAATGTTGTCTGTAAGCCTAACAATATCGGCAATCCTCACAAATCGTCGTCACAAATAGAATCACAAGGTGCAAGCTGGTATTTGGGTGCTCCCGCCCAGAGATAGCAACTGTACTCCATATGAGGACGCACTTGTGCTGAATATCTAAAAGATGTATTGCCAACACTAATAAAAGTTGAAGTTCTATCAATAAGGCATAAAAAGTTTAGAAAATAGGAACACCGTCGAAAAGATCACCTCTTGTCATTCTTGTAAAGGATCTTTACCAATACGGCAATGCGATGGTAGCGTATGGTTCAATTTGTAAAAAATATTTTTGGGAATGTAAGTAACTCATCACGATCTTTAGAGCTAATGCCAACCTCACCTGTATGTGGTGCATCCTGCCTACTGACTACCTGACTAGCGAAACAGGCTCTGGCGAAAGAGGAGTAGAGTACAGCGTATTTGTAAACTGCCCAACTGGGGAAGTACCTCCAGTTCACAGAATATCGCAGCCAAATAACATTTCCCTTGAGGGTTGTTGTGTTGTGTCTGTGAGTTAGTGAGGTCACCAGAAAGAAGGAGTTTCTGCTTTGGCAGCGGGAGTGGCGGCGCGCGAGCGATATTTCTTATTGCAAGTGTTAATATGGCTACGGTAACCGCTTCACATCAGTATGTATGTATGCTTATCTGCCACACGACTAGTATAAAAAAATTATCACCATCATCATCATCTGGTCCATTTTAGATAGATCACGTGACATTTGTCAAAATCGAACATTTTAGTATGAGAATTGACAAATGTCACGTGATCTATCTCACGTTCGTTACGCTACGAATTACAGTTGGCTAGGGGGGCTGGGGCCCTACCGCGGAAGCTGAAACTGATTACCATTCGATTTTTGCAATGCGAAATTGAACTTAATTCTTAGATTGGTGGTAATTATGTTTAGCTCAGCTGGTGGAAACCATAGAGAAATCTACTAAGCTGAAGATAATTGTCAATAACTTTAAGCTAGTACCAATTTAAGAAATAAAAAAATCCGGTGGTAATCGGCTTCGACTTTGGCAGTAGGGCCCCTGGGGAACGTGCATCTTCCGATGCGGACGGGCGCGCGAGCTAAGGCTCTTTGCCCGGGCAGTCTATGGGGGAGTCCCACCCCCGCGTAAAATGATCCGCTCTAGTGCGGTTTGGGTACCTACCTGATGGAAAGCAATCACCACCGCACATGTAGATCAGAAATACCAAGACGTCGCCGATCCGTTGCCAGCCTATACTTCTATACTCCTTTCTTTCCTTTTTTCTAGTACTGGTTTCTTTCATACTAAGAAATAATATTAAAAACTTCATTAAAATTGCTTCAGTCAGTTTTAAATTATTACACACACACACCTATTGCATACAAAGTTTATTATATTTATGTAATGTCACTTCATCAGACGGACTTAGTTCCAACTTCTACAGACAGATAAAGCGAAATTAGCAAATCGCCTATCGTTTATAACTTGTTACCTATTATAAACCTTTCGTTTTCAGGATTCGGGTCACGAGTTCCGGCTATGGGCCGTGTCCAATAGATGGCTGCTCATCCCGGATCAATCGAAGGGCGATGGTGTTCTTAATGGAGATTTTACACGTGATTTCCGCTTTGCCGACATTTCAGCCTTATACCTGTTTACCGACGTCATTAACTGCGGAAAATTGGGCTGAATTTCTTGGAATTTATTAGCTGGTATTCAGAATTGGATATTTGCGGCCATACGGAGCTAAATTGATATGCCGATGGTTCGAGGAAAGCTTGATTAGCGTATTAAGCTCGTTATACTTGGAAAATTATGGCATCCAAATAATGTAAACATGTTATCTTCATGTTTACTCGTTATGTAGGTATTTATCATACTTCTTGGATGTTCTCATTTTCGACAATAATAAATAAATAAATATTCTTGGACACAAAAATACACTGCCATCTAGACCCAAACTAAGGAAAGCTGGTACTATAGGTACTAGATAACTGTAGGTACGGTACTAGATATTATACTTAAATACATTTTTTTGCAAACACCTATATATAATACATAAAAACACACAGACCAAGACAAACAGAGACAGATGTTAGCATAGAAATATTTGTCGCGGATTGAAGCTGCGACCCTGGAGTCAAAGTGTACATGGTTAGCCATTCTACCACCGGGGTCGTCAAATGAAGACATTCAGGCATATCCAAATGGAGTAATTACCATGGCTTCATCGTCAATACATTAAAAACCTGAATAATGAAAAAAATGAGTAACTAAAAAACTGTATTTTTAAGATAATCTGTCATTTTTTTCTTTGAAAACCTTGTGAAAACTCATTAACTTTCACTGAATTTTGATTATTTGAGATAGCTATGCTTGGCGTATCTCTACGTGATCATGAGTATATCAGGATCAGCAAGCTGGAGTGGCAGTGGGCAGTAGACACACCACGCTGAACGGGCCATGGGGCAGGAAAGTTCTGGAATGACGATCGCGGACCAGAGGAATCAGCGTAGGATGGCCCTCGCCAACTGGATTCAAATTATATATGTGTATGAATATTTATTTTCAATTTCTATGTATGTTATTTTTGTATTACTTTATTGTTTGGACTATGCCGCCTACCTCCCTGCCCTGCCGCCCTGGAAAAAATGCTTTGTATTCAGGCAGTCTCTTGTATTATTAATTTCTAAAGCAATTTTATGTTATATTGATGCAATAAAGTGCCTTTTGTGCTCAAAATATAAAATAGTTGTAGAACATTATCTCATAACAGCCTTAAATCTAGCTCCCCTGTTTCACGGCGTCTCATCTTCGCGTTAATGCAAGCGAATCCGCCTCGTCACGACACGGGCGAACGTTTTGTATAAGCCGAGCATGGGCCAGATTTCAGGCCCGTTTTTCTGGCTTTTTTCTACCCAGGTGATGGATTACTCGCTGTTTTCTTGTGTAATTTCCGGACACTAATTGCTGCGGGCATCCGTCACGGTTCTGTGCGAATGAAAAAACCGTTAATGCCATGTCTGAGCTTCGAAGACAGAAATAGATTCTCCGTTTAGCTCGGTACAGGTGCCGCTTTGCGCAAACGTGCAGCAAATGAAGACAGGCAGGGTTTTAGTCTCGCATTTTATGTTCGGCAGCCTTGTTTGTTTTCTTTACTTTGTTTTATTTTTGCTGGTGCTATGACAACTTTGTGGACCTTTGATACTTGAGTTACTATTAGCGTTAAAATAAAAAAAGTCGATGCGACGTCGTATCGTATAGATACGTGATGGGAAGACCTCGCGAAAGAATTGTCATCTATTGTTTTTTTAGATCGATGGAAATTGTGAATAGATTCGGTTGCGCATTCACTATCAGCCACAGAAATCTAAATAGGTCTCTAATAGAAGTAGTAGAAGTCGTAGAAACTTATAGTCTCCAAATCTACCAACACGCTTTGTTAGCGATCAGATGCTCACGAAACGTGAGTGTGTAAATATGGTGTTTTGTAGAATTTTATATTGCGGAAATTCCACAAGTTGTAATTATACTAATAAAGGCATACCATTTCATTGGTAAGTATTTTTTTATTACAAATAATGCTGTTTTTATTAAATATCAAAATTGATCAGGCCACTGACTTGGATCAATGACTTAAACGGGGACCGACGCCTTAACGTGCCCTCCGAATCACGGAGCAGCTCGATATAATATAAACCCATCCATGGATAGGCTACGGTCGACGTTGCTTAACTTGCGTGTTCGATTAGACTGACACGCGCAACGATGCCATCAAGCTCCTCAATTTATATGGCTACGGTAATCTCTTCACACATACGTATTGTAAAAAAATACTACAAAAAATACTAGCAATAACAGTAATTGATAAGAAAAATACTAATATGGACTAGTTAAAATATAACACTAACACCTTTATTAAATACATCGGGCGATATTATCATCAGATATTGAAAGATAACATCTAACGTTATGAAAATATTTGATTGGCTTTCTGGCGAAGGGACTTTTTATTGCTCTTTGGGATTGTCATCGAGGTTTATGGTATAAATTTTGTGGATAAGTGCCTTTTATATCTGGCTGAAGGGTTTTTATTATGGACTTATGTTTTGGACTTTTGGAGAGATTATTAAGATTTCGAAGCATCTACTTAGGACTATCAAATTCCTGCAACTTCGGTTTTATTTTAATTTGTAATGATATGATCCTTCTGCTTTAAATGTATGTTTGCATAATCAGCTTGGAACCAATGTTCCCGTACTTTTTGCTCATTTCGAATTAATCAGATTCATGAAATTTGCCTCTTAAATGGGTAATAGCTGAGAATCTTTAAATGGGTGCTATAGGAAAGGGGATCAGAAAGCGAGATAAATGGCATAGTGATAAGCGGGGTTATATTTTGTTTAATACTATACTGTATGATTGTATTATTGGGGAAGGCTTATATCCAGTGGGTAGATACAGGTTGATGATGATGATACTGTACTTTTAACTGTAACGAAAATACTTTTAGTATTTACTAATACTAAAAAAAAAATAGGTACTCAGATTGAGACAAAAATAATTTTCAGGCACATAAATATTTGTGTTGTTTGACAAACATTTGTGATTTGGGTTTTATTTGCCACTGCTAACTTGGGATAGTTAGCAGTAGCAAATAAAACCTAACATGAATGTTTGTTTTCTCTTTTAAACACAGAGACCTTCGCCTTTTTAATATGTATGAATGTGGATCAATGTATGAATAACAATGTTAAATTTGCATGTAAGCAGATAATTGAATTTACTACGAGTATACTTTGCATTATATCATAAAGTAACCATTTGTAACTTAATTTAATCTTAGTGCAGTTAGAGTGAAAGACCTGAATCTTTATTTTATAGAACTAGGGTGACAAACAAGCGTACGACCTGTCTGATGGTAAGCAGTCATCCTAGCGTATGGACGATTGCGACACTAGAGGATTCACTTACGCGTTGCCGACCCTGTAAAAATCCCTTTACGGCTTTTTGAAGAACACTTTGGACAGTCGCGTCGGTAGAAAACGCAAAAAGAGGCAGTCTCTCCTCACACTTAATGGTTCTACACCATCTGTGAACCAGTCATATAGACCGATAATAATATTCGCTGACAAATTATATAATGCAACAGTTTGCTGAAAATATGTTTGAATAAATAAATTAATAATGATTTATTTTCAATTAACCTCTGAAGTAAAAAGTTCAAGAAGAAGCCATCTTCATTAATAATTAAATAAATATTTCTGGACAAATCGGCCATCTAGTCCCAAATTAATCAAAGCTTGTATTATGGGTACTAGGTAGATAACTGATATAATACTTACTATTTTTTGTAAATACATACATATAATACATAGAAAACACCCAGACCAAGACAAAAAAATATGTTCATGCGCACAAATATTTGTCTTCTGCGGGGATCGAACCAGCAACCTTGGAGTCAAAGTGGCCATTGCGAGTTAGATTCGACCACTGAGCTCGTCAAGCGTATTAATAATTAATTTGGTTTGGTTGATCTCTGGAAAAAACTTCAAGATGATCTTCTTAAAGTTGGATAGTACAAATCACGATAATGTAAACCAAAAAGTTATTAGACAAAAATGGCATAAATTGCTTCCATAGAATTTTCGGTCGACCAAATAAATCAAATGAAAATATGGAATTTTATTCCATGTTTTAAAAGCTTTAACCGTAGCTTCATCCATTTGAAGAATGCTTAATCTCTTTCATAAGATGAGTAAAAGAAGTGAATTCTAAGCGGAAAAATCCACGGAAAGATAAAAGAAAAGCATTTTCATATAAATTGCCAGTAAAGTTTGAATTGAGTTTTGTTGACGTAAGTAACTGTATTCTTCAGTTTGTTGAATTATTTATATGATGTAATTATTTGTGTGAAATACACGGACGTACATTTCGTTACAAACTTTTATGGATACACTATAATTTTTTTTTTTAAAATATGTTGTATTGAGGAGGCTTCATTGCGTGCGTCAGCCTAATCGATCACGCAAGTTAAGCAAGGTCGTTATTAAAAAATAAATCAATAGGTACTGAGTAATCAAATTACTCAATTAGTATTAATTTGAAATTATTTAATTAGACATTTCAATTATGTATGAATGTATATTAAATACGAGTACCTACTCAATAATAGTGAGGAGCTCGATGGCGACACATCGCGTGTCAGTTTAATCGATCATGCAAGTTAAGCAATGACGAGCGTAGCCTGTCTATGGATGGGTTTATTTATCTCGAGCTCCTCCACGCTTAGGACGGTACGTTAAGCCGTCATAAAAATTGTAGGGTATTTATTCAATTGAATATTATATTTTTTTATACAATGGCAGAATTTCGGCGCTAAAAATGCGTTTAGAAAATAAATTTTATTATAATATTTTTAAAAATTGAAAAATTCACCGAGGGTGTTTTCCATTTTTAAAAACATTATATAGTCTGGCAAGTTGGCCAAGACAACTATTTAAATAATAATAAATAAATTTTAATTTCATATCTATCAAGAAGTACGGTATGAAAATAATAATAATACAAGTACATATATTCTTCATATACGAGTATATATAAATACTATTTTATTAATCGTAGTATTATATCATATTTTTTATTTTAGTAGGTACTTAAATTTGTTTTTTTTTCTTCAGAACCGCATTCGTGATTTTCTGCTTGTCCCAAAGGTTGACTGGTAGAGAATGCTTGTAGCGTTCAGTCCGCCTTTTGTACCCTTATTTATAATTTGTGGTCAATAAAGTTTTTAAATAAATAAATACATGCATATATCTATCATACATATCATATACATAATTATATATAGTAAGTAGTATAACATCATTGATTTAATATTTTTGATTACAAAATGTACCACCGTCAGGGTATTTAGTTTTTTTTAATAAAAATGACTGGTAAACATTACAAGTAAAATATATTACAGGCAAAATCTGGCTTAGTTAATTTGAACAAGGAAATGAAAAGGATTAAAATTAGTGAGAGTAAAACAATATATACATTCGAAAGGAAATATATACAATAACCAAAACTTTGTCAGAATTTACTTTTACATAAATGACCATGAAGTTTGTAACTTGAAACATTGCTAAATCTCGATCACCGTTTATCAGGCGAAATATGTACGTAAAATATATAGTTTTCTATGTATTTTATGTATGTACGATTATATACAAAAAAAAAGAAATGTTTAAGTTTAATATCAGGTACCTAGTACTCGTAGTACAAACTTTGCTTAGTTTGGGACTAGATGGCAGCGCGTAATTTGTCCAGGTATTATTGCCCATATATTTTATGTATTTAGTTTCAATGAGCCAAAAACATTGCCTTCCTTTTTGATTTCGTTGAAGTCGGATAAAAAACAGAATAATCAACCGCGTGGAATACCTATCTACTCGTGTATGTAAATATCGGCCATCATGATCCTCAGGTATTTGGTCGATGCTGAATATTGAGCAGACACCCAGCTTGAAGATCAGTTTCAGTGCACTTTAAATTTTATTTGAATTTAACATGAGAGAGGCGGACTAGTAAGTGTCTAAAGTATTCATAGGTATAGTTGCTGAGATTTTAGCCAAAAATATTGTAATAATTTTCCATACTCTTTTGGCGCCGACTATAAGAAAATCAAGAAATGCTTGTACCATATATGGTACTGATTCTATTCTTTCCGTGTACATGCTTTACTAGTTTTTAACCGCGGCTTGACCCCGTGAACACATTAATATCGGGATAAAAATGTGTTTCTAGTGTTAATCCAGAAAATGTATGCCAAATAATAATTATTTTAAAAAGTTCTTTTCGGCCAACTTGCCAGAATATTATAAATATCTTTCCATTTTTTTAAATATTTATATTGTATGCCAAATTTTATCCAAATCTATTTATCCTAATCTATAATATTAATACGACGAATGATATGTATTTTTCGGTTTCTTTATTATGTGACTCCAACTCCAATTACATTACCTAAAATAATATAATATAATGTTTGTTTACTTAAAGACATAGATCAGGCATGTAAAAATTTAAATGAATTACCTATGTGAATTATTTATGTATATGTATCTTTAAAAGTAAAAAATATTTTAATTAATATGTAATTGCATACGTTTAAATTATACTATACCTAAATTACCATTTAATTTTAATTTTTAAGTTCTCCCTGTGCACCTGCGATGTCTTATCTCTGCATTACCCTATGGTTGACTGGCAGAGAATGCTTGTATAGCATTAAGACCGCCTGTGTACATGTATTTTGTGCATGAAGTTTATTTATATAAATAAAAGCAGCATGTGTTGTCTAAATTATTAGTGAAACCCACACTAGGCACAGCCTATTTCGCAGGCTTCGCAAGACATGATTTACAATTTTGGTTTTCTTAGACTATTTCGATGAATTTATATATTTTTACTTCAACTTAGTGTGAATATGTTCTTATGTTGAGAAAATAAACCGTAATATATTTTTAACGCTATATTAATTTAATTGTCTCATAAATTTTTCTTTATTAAGACTCGCGTATAGTCAATCGGTTCCCGAGGATAATGTGTGTGCTGGCCTGGATAATGCCTGTGCTCTTCCCGGCTATCGGCTCTATCGTAATGATAGGACTGGGGCTGGCGGTGGTGGCGTGTGCATATATCTTCGTGATAATATTCCGTGTACAGTTGTTTGTCAATCGCCTAGCGAATACTCATCCTCTATTGAGCATCTTTTTCTAGAAATAACACTCCACCACACGAAAATTCTTTTGGGTGTTGCTTACAGCCCTAATGACAAGGTAGACTATTTCCAATCCTTGGAATCAACATTGGAAAACTTACGACCACTATATAGCCATATTATCATAATGGGCGATTTTAACACTTGCTTGTTAAAAAGTGACAATCGGGCTGAGAAATTGAACAATTTGGCTGTCGCCATGGATCTCCACTTGCTTTCTTTGTCTGCTACACATCATTTGCCCAACTGCAGACCATCTCTTTTAGATCTTATGTTTGTTTCCAATGTTGATTCTGTTATTTCACACGGACAACTTCCTGCACCTTTCTCTTATCATGACTTAATATTTCTTGCTTATAAGGTGCGTCCTCCAAAGCCGAAAATCAAAACTATTTTCCAGCGTAATTTTAGAAACGTAGATGTGAGTCGTTTGAGGGACGATGCGTGTAACGTCGACTGGTCTAAACTTATTGCAGCTTCTAACATCGATGAAAAGGTAGCCATTTTTAACTCGACTTTAACCAAATTGTATGATACTCATGCTCCAATAAGACCGGTCAGAATAAAACATGTTCCTGCTCCATGGCTAACAAATGAAATTAAAAGTGTAATGATTAAACGTAACAAAGCAAAAAGCAGGCTTAAACGATTACCGTCTGACGCGAACCTTTTAGCGTATAAAAAATTACGCAATATCTGCAATAGAATGTGTAGGGATGCTAAACGTCACTATATTCACTCCACGATTGAAAACATGCCCCCTACTCGTATTTGGAAATTTCTGCGGTCGCTGGGTGTATGTAAACAGCCTGAGACTTCAAATAAATCTCTAGATTTAAACAATCTAAACAAACATTTTTGTACTTCTCCAATTTCTGTGGATACTTCAACTAAAGCTTCTACTCTGTTTTCACTTTCCCAGCAGGCTTCACCCACTTGTGACTCATTCTTATTTCGCGACATCACAGAGGAGGAAGTAAAAAAGATCATTTTATCGATTACAACAAATGCTGTAGGTAGTGATGATGTGACTCGTGACATGCTGCTCCCAATTCTTGACTGTATTACTCCAGTGCTCACTCATATACTGAATTATTCTCTCACTTCTAACGTCTTTCCAACAGCATGGAAACTGGCTCACGTCATCCCTCTCCCTAAACTTTCGAATCCAATTTCTTTTTCTCAATACCGACCCATTTCTATTCTTCCGGTACTCTCTAAAGTTCTAGAAAGTGCTGTATATAACCAGCTTTATGCCTTTCTATCTCACAACAATCTTCTCTGTCCTTTCCAATCTGGCTTTCGTCCCAATCACAGCACAGTGAGCGCACTCCTGAATGTCACTGATGACATACGCCAGGCTATGGACAACAAAAAACTTACTTTGATTATTTTGTTAGACTTTAGTAGTGCGTTCAATTCTGTCGATTTTGACATACTCCTTGGAATTCTTCGGTCTATTAACTTATCTCCTTCTGTGATTTCATGGTTCGACTCCTATCTCCATGGCCGTCGGCAATGTATCAAAACTGATGAGTTATCGTCTGACTGGTCCGATCTAGTAGCCGGCGTGCCTCAGGGCGGTGTTTTATCACCTTTACTCTTCTCAGTCTTTATCAATGAACTCTCTAAAGTTATAACTTCTCCCTACCATCTATATGCGGATGACTTGCAGATTTATAGGCATTTTTCCGTCTCAGAATCATTGGATGCGTTTAATATTATAAATCAAGACCTTAATGCAGTGAAAAAATGGGCTGACAACTATGGTTTGCTAGTAAATCCATCCAAGTCTCAAGCTATCGTGGTTGGTAGCAGTCAGATGAAAAGTAGGTTAAATGTAAGCGATTTACCTGAAATTACTTTTAATGGTCTTAGTATTGCCTTCACAAATAAAACAAAGAATCTTGGTCTAATCATAGATGATACATTGTCCTGGACCCCCCATATAAACGATGTTAGTAAACGCATGCATTACACGTTTCATTCACTCAGGCGATTCCAAAATTTTTTGCCTTTCAAAACTAAAATCATGCTGGCACAATCTCTATTACTCCCAGTTCTCGACTACGCTGATATCTGCTTTTTAGATGTGACGGAGGAGCTTCTGAACAAACTTGAGCGCCTTCAAAATTTAGCTATTCGGTTCGTGTTTGGTCTCAAAAAGTTTGATCATGTTTCTGAATTCCGCGCTCGGTTAAAATGGCTCCCCATCCGCCTTCGCAGAAATGTGCACTTATTATCTTTTCTGTATAAACTATTTAAAAACTCTAGCTCTCCTCAGTACCTCACTTCTCGTTTTCCTCTATTACCATCCTCATCTAGGTCACTACGCTCCTGTCACATAAAAACACTCAACTATCCCACTTCCAATACTAAATTCTTTTTTAACTCTTTCACTGTCCGTGCAGCACAACTTTGGAATAAATTGCCACCCCAAATAAGAGACAGCCCATCCGTCAATAGTTTCAAAAAAAGATTGCAAGAACACTATTTGTCCCAGTTGTGAGTGTCTATGCAAGTATGGTAAAATTATGCAACTTATATATATTTGTTTTTCTTTATGTTTTGTTATGTAGATTTATGTTATGTCTATTGCAATAGTTATTTACAAAAGAGTAATAACTCTATAACGAGTTGAAATATCTTAGTTGTATTGTTTTTTTAGTTCTTCTTCTTTTTTATTTTTCTTTATTAATAGTACGCACATAGTGTCATCCGTCAAGTGACTCTTTTTCTGACTGCCTTTAGGGTCGGCTGGAAGAGATCTCTTGTAGAGATAAGCTCACCTTTGTACACTTATGTAATAACTATGTTATTCTAATTTATGTGCAATAAAGAATATAATAATTTAGGATAACTTTATTATACAGTTTAGTATCGCAAAGTAGTCAGTTAACTTAGGAAACCGACGTACTTCTTACGATTTTGTGTTTGTTATCTATTATAATTAATTCATGTTGGTGCAATAAACATTCTAATATATAAATTATATAAACATTTACCTAATGTTCATGTAAATGTCGACGCATGTACACCACGGAGAATACAACTCAATAGCCATTAATAAATTGAACTAGTCCATTAAAGCTAGTGATTCGGCTGTACCTAGGATTGTTGACATTGAGGTGTTGCTTATCGACCCTAGATCGGAGATTGATTGATAAATAAGCTAAAAAGCTGTAGGGCGACATAATTGAGCGAATTTCCTCACTTCCCCGCAAAGGGTGCTGTTATCGTGCATACTAACAATTGAGACACACGGCTGTTTAGTTCGGAAATTATTTATGACGAACACTTAGATTTATTAGGTTTGTGTAAGCAGCTTGTACAGCTTGGAAGAGCACATATTGATTGATGTTGCCGTGTGCCTATGTTCACACACATATCAATTACCTAAAGGTTGTCTTTAGTTTTTTTTTATCAATAATACCGCCTTGTTGCATACATAATAAATAATAAATAAATATTGTCAGACAAATTACACAGCGCCATCTAGCCCCAAAGTAAGCGAAGTTTGTGTTATGGGTACTAAACAACTGATAAACATACGTAAATACATTTTTTTTTGTAAATATATACTTATAATACATAGAAAACACCCAGACCAAGACAAGTTTGTCCTATGGGAATCGAACCCACGAGCCAAAGACAAAGCATTTTCTATCTATCTGCTTTCAAATCTTATTTCGTCTACGTCGGATACGTATCTTATTCCATGCGTATGCAGCATTCTTATGCCATGCGGCGTACATACATAAGGTCAAAGCTTGCCATTTACTTAGCTATAGAAATCGTGACGGACCACTAAGATATGACGACTCTCTACATCATACAGCTTGACGTATACTTAGCTATACATACAAGTCACGACTTGTATATATCATCGTGGATCAGTAAGGTATGACGACTCTCTACATCATCATAATAGCCAAAGTCAACCTACCCTGAATGTTTCTGTAACTTGACAATACTCGTTTCAGTTCCCGAGAACATGACGCATTGGCAGCGATGTGTCGTATGAGAAACCGTTAAATAAACATTTTATTATTATTTGTTCATACTATAGTGAGTGGCAAACAATCACACTCAGTTCAAGTGATAGAAAATATGGTTTAAGACATTTATTTCTCAAACACAGAATACATTATTCACTTACATTGAGTAATTCTACAGTCGATCGCGTCATACATGATCGCAAAATAGTTTTCATTATACAAAAAGTGCCATTTTCTTGTTTGGTTAAAAAGAAAGAAAGAAAGGAGTATAGGGTGGCAACGGATCGGCGACGCATTGGTGTTTCTAATCTCCATGGGCGGTAGTGATTGCTTTCCATCAGATGACCCACATGCTCGTTTACCCCCCTTTCATATAAAAAAATGGTAAAATATATTTTTAATAGCTATTTATTTCACTACGATGATTAATTATTGCTTCAAATAAGTTTAAATTTAATCCAGCTGCCGTAACTATGCGACTGTATGTTCGATGTATTTAGGGTGTGCATCGTACCGTGCGACATATCAGAAATTAATTCATGTTTTGTCATTCCCTCACTTTATATTCGGGGTTTAATGACGTAGCACTATAAAACATCATAGATGCCTGTATCCTACGCAAGATATCGCGAACGTGCGCCATTGTAAATGGAAAAACACGGGTTTGCTCTTACTGGACGTTGGTATGGGCCTCGACAAAAACCAATATTTGGAAGGGGTGCGCTATTGAAACCCACCCTTTACAGCAAAAAACGTAGGTATTTGATTAATACTCGGGTTTCATCAGTAAATATAAACTTTTCACAATATTTGTTTGAATAGTTGAAATGAAACTTAACTAACAAATAAACAAAAGCCGATTGTTTATACAATGTAACTGAATGTAACGTTTTATTCAAAAATATTTTGTGTGAGTGTAAATAACATGATAATAACATGCAGTCACTTTTATAAATTAATTCCGTCTGTGGGTTTTAATCAAGCGGAATGTGTTGAAAATATGCGGTCAACGTTTATTCATACATACATTAAAACGGCTATTTTAATTATTCGTCGAGAATAAACTCGCATCGGCCGCCGGCAAAGTTATTTTAGGCGAAATGTTGCCAACGATAATTTTGAATGTGATGGCGTACAAAAACTTTGGAGATTACTACATGCCACGATGGTCACTGTAACATCAGGATTTGCTCTCGGTTTACGATTTTTTATATATCTTTAAAGTGGCAAACAAGCATACGATCCGCCCTGATGGAAAGTAGTTATCGTAGCCTATGAACGCCTATAACACCAGGGGTATTACACGCGCGATGCCGACCCTGTAAAAACCTCTTCACGCCGTTTTTGAAGAACCCCATGCTGTATATAATAAAATAAAATAGGTATAATAATGTAAATTTAAGGTGTGCTTAAAGAAGTTTTAAGAAGGTCGATACCTCGTGTGGCAAATGTTTTAAGTCATAATTTAACATATTTTAAAATTACATAAATATAATATTATTATAACTAGAAAAAGTTTACAAAACTAACCCGACAGAAGAAATAAAGACTAAAAGGTAAAAATCGCCTTCTCCTGTTGTTGAAGTCGGTTAAAGTATAACCTATGTTACCCGGGTAATTAATAAAGAATTAATTCACATCTCATTCATCAAAATCGGTTGAATAGCTTAGGCGCTATGGAGAATATACGTAAATGCAAGCATATATAGACTGCTAAACCATAACCCTTCCTTTTGGCTACGTTGTACTATGGCTACGCCGTAGTCTGGTAAAAAGATTTTTCTTAATTTTTTACTGAAGTATTTTCATAATATCCGAATCTGGGGCCCTACCGCCTATAAGCTAAAGCCGATTACTATCAGTTTTTTTTAATACGAAACTGAAACTACTGCTTAGTTTGTTGGTAATGTTTAGTTCAGCTGGTAGAATCTCTAGAGCTCTTCCGACTAAGCGGTTATATTTGACAATAAATTTAGCGTAATACCAATTTTTGGAATCAAAAAATCCGACAGTAATCGATTTCGGCTCCGGCGGTAGGACCCCTGATTAGAATTAGAGGGCCTACTCTAATACTGAAAGTTCGGGCTGAAAGTTCGAAGTTTTTTAGATTCGAATATCCTTCGATTGGGTTGGTTGACGTTTCATCCAGCAAGGCCTAACTTATTGTCTAATTAACACAATTAATATGAAACATTGATATATAATCTTTTATTGACGCTATAACATATTTAAAAAAAAAAAACAAAGTTTCGGCCGAAAGTTCGGAGTTTTCAATTCAAATAAACCTGTACTAGGTACCACGACAATAAAATTATTTGAATCCACAAATCTGCTCCTTCTAAGTGTAACTTTATAACCCTTTTGTTTATAAATTATTTTGTCATGAATGTTATGAAAAGAAATTTGAATATATTCTCCAATTTTGCAAGATTTATTAAAGATATTACAGCAAAATGGGAGAAACGTTATTCACGCGCAGGTGTGCTGACAATTTGCTAACTTGCTGTATTTTTGTGCGGAAATTGAGTTGCGAACATTTTGGGATGGCAAACTCGAATCTTGTATTTGACAATGACAAATTTATGAATCTCATTCATTGTTTTTTTTAGAATTTATTCACAACTTTATGTGAAAATTTTCTTTTGCGCTGCATTTTATTTTATTTATTTAAAAAAATATTAAATACATATTGTAATATTTTTTTATAACGTGTAAATTGAAAATTTATATTCAGACCTTCTAGTTTCTTCTAAGAAAAACTCTATCGAATTATACTTGTCGATACAAACATAGGTGCGCAGAAAAGCAATGTCGGGAAATTTGTTTTAGCTTTTGTAGCTTTATTATCGTGAATTAATTTCTACCCGCTCATTCGCCCTCGTAGTATTAGAGTAACTATCTAATCTTAATTATAGGGGTAAATACTTTTACAGTATAAAATACTTTAGTATAAAATACAATTAAGATATGTATACAATATAACAAATATGTTTTAATAATAGCATGTTTTTGTATTTGGACTTTTAGTTATAGGAAATGAAAATAAATTCGTTGTTCTGCTCTTGGGTCTTTATGGGCACTTAAAAACGTCTTGCATATTTGTTTTCGACACACGACATTTTACTGTAAATATTTCATATAATTAATTAACTACGCATAAATTATTACGCACCACAGTTAAAGTAATAGTACTACGTACAGTATGGCCACTCTCTTCCGCTCTTTCGTGTCGACCTCTCCTCCCCTCTGAGACTAATGGAACAGTTTGTATGGCACAGTACATACGCACGCTCATTCACGCTCTACACATACGTCTTTGTTTATATAGTAGTAACTATTACTTATACTGTGATAGTAGCAAACGACGCGACATTTGTTTGGAGTGGTCGGGGTGTGTTTGTACTTAGCTATGAAATCAGATTTAGTACTACCTACGTATATAATAAATTATATGTACCTAGTGACTGGTGCCTACATTAAGTTCTGAAGAGGCGTAGAGCGCAAACCCACGCTAACATTAACTTTCCTAATAAATATTAATGAAAATTGTATATAATCCCACCATTTACCCACGCAAGGACATTTTCTACTGATACAGCAGAAAAAACTATGAACACTTGTTAATAGGCAATATGCGAAGCCGAAATTGCTTTCCTAACGTTGTTTTCCGTGTAACTAATATTGGAGTAACACCATTATTGGCTCCTATTGCATGGATATCAACTCTGTATTTCTTCTTCTATCGATGTTTTGTAAGCGAAATTGCTTTATAAGTATACTTGCATGCATGTTGCTAATTTCTTTAATTAAAATTAAAACATAATGTGCAATGCTAAAGCGAATGTCTGCAAAACACTAGCGTACAGTCAGTTTGAAAATCTTTATTATTTTACACTGTAATAATACGATATATAGTTAAATAATGTTACTGCAGTTGTATTGATTAAACTTTGTAGAAAGTTTAATACATTTTTATTTTATTTAGACTAATATACAGCGAAAAGCACTTCAACCTTGACACTTCGCACTACGTACCGTCCTAAGGCGTACGCAATAAGAGTTAATATCGCGTTATGCTTGTCAAGCATAATCTGTTCATAGTACAATTGAAAAAATATATGATAAGCTTTTTGAAAAGATATTTCTAAAAGCTTATCATATATTTGGCTAGCTTACCATCAACGATGATGGAAAGCTTTAGAAAAAGCTAGCTTTAAAAAATCCAACTTCACCCGCAGTATTTGGTTTCTTTTTTATATCAGAGGGGTGCAAACGAGCGTATGAGTCACCTGATGGAAAGCAATCACCACTGCCCATAGAGATCAGCACCGTTAAAAGAGGTCGCCGATCCCTTGCCAGCTATACTATTTCCTTTCTTTTTGGTGACCTCACTCACTCGCCGGAACACGACAACCCTGAAGGGAATTGTTATTTGACTGCGGTATTCTGTGAGGTACTTCCCCAGTCGGGCAGTTTCAAAAATACTCTATGCCCTATCTCTCTTTTCAGCAGAGCTTCGTTTATCAGCCAGCAGGGTGCACCACGTGCAGGTGAGGTTGGGTTTGGTTCGAAGATGTTGATTAACCACTTACACCCCAAAACTGGTGGTACATTGCCGTGCCGATAATTAAGAAGATAGGTGCAGCGAAAGTGGCGTCTCTTTGGACAAAAAATCGTACGTCGTCCGTCGTACTAGCTGTCCGATTGTTTAACTACCTGCACCTCTCAGAAGTCCTAGAGGCTTACAGGCCTAAAGGGTTGATGCCTAACTAGTGAGTGAGGATTCGTATCCTGGAAGGAAGAAGTTTCTGCAATGGCAGAGCTACTGTAATCATTTCACATCAGGCGGCCGTATGCTTATCCATCTGACATAGTATAAAAAAGAAAAGAAAACACAAAACTATACAAAACAAAAAAAAATCTTGTTATTAATTCTATAATAATAATTAATAGTTTATGCCAGTCGGCATTATTATCCAGTACTACACAGCACGTTTTATGTTTCTCCATGTTGTAATTAAATTTGCAGTGAAGAAGCTTTCATATCTCAACTGGAAATATGAACGCCTGTAGCTATTCATTCTTATTATTTTCAACATACTTGCGAGAAATAAGTAATATTTTATGTAAGCAACTGCTTAAATGATTTAATGTTTGATTATAATTTTATAAACTTTATTAAATAATAAGTTTTTTTTAATAAAGTTTATAGAATTATAATCAAACATCAGTATAGGTTTATATAACTCTATTCTTTTTATGGAAACCGCCCTTAATTTTAACGCAGCACTCATAATGGTATTAACAACTGTGGTATCCACTTATATTCATCCAAATATTAATATATATCTGTTTGTCTTGGTCTAGATATTTTCTATGTATTTACAAAAAAAGATGCATTTAAGTACTTTTATTATATGACTAGTACCCATAGTACAAGCTTTGCGCTTAATTTGGGAATGAATGGCGCAGTGTAAATTGTTCAGAAATATTTATATTTATATACGGGTCTTTTCTCAATTGCAGGAACAAGGGGCAAGGTTCATTACACTACTCAGGTTGGCGGGTTGGCGGGTTGGCGGGATGCCAGACGCCCCAAAGCCACTGACTTAGTTTAATGTCTGTCAACTAATGACAACAGCCAGGAACAACGGCTTAACATGCTGTCCAAAGCATGGCACATGAAAAATAAACCCATCAATGTATAGGTACGTTAGTACTATACATTGATGGGTTTTTCTACCACATCAATGTATAGTAACGTTACTTATACTGTGGTATAGGTTAACGTCGACGTTGCTTAACTTGCATGATCGATTATACAGACACGTGCAACAACGCCATCGAGCTCTAGTCAGGCTTATTGGACGAAAAAGTAAGTACCTACATTAAGTGAATAATTTTTTTTCTACAGTTCTAAAATCTCTTGGTTCTTTTCTGTCTCTGATACGATAAGTTATTTCCAAGGGAACACTCGTTTCGCTAATGGCTCCATGAAAACGTGCTGTTCGATTTTTTAGTTTTACTATTGTATAATCGGTACTTTTAGCGTTAAAATTGTCTGAGCATTTTCACCTACCATAATATTGGAACATACGAGTTAAATCAACCTTAACACAAGACTCTTTAAGGTGCAGTTTCATTTGTATTCGGAGACCATTTGAAAGTGCATATTCTTTTATGGATGACTTTTGACAAATGTTCAGATATGCACATACAGGTTAAATGGAAAGCAAATACTTAGATAATTTTGATGTTGACTGATTGTACATAGATCTAAAGATACACAGAATATTCCTTATTTGCAGTTTACATCACATAGAAAACAATTAAAAATATGAATTTGTTACAAACATGTAAATATAACAAGGCGGCCTTATTGCAAAAAGCAATATTTTTAAGACAACCTGTAGGTAACTGTACAGCTTACAGTATAAAAAAAAATACCGACGACCTACTCGTCTCATATATGTCAACGTAAATTTTGGCTAACGTTCTTACTTTTTACTTTTTGTATATTATTTTAAGCTTAGGTTTTTGATTTTCATTACATTTTAGTTTGATATATGTTATTAATAAAATATAAAAATGAATCGCTGAATTTGTTGCTAAGCGCAAATCTCGATAACCTCGTGAAGTGATTTCGCAAATTCTTTTTTTAGATTCCTTGAAGTACGGGGATAGTTCTTACGCAGAGAAAAATTCAAAAAATTGCCTGTTCAAAAAAGTCTAAAAACAACACTTTTCTATTCTTCCATACAAACGATTCGTAATAATACTTAAAAGTAAATTTGAACTTTAGTACCATACCATAAAGTTCAAGTGTTAGTGGAGAGGTATCGGGAAGGCAAAACAATTGAATGACGTTAGTTTCGAAGGCGGTACGAAGTTCGCCGGGTCACCTAGTATGAAATAAAAACAGGTTAGGTCGATAAATTTATTTTTAAATTAATTAAAACTTAATATTATAGTAAATATAATTTTATACCTAGGTTTTTATATACTACGTCGGGTGGCAGACAAGCATACGGCCCGCCTGATATGAAGCGGTTACCATATTAACGCTCGCAACATAAAATATCGCTCACGCGCTCTCTCTCGCTGCCATCGCAGCATCTCCTTCCTTTCTAATTTGGGAAACACTATTTTATGAACTTATATTTTATGAATTAAGTTGATCGCCATCGGCATCAAACATAATCATTGCACATTTCATTGGGATATGGGTCTCCCCTCAATCAAAGGGGTTTACAGCATACTCCACCACGCTGCTCAACTGCGGGTTGGCGAAGCTCCCTTCAAGCCTTCAAGCCACTGACTTGGCTTAACGACGTCATCTAATGACAACAGTCAGGACCATTGTCTTTTAACGTGCCCTCCAAAACTTGGAGGAGCTCGAGATAAATAAACCCACCTATAGACAGGCTACGGTTGACATTGCTTAACTTGTTTTAATTATTACAATAAAAAATTTAAATTGTTTCATTAGGCATTCCTCTTGATTACTCGATATTATTTGTTTTTTTTTTATAAAAGAGGGAGAAACAATTATTTGTGTCACCACAAATTGATGTTTTTGGTATCATGTCATTAGACTGATCAGGGGCCCTACCGCCGAAGCTGAAGCTGATCACCATCGGGTTTTTGATTCCAAAAATTGGTCTTAGGTTAGTTATTGACAAACATCTTCAGCTTAGTCGATAGAGCTCTAAGGTTTCTATCTGCTGAGCTGAAACACAATTACTAACAATGTAAGCAGTTGTTTCATTTTCGCATTCAAAAAATCCGATGGTAATCGGCTTCAAATTCGGCGGTAGGGCCCCTGATTATAATATTACAATAACGATATTGACGATACATAATATTGCAAACTTAAATATTTATTAAACTTAGTGTTTAAGCTTGCAATATTATGTTATTGGCAACGTCGTAACTGTGATATTAAGGAATATCATTTCATAATCCGTAATAATGTAACCGTCGGCCGATCGTGATCTCTAGATATAAAGCTCCGTACCAATCTGAATATTTCAAATACTTTCGATATTACATTCCTAATGCTTACATTCGCATATCTCTTAGCAATATATTAAAGATTTTTTATTGTTTCACAAATATGTGATATTAGGCACATAAGTATTTTTTTATACTACGTCGGGTGGCATACAAGCATACGGCCCGACTGATGTGATGCGGTTACCGTAGCCTCGCTACGGTAACCGTAATATGGCTACACTCGCAATATAAAATATCGCTCGCGCACCGCCACCCCCGCTGCCAACGCAGCAACTTCTTCCTTGCTTTCTGGTGACCTGACTTACTCGCAGGAACAAAACAACCATCAAGGGAATTGTTATTTGCCTGCGGTATTCTGTGAGGTGGAGGTACATTGCCCAGTGAGGTAGCTTACAATTACGCTCCTTACCTCTCTTTTGGCTAGAGCTTCGTTTGTCAGTCAGCAGGGTGCACCGTGTGCAGGTGAAGTTAGCTTTGGTTCAAAGATGTTGATGAACCACTTACACCCCAATAATAAAAAGTATGTATTCTTAACGCGTATGCTTGTCCTGTTTACTCTTTGTTCAGATAAGAAGTAATGGAACTCATTATCTGCTTTGCACATTGACTGTCGACTGCCCTAATCAACGCTTATACGATGATCATGTCATATGCCACTGGCTGTTCGTTCGTGATAAATCAAAATAATTATCATCATCATCATCACCATCAGCCTGTATCTACCCACTGTTGGATATAGGCCTTTCCCAATGCTTTCCACCATATGCGATCCTCCGCTTTCCGCATCCAATCGCTACCAGCCACTTGTTTGAGATCATCGGTCCATCTAGAGAGGGGGCGTCCTACGCTTCGTCGCCCCATACGTGGCCTCCACTCTAGGACTTTCCTCCCCCATCTGCCATCGCTGACTCGGCAGATGTGGCTAGCCCACCTCCACTTCAACTCGCTGACTTTGAGAGCTATTTCGACCACTTTGGTTCTCCGTCGAATTTCTTCGTTCCGGATTCGATCCCTTAGAGAAACTCCAAGCATTGCTCTGTGCGACTTTTAGTCTGTGAACCAGCCCAACGTAAATAATTATAATAAGCCGTCTTTTGATTCCAAAAATTGGTCTTAGGTTAACGTTATTGACTAACATCTTCAGCTTACTCGCTAGAGCTTTAGGGTTTCTACCAGCTAATCTAAACATAATTAGCAACAATCTAAGCAGTAGTTTCATTTTTTATCAAAAATTGTGGGGTGTAAGTAGTTTATCTGTTGATAAAAGTTGAACCAAAGCCAACTTCACCTGCTTGTGGTGCACCCTGCTGACTGACACACGAAGCTCTGCCCAAAAAAGAGGTAAGGAGCGTAATTGTAAGCTACCCGACTGGGGAATGTACCTCCACCTCACAGAATACCGCAGGCAAATAACAATTCCCTTGAGGGTTGTTGTGTTCCTGCGAGTGAGTGAGGTCACCAGAAAAGAAGGAGATGCTGCATTGGCAGCGGGGGTGGCGGCGCTCAAGTGAAATATTATGTTGCGAGCGTTAATACGGTTACGCTAACCGCTTTACATCATGCGGGCCGTATGCTTGTCTGCCGACGTAGTATAAAAAAAATTTGTGGCGGTAATCGGCTTCATCTTCGGCGGTAGGGCCCCTACCTCCCCTACCTCTATCTCTAGGAATTGATGTAACTGTCCATGTCCTCCTCCTCCTCGAGTCGTGTTCCTCATTGTTGAGGGTCGTGATCTCTCATGATTCTCGTACGGACAATATTACGCCATTTGCGTCTGTCTGTTGCGGTATGGATGGCTGTCCATGTATGTATGTGTAAACCTTTGTGGATGTACATACCAAGTAATACTTTGGCCACTACGCTGCCCAACTGTGAGTGAGTGGAGGCCAGCGTTTTCAAAACACTCAAAAGTCATTCACTTACCTTAACGGCTGTTATCTACGGCTCATGACGGCTTACCGTGACCTTCGGAGCACGGAGACGCTCGAGATAAATAAACCCATCAATAGATAGGCTACTAACGACGGGCAAATAACAGTCACATGCAAGAGTTACTGCGATGGCAGCGGGGGTGGCGGCGCGCGAGGTATATTTTTGTTGCGAGCTTTTATATGGCTATGGTAACCGCTTCACATCAGACGGGCCGTATGCTTGTCTGCCATCCGACGTAGAATAAAAATATAAAAAGGTGATGTCATGTTCGGATCTGTTACGTTACTTTACAAACAAATGCTTCCGGTGATGTAGCGCATTTGATATTCTAATTAATTAATATCTAATAACATTAATACAAACACAGTAGAAATAAAACATAGTAGAATTCCTGGACAAATTATTACACACCACCATCTAGTCCCAAATTAGTTTGCAAAGCTTGTACTATGGGTACTAAATAACTGATAACATACCTAAATACATTTCTTTTTGTAAATACATACATATAATACATAGAAAACATCCAGACCAAGATAAACAGTCATGTTCATGCACGCAAATATTGTCTTAACCTCGGAGTCAAAGTGGCCATTGCTAACCATTCGACCACCGAGCTCGTCCAAACGATAGAATGTATTAAAAATATGATATTCTGAGAATTTACTTTCATATTTGAAAAGCTTCGATTAGTATCCTGCATATACAAATCAAGGGTTTACCGATCGCATGCAGATTTTATTTCCAAAAACGAAAAACTCCTTTAGAAACGGAACCTCCCCGCAACGTTACTTCCCGGATGAAATGTAAATACGTGGTGATATGAATATAAATGCCGTTTAAGTAGATGGCATAGACGTAGGGTCTGTGGGGTCCTTTAGTATCGGTAGATATGTTGACGTATGTCCATGTGAGGGTGGTTACGGTTTTGAAACATGCTTATGAAAAATGTTGATATTTGCGCTGGGAGTGTCGCATAATGTTAACGTTTGTGACTCGCAGTTACATACGTACTCTGGATCTGTATATAAGTAGCTAATATTAGGTACATACAAAAGGTTGCAATTACTGTGAAGGTTTTTATTTGTATAGTAATAAACTGAACATTTAAAACGGTAAAAATGGGGGACTATTATCCTAAGTTGGCGACTAAAGATGATTTAAAACAAACTAATTTAGTACCCCATTTAGTTTTTTATTTTCCTTTTTAAACGTGCACATACCCATTGTAAGGTCGCATGTCAGTTTTTTTTTATATCACTAAAGTGGCAAACAAGCATACGGCCCGACTAATGGAAGACAGTTACCGTAGCATATGAACGCCTGTAACACCAGGGTCATCACACGGGCGTTGCCGATCCTGTAAAAACCTCTTCAAGCACTTTTTGAAGAACCCCATGCTGTAGTCTCCTGTGATAACAACTCGACAGGCAGTTCATTCCACAGTTTAAGTATACTTACTTCTATTATTACTTATACTGTGCTTCTACTAAGATACACACATTACAAGTACTTGGTACTACATTCCCTTTTTAAGAGTTTTTAAAACTCCGACTAATTAACCGACTTAATCAAAAGTTTTCGATTGTTTATATTATACAGTTTTATTTATATTAGTTTGGCTTGATATAAATGTTACAATTTCTTATTTCAGTATAAAACGACACCTAATTTAGTATAAAAATAAAGCAAATAAAAGACATTGCCAGGGCCCCATCTTACCACATAATACCGCGCTCGTGCAATATGGGAGGTAGGGTGATATGCATATTGTGCGCGGAGTCTAAGAGCTCTCCACGCCAACAATAGACCGAGTGTAATTTCAAGTTTTTATAGCTTTACTGTCGGTGTATGTACTTGAGTCGTAGTTGCAACTACTTGGAAGTTAACAGAGATATATTACTTAAAATTTTGAGATATTTTTCTTTTAACATTTGTACGCCTGGATCTTGATTTGAAAACTAACCATCTAAACAATTGTTATGTACCCATCATAGATAAACAATTGGTCGCCGCTCCGCTTTGACTAGATGCCGCACTATATAAAAGCAACAGCTCCGTGAAAACGGCAACTCAATATTGTAGTGTGCGTAAAACAATGTGCAGAGATGCTAGTGTGCGTGAAGAATTGTATTGCAACAGGCTCGGGTACGCCGAGTTCGGCGTAGTATTTGTTGCCGCATTTTACAAGTGCGCCGCGGCATCTAGTCGAAGCGGAGCGCAGACCAATTGATAATCTATAAAAATACCCGTATTCTGTCAAAATTCTATTCTAAGAAACAAGTAGGTACTTGCCAATATATTGACATTGAAAAAATATTTGAAGAGTAGTAATAAATATTTCCTACACGTCGTCGTTCTGTTTATACATAATTGAAGTAATATAATATGTTCTGCCCAATGAGAATCTTATGACAACGGCGTCTGTAAAAGGAATACATTCCTAGGATTGCATTTTAATTTAATATTTTGCATAAAAATGCAGCAGAGCAAAAATTTTAAGTTTCTGTAATGCTCGAGTCTCGTAGGGGAATATTTCGGTTTTTCTCCTCCCTCGGTTTTCACCTCGCTGCAGAAGCTGCCTAGTAATTTCACTCGCAGAAACACTATAACCCTATAGAAATTGTTATTGAGCTGCGATCTTGTGTATCTTGGAGGTACTTGTACAGTAGGACTATTTAGAGATAATTGGCGCTGAATCTCATTTGCTGATTCATAATCAGCAATAGCAATATTGTACTGTAATAGAGGTTAACTATGGTTCTAAAATAGCATGTCTTATAATAATGTTTCATTTTAATTACAAAAAAATTAGTTTAAAAATTAATAAGGCCGGTAAAATATGTAGATACTGGAAAGACACCATAACATACAGCAAGTACAAGATGTATTAACATACTATGTACTAACTTATTTATATAAATAAAATCGAAGTGTCTGTCTGTGTCTGTACTATTGGGATCGTTCTTCCTATCCGGTTTCGGTTTTCAGGATAATTTGTACGCTGTTTTTAAAATAAATAAATGAATATTATTGGACGAATTACACACCGTCTGAAATTAAAGCAAAGCCTGTACTATTGGTACTAGATAACTGATATTATACTTAAATACATTTTTTTTAAATACATACATATAATACATAGAAAACACCCAGACCAAGACAAACAGACAATGTTAATGCACACAAATATTTGTCTTGTGCGAGATCGAATCAGCGACCCCGGAGTTAAAATGGACATGGTTAGCCATCTCATATAGACGATAAATATGTCTATCTTTTCGCATTTCATTCAATTATGATTTTAATGTGTGAGCTCTTTTGAGTTTACTAAATGTTATATAGGTTACTGCATACATTAACAGCAGACGGTATTCAATCTCAGAACGATAAATATCTAAGATAGCCATGAAATAATGCCTGCATTTCCTGACTCAGTGTCGGATGCCCGCGGAATACGGTTCCGGTTCTTTAGCAGTGGAATTACAAGTGACTAATTGTGTATGATTGTACCTATGTACTTATTTTTAAACTATTTATGTGAATTAGTTGGGTTTTCTTTGGGATATATTTATATTTATGTAAAAAATAATATGCCTTTACGTGTGAATAGAATATTCTTTTGTAAGCTTTTGTAAAATTGTGAGGTTAACGTTGTTGCTTAATTAAATAAATATATAACATACAACAAGTATAAGATATATATAGATCTATGTACTAACTTATTTATATAAATAAAATCGAAGTGTCTGTATGTGCCTGTACTATTGGGATCGTCCTTCCTATCCAGTTTTGGTTTTCAGGATAATTTGTACGCTGTTTTTAAAATAATTAAATGAATGCGGTAATTTACTGGTACCAAGAATATTGTTCCACTATTCAGCTACACACGCGCCTCATAGTGTATTAATTATGTGCTATTTATTAACTCAACAGTTAGCACAACATACACATTATTAATTTGCACAGTTTAATATATTGTTGCCGTGTGTGTTATATGCCTGTGGTTCTATGCAAATAGAAGTCGATTAAGTATTTTTTTAAGTTGTTATATATTGAAATAATATCGAGTAGATAAACACAAAAAGAAAAACATTATCGATATATAGCATTTCATACAAAATCAGTTTCGTAAAATCTATTTTTTTTTCTATTTATTAGATGTGATTAAACATTTCAATGATACAAGCAATCATCACTTATTAATGAGATGATTTAAAGAGAGGTAGGGAGCGTAATTGTAAGCTACCCGATTGGGGAACGTACCTCCACCTCACAGAATACCGCAGCCAAATAACAATTCCCTTGAGGGTTGTTGTGTTCCTGTGAGTGAGTGAGGTCACCAAAAAGGAAGGAGATGCTGCACTGGCAGCGGGGGTGGCGGCGCGCGAGCGATGTTTTATGCTGCGAGTGTTAATACGGCTACGGTAATCGCTTCACATCAGGCGGGCCGTATGCTTGTCTGCCACCCGACGTAGTATAAAAAAAAAAAAAAAAAAAAAAAAACTACTTAAAAGTTAAAAACTACTGACCAGATTTTTGTACAGTTTTTACCAATAGTTTGAGTGATCCAGGAAGATAAGATTTTTATACCACGTCTGGGCGCGAACAAGCATGCAGCACGCCTGACGTAAAGTGATTACCGCAGCCATATGATCGCTCGCTCAATTAATTCGCGCGCCGCCATCCCCTCTGCCAATGCAGCAACTGCTTTCTTCCTGATGACGATCTCTGCGTCAAAGCAAACCACAGTGTGCACGTGGCGCAACCTGCGGATTTACTTAAGAGGTAGACCGTAATTTTAGGCTGCCCGACTGAGGAAGTACCTCCAGCTCACAGAATACCGCAGCCTATTTCATGTTGCAAGCGTTAATATGGCTATGGTAACCGTTCCACATCAGGCGCAAGGTATGCTTGTACGCCACCTAATGTAGTACAAAAAAATATATAATTCTGACAAAACTGATAAGAAACATTATATTGAAAACAATGATAACAACACTTCAAAATCCGCTCAAGAGCTGTCGCGGTTAAATTATGAAACTTGAAATCACATTTTCTAATTAGCAATAGAAATTGTTGCGTCCCAATTCTAACCCAACAAATCGAGTTGGCAACTTTCATAACTCATCTGTCCATATCGTTCGCAAGGCTTCGCTAATGAAATAAACTTTCAGGTAGAGTGGAGAAAGCAAGGTATTAATATTCATGCGACGCTCTGTCCCAGCCCTTGTAAATGTTTTATTCGTTAACGAGTCGACTGGATTAGGGTAATCATGTCACGTCGTATGTTAGACGAATCCTTTGCAATTAATTCGGCAAGTAATCAATTTTCGTGGGTAAAACTTCGGTTTCATTAAGACGAATTAATTAATTTTTATACTTGTTAAATATTTTGCGTCTTTTCATACATGGAAGCGGCTGTATTATAATGTTAATACCCTTCTACCACCACTCACTGCCGCTCTCTCGTGTCAACCTCACCTCCCCTCTGAGACGAATCTGGAGCAGTTTATATAGAGCCGCACGCACACACGCTCATTCGCGCTCTGCACAAATGTCATTGTTTATGTAGTAGTAAACGACGTGACATTTGTATGGAGTGGGCGGGGTGTGCTTGTACTGAATTTAGAGAGTTTGTTGAAAAAAATATTTTTATACAACATCGTCTACTGAACAAGCATACGACTCGCATGACGTAAAGCAATTACCGTAGTATGTCGGTGCTTCAAATACCTAAATATCGCTCGAACACTGACGTCCTTCATACTTAAGGGTCGCTATACACTTGCCAAAATACAACAATCCACTCCTTCAAGACACGATATATCAAATTCTTTTCCACGCCCACGATCGCCTGAGCAAATCCGACATGAATATGAGCTCAAGTATATTAGTAGTGTTTGACCTAAGTATATTCTATATAATTATCTATAACAAAATATCCATGTATATACAAACTATAATAATATTTTATAGTAGGCCCGCCCACGCTTCGCTGTGGCTGAATCTTCCCGTTCCCATCCCATTGCAATGAATTTCCCCATACACACAACATTTTATCGTCGACTACGGAAGATGTTTGGTATCAAAATAAAGAGTCTGTACTGTGTTACTGGGGTTTGCTAGTCTTCATACAGACCTTCTGTATTTCTTTTCACCAAATGCGCCGCAGTTAACCACATTCCCCATTCGGCTACTTCCAACTACTTTTATTGAAGTATTCGTTCCATCTAGAGGGGAGGTCGTACAACGCTTTATCGTCGCATATGCGTTATCCGTTCTAATAAGCAAGTAGATTAAACCAGAAAAAGTAGATTAATATGACTGTATATAATTTGCGTATAAAAAACAATATGCAAAAGCTCTAGACTGAACCTTCAAACATGTTAAGCTAAAGATCTGTCCCCTTACCACAAACTCTTATTAAATCGCAATAAGAGTTGGTGGTAAGGGGGCTGTATTTAACTATGAGTAGTATTTATTTATGTATGTATTGTATTAGTATATTATGTATTGTATATTTAAATGTTCCTAACAAAAATATTTGTAGGGACAGACATTGCGCTTTTATCTATCTGCCTTGCAAAATTAGTAAACTCTTGTGAGCATTCTATGACTGACTGGAAGAGATCCCTGCCCCCTTACCACCATATCTTATTGCGATTCAATAACTGAATAGAATGCTTATTCATACCAATGAATAAGCGACTCTATTTCAAATGGAATAGAGTCGCTTATTCATTGGTATGAATAAGCAATCTATTAAATTATTGAATCGCAATAAGAGATGGTGGTAAGGGGGCTGATGGGATAAGTCCGCAATTGTACAATATATTTTTTGCATATACCTATTTATTGTTGTTGTATATAATATAAAGTTGTTACAAACAAACTATAAAAGATTTTGTTATTTATACCTACTTACTTTCACAATTATAACAAAGACTAAAGGCAGCAGAACTACAATTAAATACGGGCTGTCTGATTCCAGTCTAACCCGCGCATTATTCCGCCTCACTGTCACGGCTACAGGATTATCTGGCGCAGACGTCGCTGTACCTATCGTCAGCGACTGTAGGCTTAAATTTTCATTATGTTTATTGGATAATATAATACTTCGCATCGGGCGGCGTGAGGCGTAGAGATAGAGCGGATTGTCGATGCAACACTGAGCATTCGTTAACGCGTCTATTATTTGAAGTTATCGAGCTGTGTTTCCACTGGCAAGACATTCTCTTCGTTTTAAAACCTACCTTTTATTTATTTATTTATTTATTTTTTTTATACTACGTCGGGTGGCAGACAAGCATACGGCCCGCCTGATTTGAAGCGGTTACCGTAGCCATATTAACGCTTGCAACATAAAATATCGCTCGCGCGCCGCCACCCCCGCTGCCAACGCAGCATCTCCTTCCTTTCTGGTGACCTCACTCACTCGCAGGAACACACCAACCCTCAAGGGAATTGTTATTTGGCTGCGGTATTCTGCGAGGAGGAGGTACATTCCCCAGTCGGGTAGCTTACAATTACGCTTCCTACCTCTCTTTTCGCCAGAGCTTCGTTTGTCAGTCAGCAGGGTGCACCACGTGCAGGTGAAGTTGGCTTTCGTTCAAAGATGTTGGTGAACTACTTACGCCCCCATGATGAGATACGGGTCACCCCTCAATTGAAGGGGTTTAGAGAATACTTCACCACGCTGCTCAACTGCGGGTTGGCGGAGACATTCTTATTGTATTTGTAATATATACTAAGAAAACGAAATCACTGTGAAAACTCCAAGCACCAAGCAGAGTTCGTAGCCTATTCGTCAATTTATTTGAGTAGGTATATACGATTATATTTACTATAATTTTGTATATAATTAATGCATAAAGAATTTGAATTTGTAAATGAATAATTCACTTTTAGTTAATGTTGTATTTAATTACTCCCAAAAGTTATACTTTACCACAGTATAAGTACTTTCCTTAAAAAAATATTCTGAATTTAGTTTCAATTACAATGATCAAGATTTTGTAAATAAAAAATATATTTTTTTTAATTAATTTATTACGATGTAAAGTGACAAATTGGAGCAAACTCAGAGATATTTCCACAAATGTTATTAATTATTAATTTTGGTAGGGACTACAGAAAACGGAGCTAGTATTTTGACGTGACAACGTCTTATAAATTGGTTAGCCGGGTGACACTTCAAGAAACTGGCTCACGTTATGCGCTTACAATGAGAGCGAGTGAAAGGCACGCGTCCCTTCTAAGAGCGAGAGAGACAGACATAAAAAGTGAAAGGCATGCCTTTCACTTTTTATGTCTGTCTCTCTCGCTCTTCCCTTCCACTCGAAAACATTTTACCACTCAAAGTCGTTGTCACGTAAAACTTTCGCCCGTATACCGACTTTACAGGCAACCAATTTTTTTTTGTATGTCACTTTAAAAACTATAACTTATGGAAATAAGCATATAACCCCGAAATTACATAGACCAAACTCATTACAAAATGAAGGAGTTTAATAGAAATTAGTAAAATATACTCCACTCCACCGCACTCTGTCTATGGATGTGTTTATTTATCTCGGGCTGCTCCGTGCTTCGGAGAGCTCGTTGAGTCGTCGATCCCGGGCGGCTTGAAAACACTGGCCTTTGCCACTCCGCAGTTAAGTAACCTGGTGGAATACGCTCTAAACCCCTTCGATTGAGGGTAAACCCGTATATCAACAGTGGGATGATTATGGGTCGATACCGAGGAGTAAAATATATCTCATACACCTGTCCATTCAAATGTAGAGAGATTGAGTTTAAGTTCAAGTTCTTTATTTGCAAGAATACACATACAAGGTTCTTAATATTATTGTTATTTCGGTTAATGTATTCAATCTGACTAAATGCAGATATGCATCATCATCATCATCATCATGACGCATGAGCACGACCCTCTCTCGTCCGTCCCTGACAGATGGAGGATTTGACCTACGCTATGCATATATGCAGTATACAAATTAAAAAAATCATTTATATAATAGAAACGTCACAATTAAATCATTATTCGAAATATAAACTACATGTGTCCATTATAGTCATTGTCTCTATTATAATTTATATATATGTTTGTAATTTGTGTATATTCAGTTACAATATGTTGTAGAAAATTATTTAATAATCAAAGTATACAATTGAAATCCACAAATCTCAGTCGCATATATCCCAAGTAGCATTATAACGCAAATGATAAATCTTCTCGAACAGTCATGAGGTCGCAGATGGTCCGGTTATTTTAGTAAATGAGGCCCACATTTAAATGTGCGAATCATAGAAACGCTGCGTATTGGAGTAGGTAATATGAATAACTACTCATAATACATATATTTTATACAAAAACTACACATAATATATTTCCGTTAAAAAACTGGATCGGCGACCTTTTGGTGTTGCTGATCTCCATATGCGATGGTGATTGCTTTTTCGCCAGGTGATCAACATGCTCGTTTGCCCCCCCCCCCCCCCCCCCCCCCCACCCCTCCCATATATATTTAAAAAAAAAAATTAAAAAATACAAAAATTGATGGGGTTCTTTAAGAAAGACGTGAAGAGGTTTTTACATTATCGGCAATGCGTGAGTGATGTCTCTGGTGTAGCGAGCGTCCATAGGCTGCGATGACTGCTTACCATCAGGCGGGTCGTATGCTTGTTTGGTATCTTACTTGTATAAAAAAAATACTATCACTTAGGTGGTCGCAACTATTGACTGTGTGACACATATTATACATAAGATAAGAAAGTGGAAAGAAAGCTTAATAGACTTATGGAGAACGATTTATATTTTATTTTTACATAACTTTGGGAACGGCTAATTTTATTTTTTGCAATGTTAGGAGTATCATCATGACACAGTATGCACAAAACCATACTTTATATACATGTATGTACATAACTACTAGATTACGCTCACGACTTTGTACGTACTTTTTTTATTTATTTAATAACATACATACAAGCAGGGACACAAGTTACAAGCAGAGTATTTTTAAAAATGAAAAGGTAGCGTATGAAAACTATACAAGGTTTATATCTCGCTGTGCCTACACTATACAACACAACAGCGTCGATACAATTAATGACGAATACTGTCAAATGCAAAAATATGCAAATATATTGCAAACACACAATATCTATATACATAATTTTTTTCGGTTACACAATTTTATGGCAGAAACGCGGATTTCAGTATTAGTTTACACTTTTGTGGGTTAGATCATATTTCTGTTACCAGCAAAACAAAAAAACATTCATAGCGTATGCCTACGTTATAATAGCTACCTGTACGCCAAATTTGAGCCGAATATTCCATCCGGTGGTTTAAGATGTGCGTTGATCGATTAGTAAGCTAGTCAGTTTTCTCTTTTATATATGTTGGAGATATACGTATTTTCTTGCTTCACTTTTCCTTTCGTAGGTATCTGTTACCAGGACCGCGTTATCTAATTGTCTACGTGCTACGCCACAATGCTACGCCGTAGGCATTGCTCTAGCGAGTAATCCATTGAAAACCGTCCGGTAAATGCAGTGTAAACATTAGCTCGTAATAACGTATACGTTAAAAACGAAGCTGTAAATATGGAAGAGTTCTTATAGCGCAATATTAGATTTAACTTCTTTTTTTATTTTGTTTATTGGGCCACTACATGTGACAACGAGCACCAGCCTGAATGATGAGGACACTGCAGTCCAGGATTGAAAGTAACGAAATCACATGCGTTTCAAGTCATCTCGTTGCATCCACTATGGTATAGTGGAGAAAAGTAGAGGTGAAGAGACACCTCTCTTTATATCCATTTTGAAGGATCAAATATCGTACATATTTGGAGCAGGAAATACGTAGCTATTGCGTGAATGCTGTGTTTAAAACTACAGAAGGCTCTTGATGAAGTTAAAAAATATATAAATGTTTCGTACATATTTTCTACTTTCATCAAAATCATACCAGTGACTCGAAGATTATTGCACAGACAACAACAACAACAGATTTGACGAGCTTGGTGGTCGAATGGCCACTTTAACTCCGAGGTCGCCGCACAAGTCAAACATTTGTGTACATGAACACGTCTGTTTGTCTTGGTCCGAGTGTTTTCTATGTATTATAAGTATGTATTTACAAAAAAAATGTATATAAGTATATTTATCAGTTGTCTAGTACCCATAACAAAAGCTTTGCGCTTAATTTGGGACTAGATGGCGCTGTGTGAATTGTCCAGATATATTTATTTTAACATATACATATAAAAATATATTTTGACGACGAGCCTGGCAGTTAAATGGCTAGCATTAGCCACCATGACTACGAAGACGCGAGTTCCATCCCCGCACAATACAAATATTTTTGTGCATGAACATGTTTCTTTGTCTTGGTTTGAGTGTTTTTATATGCGTTTGTGGTATATGTTTTTATATAGAGACGAACTTCTTAGCTTCCATGGATTCACTGTGCGGGTGACGGGTCCATCATGTGGCAGAGAGAGAAACCCCAAGCAGATCCCGGGATTTGTGACACGGGTGTAGGTTTAAGGGGCCCCTTTCCGACGTACATCAACACTCACCTTCACTACTTGTGTTTCTCTCCCTGCCCAGCAAAATCTGGTATGAACCTGCTAATGCAGCTATAGATACTCGTTCTAGTGTAGAACTTACTGTACTTCTGGACAAGCCAAGGTCTTTTAGCAGATTATAGAGAGATTTTGCTGGTATACCTCTCGCTCCTACTTCTACAGCGTATTGATTAACTACATAGCCGCTTTTTGTTAATTCGCTTAGGAGATAATAATATTATTATTAATGTATTATAAGTAATGTATTTTTAGTAATGTATATTAAATGTATTTACAAAAACATATACGTATAATATCAGACAAGTAGTACTCGTAGCGCAAGCTTTGCTTAGTTTGGAACAAGATGCAGTTTGTCCAGAAATATTTATTCCACCCTCCACGTCCCAGCGTAATTTGGAGTAAGAAGAAAAATAATTTCGTAATAAACCAACACAAAGATAAATATCATGATACCAAGAAACTGGAATGACGAGTAAAGTAAAATGCCATATCCACAAATTATTCGTCCAAGTTTGACGCGCACTTGCTACACTGTTGGCTATTTGTCACACGCCGGGACACAGTAAATTACTTACCTTCATCATTCCCGTAGAAAACTGACCTGGATTATTTTAGTTTAATTATATTTTAGCATAAAGTAGTCCTAAGACGAATTATATGTTTAATTTTTTCGTTCTAGTATCGTATACAAACGGTATACGATGTGATATAAATTATTGTACTATTAGCCATAGCTTGACATAGAAATGCAGTTCTGATTAAAATATAATTTCTTTGATCATTAATAATAATGATCGAAGCTTTTTCATCTAGCATTTCATTTCGTCTATTATAAATATTGTGGTAAGAAATGATAAGGGTCCAAGGAAACATGTTGTTTTTAGCATCGGCAATCGCCGATTTAGCTACTCTGCCATATACAGCGACCAAATACTCTGCAGCACACAGGTAAAAACGCTCATCGCGGCAATCGCGGCATTCCCGCAGCCTTGGAAGTGAAAAAAATTGTAGGAGTAAGAAGTTGGAGACATACGCAGCTACTGAACGCTATACCCCGCACACGAATGCCGGTCATTACTTTATATAGGTAGCTACTTTTGGGAGCTCGATTCGAGCATTATTGTAAATAAAACAAGTCACCAAAAGAATTAGAAAATGTAGTATCGATATATATTAGAAATTGTCTACAACGCGCGTTCCCGATTCCGCCACCGACCGGAGCAAGTCTTAAAAACGCTATGCAGCATCGATCGCAAAATCGCTATACGGCCATGCAAAAGTAATATGTCTGCTATGGCCCTAACTGACAATTTGTTATTACTCGTACTGATATGAAATTAACTACCTATTTAAATAATCGCTTTTGATAAATATTACAGAGATGTCGTATCCAGTTTTTGTTCCAGTCGTAACGCGCGTATGCGATACGACTGGCCATCTGTCACGGCTCCGTCGGGACGCAGTAAATTACGCGCCTTCATCATCCCGCGGGAAGCTGACCTGAGCCCTCGTGCCTCAAGTTATGTACAATTTCGGGTGCTCTCATTTAACCTTAGTGATATCTTTGAAAAATTGTTTTGTGACGACAATTTTGTTTCTAAAATCTAACGATCAATAATTTCAAAAAAAAAAAAATTTGAAAATCTTACCCAGTTAGTAGACTTTTTTTTTAAATTCATTTCTGCAAAGGAAGAAAATTTTCAAGTAGTGTAAATGTATATGTATCTTATGCTATATCGCAAATTTTTATAAACAGATTTTCGTAATCATAATTTATTTGTGTGTGATAGCAAAGTACTAAAAAAGTCCGCCCTTATCACTATGGTGACAGTACTCTCGCCCGTCTTTACTGAACACTGAACCGATTTCACTGAATTCAACGGATATTTATATCATAAAAAATGAATTTGCCTTGAAGTGAGCTTGATATATTTTTCACCACCGTAAGTAAACCCATTTATGTCAAAAATTTCATTGGAAGTCGTTAGAGCCATTTGCGAGATAATGGTGGCATATATATTTATATATCACAAAATATTCAACTAGCAATTTTTGTATACTCATGATTTAAAAAAAAACCGTTTTTTCCTAAAAAAAAAAGATGGAGAAAAGCTCGGGCAGTATTTCAATATACGCCCGTCTGTTAACAATATCTGTTAGCTACTCAACGTTATATGTCACTACAATGTTACTTACATGATTCTAGGAAAAGCGAAGCAAGGTCTTCCAGATGCTTACGCAATACGACTTCAGCCGGAATCTTCATTATTGTCTCACGTGCGGTATAATCTGTAATTTGTCACTGCTTAATCTTGACGATTTGACCATTAATCTAACTTAGTATGCCCATTCATGAAATATAGACCTGCTTATAGACGAACGCATTTGCAATAATAATAAATCATGTGAAATTTGGGAGGAATGATTTAGACAGCGTCGTTAAGGTCGCTACTATAAAGATGAAATAATGAGTTCCATTCTGGTCTCTCATTGGTTTGGGTGTTTTCTATGTATTAGAAGTATGTATTTACAAAAAATATGTATTTAAGTACATTCATCAATTGTCTAGTACCCATAATACAAGCTTTGCGCTTAAGTTGGGACTAGATGGCACTGTGTAAATTGTCCAGAAATATTTATTTATTATTTATTTATTCTGCTCTTGATTGTCAGATTAGTTGACTGGACTGCAAAAAGATTTAGATTTCTTTTATGGGCTACGTGACAAAAGTCAACGGTAAGTTTAAGTTAAAATATTATTATTTTATTTGGGACAATTTTTACATTAAATTGAACATAGAAAAACGTGAGTTAACTATACTCGTAATACGAAATAGTAAATGTGTCACCAAAAATTTTAAGTAAACTCTAGTGACACTATACATACAGTTTGTAATCGTCGTGTGCCAGTGGCATTCTGCCGAAATCATGTTTGCATCCGACTTCGAAGGTGTAATCTTGTACGTGAACTTTTCAGTTTATTTTCTCTTCCAATTTCGTCTGAGTGCCTGCCAAGGTGTTGTCTGATGTCGGCTTACGATTTCAAATACACGGGTACAGTTTATGTCACACCGAACATTATGTTTGATGATGACTTGCTACATAACATACACACTCAAAATGTTCAGCAACAAAACGTGTTTGCTCTTAGCTTTATCCCCGAAACTGTGTACAATAGAAGTAGGGATAAAGAAAACTGCCACTGATACTACCAATAGGACTATATATAAATTGATTTAACCATGCTTCGAGTAATATAACCTCGTACAATCCATGGATTGATCAATTGAACCACACGAATGATGCGACCGAATCACGGGCAAAAAGGCTCCTAGACAAATAGTTTTCTGCATTCGTAATGTTAGGCTTAATATGAAATAATAAAAGTTAGATCGCTTTACAAGTCACCTTCAGTCACCTATTGGGTAGCGGTGATAGTGGGCGTACTATGATATTACATCAAGATTCGAAATACATATTTTTTCCATCTGCAAATTATGAAGAAATTATGAAAAGAATTTTAAATTTCAAATTTAATAATTATGAAAATCTCATTATTTTAGTAGAAAATAGGGGTAATTTAAACAAAAAGAATTTAATAGATTTTTGTGATTATTTATTATCTCTTAATTTTGTTTACATTCCCCTACTCTAAGAGCTTGTCAGATGCAGAAAATAATCTTAGATATAAGTTGAACAGTGTACTACACACTATAAGTACATATAATGATTGTATTCATTTGATTGATACTAACAGTTTTGTTAGCAGAAATTTATATTATTTGACTAAAGGTAGATATTACCTTTCTGCTAGTTTTAAGCGACAGATAGCACTTTCGCTATCCTATTTTTTTGACATTTCAGCCAAAAACTTGGCTACAAAATCCGCTTCTATTGAGCGGACTGTTGACATGGAATTTTCTAATAATGACATTTCTAATCATTTAAATTAACTCATAAGACAACAGAGGTAACAACCTCTAGCACTAATTTATTTAATTCACAATTAATTGATTTAGCAATACAATCAAACAGTAACTATAACATGTCACTATGCCCACAAAAATGTAATAATTACAACACAAATAATAATATTAACCTGGTACATCAAAATATATATTGTATGACTGAGGGCAAGCAACTAGAACTGGAATTATTCATGAACTCTGATAATATTAGTATTATGTGTATTACTGAGCATTGGTTAAGGGGGCATCAGCTCATGTTCAATTTCAGCAACCACCAGGTCGGTAGTTCATTCTGCAGGGTCAATACAGTACATGGCGGGTCGCTAATTTTGCTAAATAAAAAACTTAAATTTAAAGAACGGAAAGATTTTGTGTCTCTCTCTGTAGAATGTTCCATAGAACTATCCTGTGTACAATTAGAGCAGTTCATTGTTATATGTGTATATAAACCTCCTTCCGCGGATCTTAATTTATTTTTAGAAATCATGGATGAAGCCCTATGCAAAGTTAGTAACTCAGGTAAAACTATTTTGGTCTGTGGAGATTTTAATATTAATATACTTACTAATACATCTGCATCAAGTAAAATTTTAAGTCTTTTTAAATTCCATAATTTAGTTAACTTATTTATGGAGCCTACTAGAATAAGTGCCACCACGGCTACCTGCTTAGATAATATATATACAGATATTAGTCCAACCCAAAAAAGTATTATTAATAAATTGGATTCTGATCATTCTGGGCAAATGATAAGTATTAAAATAAATAATAAAAATGTTGTCAAGACAAAAAATACTTTTGTGCCAGTAACAGTGAGTCGCTTAGAACGTATGAGAGTAAACCTAACTAGTAACTTACCGTTTTTAGATAATGACTTGGAACCTAACTTGATGTATAATTAATTTTTTAATGCATTTCTTCACGAATTTAAATCAATATTTACTTCCAAGGAAATTACTTTTACCAATAGCCTTGTCTTTGGTGACTGGGCAACCGTAGGTATTTATAAGAGTAGGCAAACTTTGTACATGTTATACTATGAAAGACAATTCAATAATAGTGAAGAATTTAAAGAACATGTAAAATCATATTCGAAAATTTTCAAACGCGTTTGTCAAGTAGCAAAATCTATATTTATTAAATCAAAAATTAGACATAGTAGTAATAAAATTAAAGCCACTTGGACGGTTATCAATGAAGAGACTGGGAAGGGTAGGACAAAGGATTCAGAGTTTAAATTAAGTATCGATGGTCATGTTACCAAGTCAGATTTAGAAGTTGCCAATGCTTTTGAAAGATTTTTTTCTGCTTTCCCTGTCACTTTAACTAGTGCCTTGGGCTCTTCCACCTCCGTTGCAGAGTCATTAATTAAAGATAATGTGCCTGAATTTTATAACGATTTTCATTTCCGTCATGTTAATGGGTCTGATTTAAAAGTTGCATTTAAATCACTTAATATTAAGAAAACGGCTGATCTATGGGGCATTTCCGTACATATTATAAAATCTTTATTTGACATTGTTGCTCCCGCCTTAATTGTGATATTTAATAAATGTATAGATTGTTGTGTGTTTCCTGACTTGATGAAATTAAGCAAAATTATTTCTTTGTTTAAATCAGGTAATACATTAGACCCCACAAACTTCAGACCAATATCAATACTACCTACATTTAGTAAGATTTTTGATAAACTAATTCTCGCTCAGTTACTTAATTACTTTAATGAAAATAATCTGCTGCACACTAAACAATTCGGTTTCACTCATGGACGGTCAACATGTGATGCTGGGGTAAAATTACTAGAATGTATATATGAGGCTTGGGAGGAGTCACGGGACGCCTATGGGGTGTTTTGTGACTTATCTAAGGCTTTTGATTGTGTGCAGCATGAAACTCTAGTCAGAAAACTACACCACTATGGTATAAGAGGCATCGCTCTTGATCTTCTTACTTCTTATCTGAGTGATAGGGTTCAGAAAGTAGATGTTAATGGAAAGCGATCACATGGATCAACTGTAGCGATGGGGGTGCCACAAGGCTCTATTTTGGGCCCTTTCCTGTTTCTCGTGTACATTAATGGTCTACCTCATCTTGTAAAGAATAATCACGAAATAGTATTGTTTGCAGATGACACTTCTTTAATTTTTAAGGTAAATAGACAACAATCAGAAATTGACGATGTAAACAATGCTCTTTCAAAAATAGTAAACTGGTTTAGTGCTAATAACCTACTTTTAAATGGTAGTAAAACCAAATATGTTAGATTTTTTACAAAAAATGTGAAACAAGTAAAAACCAGTGTGGTGATGGACAATGAGAGATTGGAATTGGTCAATAAGGTTGTCTTCCTTGGGATAACATTAGACTCTAAATTACAATGGGGCCCACATATAGAAACGTTATCAGGTAGACTCAGCTCAGCAGCTTACGCCGTAAGGAAAATACGTCAACTGACTGATGTTGACACTGCGCGTTTAGTTTATTTTAGCTATTTTCACAGCATTATGTCATATGGTTTATTGCTTTGGGGTAGTGCTGCGGATGTAGACTCAATTTTTGTGCTCCAGAAGCGAGCTATCCGTGCTATTTATATGATGAGTCCCAGGGAGACACTGAGAAATAAATTTAAAGAGATAAATATTATGACATTACATTCTCAATATATTTATGAAAATCTTATTTACGTTCATAAAAATCTATCTAAATTTAGGAAAAACAGTGATCTCCATCAATTAAATTTAAGAAATAAAAACAAACTCGCTATGCATATTACTAGGCTCCATAAAATCTCTAACTCGTTCCCAGGTCAATGTATACGCTTCTACAATAAACTTCCAAATGACGCGTTTAAATTATCCATGGGTAAATTTAAAAGATTTATCAAAACTAGACTATGTCAAAAGGCTTACTATTGTATCTCAGATTACATAAATGATAAAAGTATTTGGAAATGAATTGCTCTTGTTATGTTATATTAATGATTGTATTTGTATTTAATGTAACGATATTGGCAATTAAAAGAGTCGGCCTTGAGTTTCTTGCCAGTTCTTCTCAAGAAGCCCCGTCGCCGGAACTGGCACTTAAATTCACTTTCACATTCAAGATAGTGTGATGAAAGTGAATCTAAGCTCTGCGGATTTAGAGTAGTAATGATTTACACATGTTTCTTATATTTAGTTTGTATGACGTTTCTAAGTGCTTTATAAAGTCCAAGGAATAAAGATATTTTGACTTTGACTTTGACTTTTTTATCTAGTTATTTATTCATTGAGCGGAACGCTTACATACGCCGAAATGTCACTCTTGGACATGAATAGGCTCCAAAACCACTGAAACGATTTTGATGTAACTTGCCACAATTAAAGACGTCATGCATGCTTGAGGTTTGTGTCGAAAAAAAATGAGATAGATCATGTCCTTGAGGAATGATCATCAAATACATTTTCCATTGAAATCAATGGAAAACGTGCAGTAATTTAATTGTAAAACAATATTTTTTTCAGTAAATTCTAAATTTGATAGTTTTGCAAAACTACCATTACGCTTGACGTAATATAGACCACATCTAATAAGCTGTAAATGTTGTATTTGTCAGTTTATCAATCCGTATATTCACGGACTTAACCAGCTTTTAAGTTTTCTTGCAGTTTCACGCCAGCGCTCAACTTTGTTTTTAAAATCTTCAAAGTTTCCTCGGAGCTGTTAGTTCCGTTTACTTTTGCTGTTGGACCTAAATAATAAAGTCTAGATTGGCTGGGATTATGATTTTTTTTTATTAATTATTTGTTACTAGCTGGCCCGGCGAACTTCGTACCGCCTAATTGTCAATGAATGTCGTGGTATACATATTAGTTGAACAAAATTTATGATGTCTTGAAATTAATATAATGAATAATAGAAAATAATAGAGAAGCACGATGGCGTCATTGCACGTGTCAGTCTAATTGTACACGCAAGTTAAGCAACATCAACCGTAGCCTGTCCATGGATGAGTTTATATTATCTCGAGCTCCTCCGTGCTTCGGAAGGTACGTTAATCCGTCGGTCCCGGTTGTAATCATTAGATTAACTCGAGGTCCTCCGTGCTTCGGAGGGCACGTTAATCCGTCGGTCCCGGTTGTTATCATTAGATTATCTCGAGCTCCTCCGTGCTTCGGAAGGCACGTAAGACGTCGGTCCCGGTTGTTATCATTAGATTATCTCGAGCTCCTCTGTGCTTCGGAAGGCACGTAAGACGTCGGTCCCGGTTGTTATCATTAGATTATCTCGAGCTCCTCCGTGCTTCGGAAGGCACGTTAAGCCATCGGTCATGGTTGTTATCATTAGATGGCAGTCGTTAAGCCAAGTGGCCTTTAGGCGGCTTGAAATTACTGGCGTCCGCCAACTCGCAGTTGAGCAGCGTGGTGGAGTATGCTCTAAACATATTCAGTTGAAGGAAGACCCGTATTTAATATTACCCAGCAGTGGGTAAATATTACCCAGCAGTGGGTAAATATTAAGTTCAGTATTTTACTATGTCACAAAATAAAGTACCATGACACTTGACAACCAATTAATATTCATTTTCAAGCATTCATTCATAAACAATTTTCAAAACAACAACGGACAACTTTCGCGACGTAAAAGTTAGATCAATCGATTTGACATTTAATTGAAAATCAATATCCCAATCCGTTTTCAAATTTAATTTTTCGACAATTTTGTCAATGTTTTAATACTTATTATCCTATACCCACATTTCTGAACGCACGCATACATTTGACGTACGCACGTTAACGTCACGTTTGACAGGTCCGACATCCACGAACATTTTGTATGGAAAAATGTTTTTTCTTTTATTTTATTTTTTTCGTAAATTTTTCAATGTTTTAATAGTTATTCTGCTATTCTGGACGGAGACAAATCCAACAAATCAAAAACCATGGCAATCGGTCCAGCCGTTCTCGAGTTATAAGTGTTGTAACAAACCCGACTTTCTTTTATATATATAGATTTAGGTGATATGTAAAAAAGCTTCGCGGAGATTAGTGGTAGTTTTGAACCAATGATTGATTTAATTGTGGAATGATAAATGAGCTGCTGAAATACGGAGAAGAAAAATTTGGTGCATTCATTTTTTTTATACTACGTCAGATGGTAGACAAGCATACGGCCCGCCTGATGTGAAGCGGTTACCGTAACCATATTATATTAACGCATATTATATTAACGCTCGCAACATAAACTATTATAACGTGGATGGCGCGCCGCCACCCACGCTGCCAACACAGCATCTCCTTTCTTTCTGGTGACCTCAGTCACTCGCAGGACCACAACAAGCCTCAAGGGAATTGTTATTTGGCTGCGGTATTCTGTGAGGTGGAGGTACATTCCCCAGTCGGGTAGCTTACATATACGCTGTACCCTACCTCTCTTTTCGCCTGAGCTTCGTTTGTCAGTTAGCGGGGTGCACCGAGTGCAGGTGAAGTTGGCTTTGGTTCAAAGATGTTGATGAACCACTTACACACCGATCACGATACGACACAATATCACGTCGGAAGCCAAACAACCATACCCGCCTAATGTAAAGCTGTGACTGTAGCTGACAGTACAAGGAGTACTGATCACGAGCTTGCATCTCTGTTGCAATTACATCATCTCACTATACTACGAACACAATATTCCTCAAAGGCAGTATTTTTATTTGCCAGCGGTCTTCTGTGAGGTGAAGGTTCCCCAGTCGGATTTGACATGAGCTACCTCTCTTTTGCCTGAGTCTCGTTATCTAGTCGATAGGGTGCACCACGTGCTTGTGAGGATGGATTATGCTCTAAGATCCTCCTCCATGTTTCGTTCTCCTCAGATTTGAGAGTCGTGACCTCCACCAGTTAGCACCTTTTCTCTTATGATATTGTGCCATTTATGTCGATCTCCAGCAGTCTTTAAAGCATCGAGGACTGACATGGTGAGGGAACCTCGAATTTGATCGGACCAACGAGTCGGGGGCTCTAAGATAAGCACCTTTCAATTAAAAAAATCAATATAATTATCGAATTAAAAAATGAAGGAAGATTGTGAGCTCCATGCTAATTTAATAAATTCATTATTTAATTCGATATATCGTCGTCGTCACCCTTTTTCAACCCATTGCTGAGATATGGATATCCCTTTAATCGAAGGGGTTTAGAGCATACCACCACGCTGCTTAACTGTAGGTTGGCGAAGGCCAGTACCTTTAAAGCCGCCGAAAGGCCACTGACTAGGATTAATGCCTATCACCATTGACAACAGCCAGGACCGACGACTTAACGTGCCTTCCGAAGCATGGACGAACTCGAAATAAATAAACCCATTCATGAACAAACTACGGTCGACCTTACATAACTTGCATATTGACTGACACGCGCAAAGACGCTATCGAGCTCCTCATTTGATATACTAGTCATTTAAATTAATTGACGTTGGACAATTTAAATAATAATTAGAATAAAAAAATAATGTATATGTAGTATGTAACTATTTTCGTACTGAATATAATTTAATAACTTTGACATTAATATTGTGAATAACGTTTGAAATTTTATAGTATAAATTTATAATCTAATTTTATTAATAATTTAATTTTATATCCATAAAATAGGCATGTATAATGCGTTAGATGTTTAGACATAAGTTTTGCTGTGTCCTACCAGCGTTCATGTTTGGAACTAACTACATACATATTGTGAGAACTGATGTACAACATGAAATGCAAATAAAGAACTTGAACTTGAAGTGAATGTAACATTTTGACAATCATTAGTGCTTTATTTTTTGCACGATAAACAGTATTCTATATAAATTGTATGAATTTAAAAGAATATTAAAAATAATTAGAAAAAAAAGACATTATTTTAATAATTCTAGGGGGGGGGGGGGGGGAAGGTTAAGTTAGATATGCCAATATATTTTGTGAAATAGAAGATGTTACGTGTACGCAACATACATTATAAGTATAAATAAAGTACAGTTTTACGAATTTCTATACAAAAGCTCTTTCATTTTTATTCGCTATATTTACAGAAAAGATTTACTGTGCCAACGTATCGAGCACGAAAAACAGTTCGCATAAAGGTGATGAAAGTAAAACACAGGGCAAGGCGTTCCACGTGGCCCTAAATCCTTTTATTATTTACAACCCATTTTCCGCAACTACCTGTAAGAACCGCTTTGATTCTCACGTAAAGCGAACTAGTGCGCGGAATACGAAATTACGCGGAAAAATTTGGAGTGTGCCGGAATGTGTTAGAAATGCAATATAAATAAAATTGGTGAAAAATACCAGCTATTTACGTAACTTATTAATGTGACTTTAGTCTACTTGTTTCTTTTATCTGATTAAATATTTATAAAATACACAGGTATAGACGAGCACGGTTTTTTTTTTACTACCGTACCGTACCGTACCGTTGTTACCGTAGCCATATTAACGCTTGCAACATAAAACATTGCTCGCGCGCCGCCACCCCCGCTGCCAACGCAGCATCTCCTTCCTTTCTTTCTGGTGACCTCACTCACTCGCAGGAACACAACAACCCTCAAGGGGTTTGTTGGGATTTGGCTGCGGTATTCTGTGAGGTGAAGGTACATTCCCCAGTGGGGTAGCTTATAATTACGCTACCTACCTCTCTTTTCGCCAGAGCTTCGTTTGTCAGTCAGCAGGGTGCACTACGTGCAGGTGAAGTTGGCTTTGGTTCAAAGATCTTGATGAACCACTTACACCCCAAATTTGTTGGTTGTCGAATGGCTAGCAATGTTCGCCTAAGACTCCGGCGTCACAGGTAGATCCCCGCACAAGACAAATATTTGTGTCCATGAACATGTCTCCTTGTCTTTGTCTGTGTGTTTTCTATAGTATCAATATAATAATAATGTATGTATTTATAAAAAAATAAAAAATATTATATCCAGTTATCTAGTACCCATAGTACAAGCTTTGCTCAGTTTGGGACTAGACAGCCATATGTAATTTGTCAAAATTATTATTATTAGTAGCGTAGTGGAGTATGCATGAACATGTCTCTTTCTTGGTCTAGGTGTTTTCTATTCCATATTCTTATCTACAAGTCCGAACAAAAACAAACCAATCTTCAGCGTTCTAGGTCCATAGGTTTTGGTATATCTTTCGTGTAATCTACAGAACTGCTTTCATAATACCAGTGTGTTTATTAGCCATTTTTATTTTAGTACGAACTACCTTTTATACCTCTACGGTGACAATCAAGCATACCGTACGACCTGCTTAATGTCAAGCAGTTATCTCAGCTTATGGACGCTTGAAATACCAGGGGCTTCACTCGTACTTTGTTAACCCTACAAAACCTCTTCACGCCCACGCTTTCACGCCCTATGCTGTTGTCAGGAAGAGCGCGATGGCGTCGTTGCGCCTATCAGTTTAATGAAACACACAAGTTAAGCAACGTCGACTGTAGCTTGTCTGTGGAAGGATTTATTTATCTCGAGCTCTTCCGTGCTTCGGAGGATACGTTAAGCTTCGGTGCTGGTTGTTGTCATTAGATGACAGTCGTTATGACAAGTCTGATCTTATGGCGGGCTGGAAACACTGGTTTCCGATAATCCGAAGTTGAGCAGCGTGGTGGAATATGCTCTAAGCCCCTTCGATTGAGGGCAGACCCGTATCCTAGCGGTGATATGAGCAAGGGTTGATGACAATTTTTGGTGTTACAGGCGTTCATAGGCTACGGTAACTGCTTTCCATCAGGCGGGCCGTATGCTTATTTGCCACTCTAGTGGTATAAAAAATAAATAAAAAACAATGATGCTGTTGTCGCCTGGGCAAACCTCAGCCGGCAGTTCATTCGACAACTTGATAGTGTGAGGTAGAAAACCTCTCCAAAACAGTATTGTACTTTATAAATAATAAAAAAAAAACATTTTTCCTGGACAAATTACACACTGCCATGTAGTCTCAAACTAAGCAAAGCTTGTACCAAGGGGACTAGTAACTAATACTATATTTAAATACATTTTTTTGCAAATACATACATATTAAACATAGAAAACGCCCAGACCAAGACAAACACATGTGTGTTTGCATTGGTCTGGGCGTAACCGCACATGACAAACATTTGTGTTCATGAACACAAATGTTTGTCATGTGCGGGAATCGTACCCGCAACCTCTAAGGCAAAGTGGCCATTGCTAGTCATTCGACCACCGCGCTCATATTTATGTAAAGATTTTACCTCTTCAATCTTCAGCTCAATTGAAGTTCACCATTAATCAGTATGCTAAGCTACCCTCCATCCTCAACGTTATTGTATTTAAGGCACATTCCCACCATAAATTGTAAACACTCCGATCGCCACAAAAATCCTCTTACCTCCGCATCATTTTCACTCGTTATTCATAATCTTGAATGGAAATCCTTTCGCAGAGTGAATATTTTCGAACTATTTATGTGCTCGAAGGGTCAGAAAGCCGATTACAGGTCGCCTGAGGAACGGGAAAGCTTTCGCTTGTAATCCACTAATGTGAGTGGCTTATAAAGGATGCCTTATGATAACTCCCTCGATAGAATATCATTAGATTGAAACTCAAGTGTCCACACTACTTTCTGCTTTAAAATGCCAGTAAATTTTGTCAATAATATTGAATAAAATTCAAAATAGCTGGTTTATCAATAGTTGTTTTGTTAATTTGTTGCCTGATCATTAATTTCTTGTATTATACACATTGGCACATTGACATAGTTAAATGGCTAATCTGTTTATTATATAATAATAGTCTTATTAAGCTAACTGTTGGCTGCTATATGCATAAAAATAATATATATATATTATTTTTATGCATAAATATAAATATATATCTATATATATAAAAGAAAGTCGTGTTTGTTACAACACTTATAACTCGAGAACGGCTGGACCGATTGCCATGGTTTATGATTTGTTGGATTTGTTTCCGTCCCGAATAGCAGAATAACTCTTAAAAACATTGGAAAATTCTCGAAAAAATAAAATAAAAGAAAAAACATTTTCCCATACAAATGAAAGTGTCAGTTGAAAAAGGGATTACGATATTTATTGGTTGTCAAATATCTAAACGTCAAATCGATTGGTGTCACTTTTATGTCGCGAAAGTTGTCAGTGATTTGTTATGAAAATTTAAAAATGTCAAATCGATAGGGGTGAAAACGCTTTTCCCATGGGGTTCGAGCGCAAGAATCAAATCAGAGTAAACATCAAAAGAAATGACAATTACAAATCACCAAAATGATAAAACCTATTTCAAAACTAAAAAAAATAAAACAAAACGTATTTTTTTTAAAAAATTAACAATAAGGAAATCTTTATTTTTATGAAATCTTCAGTTTTTATGGATACGGGTCTTCCCTCAACCGAAGGGGTTTAGAGCGTTCTCCAACACGCTGCTCAACTGCGGGTTGGCGGAGGCCAGTGTTGTCGAACCGCCTAAAAGCCACTGACTTAACTTAACGACTGTCATTAAATGATAACAACCGGGACCGACAGCTTAACGTGCCTTCCGAAGCACGGAGGAGCTCAAGATGAGCTAATGATAACAACCGGGACCGACGGCTTAACGTGCCTTCCGAAGCACGGAGGAGCTCAAGATGAGCTAATGATAACAACCGGGACCGACGGCTTAACGTGCCTTCCGAAGCACGGAGGAGCTCAAGATGAGCTAATGATAACAACCGGGACCGACGGCTTAACGTGCCTTCCGAAGCACGGAGGAGCTCAAGATGAGCTAATGATAACAACCGGAACCGATGGCTTAACGTGCCTTCCGAAGCACGGAGGAGCTCAAGATGAGCTAATGATAACAACCGGGACCGACGGCTTAACGTGCCTTCCGAAGCACGGAGGAGCTCAAGATGAGCTAATGATAACAACCGGGACCGACGGCTTAACGTGTCTTTCGAATCACGGAGGAGCCTGTACACGGATGGATTTATATTACCTCGAGTAATATAAATCCATCCGTGTACAGTCTACGGTCGACGTTGCTTAACTTGCGTGTTCAATTAGACTGACACGCGCAATGACGCCATCGAGCTTCTCTATTATTTTCTACTATTCATTGTTTTAATTCCATAAAATCATAAATTTAGTTCAGCTAATATGTACCACGACATTCATTGATTGTTAGGCGGACGAAGTTCGCCGGGACAGCTAGTATATATATATATTTATATATATATATATATATATATATATATATATATATATATATATATATATATATATATATATATATATATATATATATATATATATATATATATATATATATATATATATATATATATATATACATATATACATATATAAATTGCTCCTTTTTATATAAAAAATTGCTAGTTTAATAGTACTTTTTGCGTATTTATTGTTATTTAGAACATAAGTATTATTATATATAAGTTATACCTCGGGGAGTGCACGACTGCGCTATTTGATTTGATTCCTGCCTTAAAGTTCCACTATCGTACAACTCGCCATAAATTATCCATAATACCTAATTTATGGCGAGTTCTATATATTCATCAATATCATCTTGATAATTGGCGATCTACCACTACGCTTTTTAAGATATTTTCTACCACGAACAGTGAAATTGTGAAATCAACTTCCCTCAACAGTACTCCCAAATATATAAATATAGCATCTAGGATACCAATGAGCTATGCTTGGTTTATTTTGAGGTTCAAAGTTTTTTAAATAAACAACAATTTTATTTTTGTATTCAATCTGTCTTGACCTATCTGAATGCCGAGATAAAACAAATAAATATTGAAAACAATATAGATAGTAATTACTAATTATTAAAGAACTGATGACTTTAATAATTTGAAATATCACTATAATTAGACTCTACCGCCTAGATCTATCTAAAAACATAAACCTAGATTTTCGTCGAAATCGTTAGAGCCATTTTTTATACGACTAGCAAGACCTGCCTGATGGTGGTGATGAAGCAGTCATCTATTTGCGAGAATGTTTATGTACGAAATATACGAGTATTTAGGATTCGTACATTATATTTGAAAAGTTAAATCAGTTGTTACCTGAACAATATACTGTAATATTTAAAACAATTTTTGTACTATTAAAAGTTACATAGCCAACAAATTTCCTAATAATGGAGTGAAATTGCAAACAACAATTTAACAATGGCTCTATATTAGTTATTTGGACACAAGTAATCTACGCAAAGTTAGTTGAAACGAGGCCGCAAATTTCCAAATTTACAGAACTCAGCTACAATAGAATCCAAGGATTCCCAAACTGTTGGCTTCATTGCGTCAGTCTCATAAATTGGGTGAGTATTTTTTCTAATGCTACTCTTGTGAGTAATCTTTGTGTGCCAGAAAAAGCAATATTAATTATCTCAGTAATTTAGTTACCTTACAGTTTAACTTAGGTACTGATTGCGTGCTTTTAACCATCCAGATATATTATAACTAATTTGTGCGCAACATTCCAAGAAAAGCCCTCCGCCATCCCGCAGTTGAGCAGCTTATGCTCTTAACCCCCTTCGATTGAGGGGAGACCCAGCAGTGGGATGAATAACGGTCGTTGACGATCCCAAGAAAAATCTATAGGTACTGAATGCTTCGATGATTATATTCTCGATATGGTATCAAAATATATTTTATTATAGATTTTTTTCATAAATTTAGGGGTTATAACCTTATAACTCGCCACTTTCTTTCATTTGGTGGACCTTGCTAATTGAATGAATACGCTCGAATGAAAAAAAAAGAGCACAGCGTATTTTTAAGCTGCCGAACTAGGGAAGAACCTCCAGATGACTGCAGCCAAATAACCAATCCTAGAAGCCTAGAGGATCGCTGTGTTCCTTAGAGTGAGTGAGATTATCAGAAAGAAAAGAGTTACTATGATGGTAACGGGTGTGGCGGTGCGCAGGCGGTAGTTAATTTTGCAAGTGTCTATAAGCTACGGCATCCACTTAACATCAGGTGTGCCGCAAGTTGTCTACCAGCTGCCGTAGTATAAAAAAATCTAATATGAATACAATCAGCGATATTAGAATATAGAAATAAATCATTTTTGAAACACTCAAAGTTATTTTCTCATAATTGTTATGTGATTCGTCGCATCCGCGTCGTCGTGTCGAAATAAGAGAGGTAACGAGGAAAGGATTGAGAACCGGTGCAATTATCTAATTTCCTACCTGAGTTTCTCTCATGTTTTGTCTACCCATGAACACAATTCTATATATAAATAAAATAACTCCTTTCGTTAAATAACCCATTCCGTAGTATAAATAAAATGTGTGAAATAGTGTGGCTAAAAGACTAATTATATAATTTGCTATTTTACTGAAAAAATCTTACTTATATAGTGGAAAGTAACAAAATACTATTGAATAATATTGCCAGTTTGTTTTCTTGGTATGAAAAAAAGATCTGAAAAATCTAATACCCACGGTACGCACCCAATCCAGACACTTTCGAATACAAGTATTCTCGACCAATCCTTGTGTGATTGTTAACTTCCTGCGAGTGAGTGAGGCCACCAAGTGTGAAGATAGCTGCGTTAGCAGAGGTAGTGTTAGCGAGTGAGCAATTATATGGTAGCATAAAGACGGTTGCCGTACAAAAGGTCTTACCTTTTCTATGGCAAACGTCTTTATGCTACGCTAATCACTTTACATCAGGCGTGCCGTATACTTATTTGTCACCTGACGTGGCATAGAAAATAAAATTAGTTATTATTAATCGCAACCCGTCAGTTTAGGCTGTCTTATTGAGTTTGAGCTCCGAAAAGTATTTGATACTTTTAAAAGGAAAAATTCATCACCCCTACGCCTAGGTGGGATTTGAACTCACGACCTCTCAATAAGCGATCGCGTGCTCTTTTCAACTGATCTACCAAGAAGGATGATGGTGATAAATTAGGCGGCGTGAATTATAACAATAAAAAAAAACCAAATTCCGTCAAGTTGGCCGAAATTGAATATTATGTAAGAATTTATTAAAATGTTTTTTCAAGCTCTCCAAAAAGAACGTAAAGCGTTCGCCTCTCATTACTTAGACTTGGTTGTATCACACTAAGAGTGAACACACACTTAACCGAGCTGAACGCGCCGAACTAATCGAACGAATCGAATTTTAGAATTATTTACATGAAACCTTGCAAATCTACCCGCCCTCTCAATTCGGACGATTCAGCTCGGATACGTGTGCGATTTCATATAAAGAATTCTAAAATTCGTTTCCTTCGGTTCGTTCTGCGCATTCGGCTTGGATAGATGTGCATTCAGCGTTCGGGTGTGGCATAAAGCATTACTTTCCAAGCTTCCTTCTTTTGGGCTACCTGAGAAGCTTTGCATGTGGATTGCCAGTTTTCTCACTGAGCGTAGCATCAAAGTTGTAGTTGACGGAGCACGCTCGGATCCACTACGCTTGAATGCTGGTGTACCACAAGGCTGTGCTCCCACGTTGTTTCTTCTGCATATCAATGACTTGCTACTTGTACACAATGTTCATTGCTATGCGGACGACAGTACAGTGGACGTAAGATACACTGGCCAAGCTAATGTTTCTCGGGACTGCGTCGATGAGTATAGAACAAAACTTGTGTCTGAGATGGAGACGTCTCTTGGACATGTCTCGGATTGGGGTAGATTGAACATGGTACAGCTAAATCCCTCAAAGACTCAGGTTTGTGCGTTTACCGCTAAAAAGTCCCCGTTTATCGTAGCTACTAGATTAGAAGGTACTCCCCTTAGTGTTAGTCCCAACATTTCCATCTTGGGTGTCGACATATCGAGTGATGTTCAGTTTCGCGGCCACTTGGAGTGCAAGGCCAAACTGGCTTCTAAGAAGATTGAGGTCATCAATAAAGCCAGGCGGTATTTTACATCCCGACACCGCCTTCAACTATATAAAGCCCAGGTTCGCCCTCACATGGAGTACTGTTCGCATCTCTGGGCCGGTGCGCCCCAATACTTGCTTACTTCATTTGACCGCATACAACGAAGAGCAGTTCGAATCGTCGGGGACCCAATGATCTCGGATCGACTGGACTCTCTCTCTACACGCAGAGATGTAGCGTCTCTTTGCATTCTATACAAATTATATCACGGGGAGTGCTCGGATGAGCTGTTTGATTTGGTACCTGCCGCTGAATTCCACTATCGTACAACACGCTATAAATTAAAATCCCACCCATATCATCTTGATAATTGGCGATCTACTACAGTACGTTTCCTAAGGCATTTTATACCACGAACGGTTAAATTGTGGAATCAACTTCCCTCAGCGGTATTTCCGAACAATTACGACATTGGTGATCTTGATCTTGATCCTTTGGTGTTGCTGATCTCCATGGGCGGTGGTGATTGCTTTCCATCAGGTGACCCACATGCTCGTTTGACCCCTCTCATATAAAAAAAAAAAAAAAAACTTTATATTGTGGTAGTCTACACTACTATTATAAAGAGGAAAGATTTGTATTATTGTGTGTGTGTACATACACACACACAAAAATACAAATCTTTCCTTAACGGTACAGTAGTTTTATGACATGAAACTACTGTACTGTTTTCAAAATTTTAGATTAGGGATCCTTACTAAAACTCCAATAATGTAAAAAAAATACGAGTATATAAAAATTTCCTTACACCGCGTGCGCTGCGAAAACTATTGATGATAGAACAAAATAATGTACTACGACTTTGCCGAACACATCATTATCTACAAAAAAGTCTCGCGACGGAATATGTCTAGCTATTATAGTTATGTCCACAGTATTACTATTTTTATGTCACAGTAAGTGTTCTTTTATTTTATAAATTTAATTGAAATGCCGCCGCTAAAAAAGTCTCTTTATTTGTATCTTGGTATTAATCCTTATCAAAATAAATTACTTCATATTCACGACTGCTTCAATACCTTTATATTACTTATTGAATTATTCAATTCGGACATTCCATTCGAAAGATAACACGTGTTTAAAAATGTTAGTATGAGAAAAAACCCCGCTTGGTTCGCTATAAACTAAATGCGATGTAGGGGCGTCACTGGGGTACGGGAGGAGTCAATGTCAAGAAATAAAGTGCCGCGCGGTTCGAGCGGTCGGCTCCCTACGCAGCGGTCGTGCGCGGAATCGAATAATTTTCGCTTGGATATATTTTGAATTCGCTTTAATTAATTCATTAAAGCGATGAATGAAATAAAGAAAAATTCATTTTAGTACGTAATTTTAAAAGTTCTTTTCAGAACTAAACCCATTTATTTATATTTTATTCAGTAAGTAGGTATGTACTACCTTATAATAATTATTTATATTGATTATCTATCCAGACATCATAGTAACTTAGTAGTTATTATAATTTTTCAATTACATTAATTTTTGATGTAAACATTACTATAATTTTCCCCATTATTCCTTTTTTTTATTTGAACAAAAATTAGTTATTTTAACATTTTAAAATGCTCAAAAAATCAAGATCTCAACTTTCTAGAAATAGTTCCCAAGTGAGGGCATCAAAAATACGTCGTCATGGTGAAGCTTCATCAGAAGTTGAAAATCGTCTTGCGAGTCAGAGAGAATTTTTGAAAATTCTGTTAAATACCCGTGCGAAGCCGGGGCGGGCTAGCGGCCCGCCCCGGCTTCGCACGGGTACGTAATTTTAAAAGTTCTTTTCAGAACTAAACCCATTTATTTATATTTTATTCAGTAAGTAGGTATGTACTACCTTATAATAATTATTTATATTGATTATCTATTCAGACATCATAGTGACTTAGTAGTTATTATAATTTTTCAATTACATTAATTTTTGATGTAAACATTGCTATAATTTTCCCCATTATTCCTTTTTTTTATTTGAATAAAAATTAGTTATTTTAACATTTTAAAATGCTCAAAAAATCAACATCTCAACTTTCTAGAAATAGTTCCCAAGTGAGGGCAGCAAAAATACGTCGCCATGGAGAAGCTTCATCAAAAGTTGAAAATCGTCTTGCGAGTCAGAGAGAATTTTTGAAAATTCTGTTAAATACCCGTGCGAAGCCGGGGCGGGCCGCTAGTGTTTAATAATTAATAATGTTAATCAACAAATTAGTTGTATTGAATAGCACAACATTAAATTAAACATAATAACATAAAGTATAAACATGTATGACTGTATGTATCTGCAAAGCTATCATCTACATTTTTTAATACACCAACTTAGAAAATACTAATGAGCTTATTTTCAAATATAGACCATATCGAACTAAATCAAACCAAACAATAATTTTGAGAATACTACTCCTGTTCACCTCTTGTTCTTGTTCACCTCTCATTTAGATTCTTACAATTTAATTGAAAATTGAACTCACTTCATAAATAAATCAAATTAAGTTAGCGATTTTAAAAATATATCTATTTGTAAACGTAGAGTCACAAAAACAACTCACTATTCTAGTGACATCGCGCACATAAGGCCTCATGATAGTCCCATAAGCGTCGTAACTCCGACTCGCTCCTCCCCGCATATCTCTGGAACTTTACGAATGGGCAATTGCACCGGTTTCATTGCACCCGCGAGCCTACTGCCTCCCTATCTGGGTACAAGGAAGCCTTTCAAAAAGAGTTTTCTTTCCCCTAATTTAGATGAACAACTCTTTCTGGCTCATTGATTGTGGTGTGGTCTTGAATAAAAACAGTAAAATTAAGTCTTAATTACAGTTGTTAGGAATGTAATTTATAAAAAAAAAAAAAAAACTTGTTATAGATAGTCAATGACGTAATACTAGGTATTTATAAAACAGAAAAGTTGAATAACGAAAATTGAAATAATAAGAAATCCAGAGACAAGGTCTTCTAATCTTGCTGCTGCTTCTCCAAATAATATCTAATATATAAAATACTCGTACCTCCCTCATTTCACAACAGGTCTTAATCTGTGATGGAATCCCCTAAGCATATTGGGTATAAGCATAAAATTTAAAAAATATGTTATGTTATTTCAAAAACATGAAGACTGTCCATGATTAGATAAGTCTACACATGATATAACAAAGTGCATGTTATAACGAAGTACAAATTCATCGAAATCGTTATCTGTTGTCGAGAGACCAAATAAAAGTTTATGTACCGTAAACAATAATCTAAGTATTTGAGGCCGCGGATTTAAAAAATTAAAAACGCGCGCTGCTTCTGTTTGCTTCCTTATAAAAAACGATAACCTATTTCAATTTTAAAATTTATATTAAGCTTCTTACCCGTTTCAATTTTGTCTGATTAAATTCGTTGTGAATTCCTAGGCAACCGTAGTCTTGCCCCCGGGACTACAATGGACTTCACTGTTCATTGCCTTTTTTGGTGGTCGCCGCTGTTAATCCTGGCTACACAGGAGACACAGTTAAGGGCCCTCGTAGCTCCGTTAAAAAAAACCTATTTTAAAAAAAATACTACTATTTTGAAGTGTGTGCTTAGACTAAACCCATCTAGAAAATTCGCAGGAATTCCTCTGTCCCGTATGCCTGTAGAAAACAAATCTCTGTTTAAAATTGGATCTTTTAAGAATTTTATTGTTAAAACTGTACTTAATCTTTTAAGAGTTTATTGTTAAAACTGTACTGTTTTTGTTGGTGCAATAATAGTAGTCAAAAAATACATTGGTATGTTTTGTAACAGCTGAGAAAACTTCAGATACCTGCCTTCAAAATCGTGAAGGCGTCGTCTTAAAACATCATAATTGAATTAATTTATCTGCACTGACTACGAGGGTCGTTCATTCAAAGATATAAGTTAGGTATCTAGTCTTGCATTGTTTGTATATTGAAAATGTAGTTAAAATTTATGTCTCTGCCAGAAATTGCATTCTATTTAAACCGCGTAGTAACCAGGGTTTCCCAAATGTAAAGATGGCGATAGACAAATAAATATTCACGGAGCCACTCGTATCGTGTATGGATGTAAATTCGTAGCTGAAACATTTAGACCACGTAGCGACCCTCGGGCAGCAAGGGATAGTCGCCCTCGGTCGACTGTGTGCACGGAATGCGATAAATACGAGATATTTGTATCATGGTGTTTGTTTATGTTACGCTAGCAAACTAGGCATGATATTTTACTATATAATATATTACTCACAGTATAAATAAAAGTTCGGTACGAAGTAGTAGAAAAGCTCGATGGCGCCGTTACGCGTGTCATTCTAATCGAACACGCAAGTTAAGCAACGTCGTCCGTAGCCTGTCCATGGATGGGTTTATTTATCTCGAGCTCCTCCGTGCTTCGGAGGGCACGTTAAGCCGTTGGACCCGGCTATTGTCATTAGATGATGACGTTAGGTAATTTAAGTTGGTAGCCTTTTGGCGGAGTGAAAACACTGGCCTCCGCCAACCCGCAGTTGACCAGCGTGGTGGGGTATGTTCTAAACCCCTTCGATTGAGGGGAGACCCGTATCCCAGTAGTGGGATGAATAAGGGTTGACGACGACACAGTAGGTTATTGCATATTCGTTGCAGTTTTCTCTAATTGCTTTCACTCCATCCCACGACACCGCACGCACACACAAGCATGTCACCATGTGCAAACGTCATGTGTTATGTACGTGTAGCAACATGACATTGTCATTTGGAGTGATCGGAGCATGATTTAGGAACTAGGTATCAATTTTCTAAACCATGCTTCGATCACTCCATATAAAAATGTCCGTCGCCAGTTCACCAGCCCTCTCATTCTTCTCAATACCGGTATGTCTCTGAATCCAGACCAACTTCAACCAATTATTTATGTTGAGCTTATGAAGGGTATCCAAACACGCAAGAGCTAACCCAGATTCATCGTGTGTTATTGATTAAACCTAGTTAATTTAAATTGGTAATTTGTTTACCCGTAGACAGGGAATTCATACTGATACATACCTGTACAGTTATAGAGAAGTTTTACCTCGAGCTCTCAGGCTGTGGAATGAACTCCCTGCGAAGGTTATTCCAAGAGACTACAGGATGGGGCTCTTCAAGAAAAGCGTTAAGGGGTCGGCAACTCTTGCAACACCAGATGCGGTGTCTCAAGCATCCATAGTCTGTGATGACTGCTTACCACCAGGCAGATCGTATACTTGTTTACAACGCTAGTGGTATCACAAAAAAATACTCGATAACTAACGTTACATAAAAAAACGAGAAGAAATAATGCATTATATGTTTAAAGCAAAGTTATTTAATTAACAGAAATCGCATGATATTTTGTTATAAAGTACTTTAAATCCCAATCCAATTCATTTGGGCGGCAGTCGGCAAACCGCAATGATGTTGACAAATCGACCGGCGCACCCGTCCCGCCTTTTTGATGTCCGATCTTTTCGAAATGTTATCGAGCGATACAATAATTCATTCGATAGGAAAATAGGACTATCTAACCATAAATTAGTTGCAATTTGTTTGAAAATGGAAACGGGAAACCTAATGGAAATTGTATTGTTTATTCTCATTAAACAGACTTAATTTAAATATTTTGTATCCGTCGAGAGTTTTGTTTTAACGCCATCTATAATTTGTCTTGTAATAAAATGAAGAGTGTTTGTAATATTAAAATAACTGTCATTATACTAACTATTACTTATACTAAGATTATCCTAAGCTTATTGGGTTATTTCTGTGTTACTAAAGCATGAATTAATATTTTTATCTAAACTAATGTTTATAAACTATATCACTAAAACATATTGAAACTTCGCCAGCTACTTTTCTGTACCATAACATAGACTACATTTCCGAACTTCAAGCGAGGTTGACCACGAGCAAACGAATGCTATCCTAAGCTAAAAACTTTGCAAGTATTAATAGTAATATATATTTACATACTCGTATATGTCTCACACTTTATTCAAATAAACTTAAGCTATAAACAATACATACAATTCAACTATAAAACTAAAGTACCTTAAAGTAAAGAATTATTGTCTCACACTACAAAATGAATGGATATCACAAAAATATATTTTTCTTAAAACAATCCTACCCCAAATCTCTCTGAGATTCATAATCTAAATGACGTATCTAAAGTACGGCAGAATTCAGCAAGCAATGTTCCAGTTTCGATACCTGAATAGAAAACGGAACATAAACAAGATTGCGTTTCGCACACGTTCGGATATGCCCGCGCGGTAACACGGCATTTCCATTAGACCACGGTACAGACGCAAGTTTTTCTCAACCTATTCTGATTTCAACAATCTCATCAAATCGGCGGCGAAAGGCACCAAGGGAGCTGATTGAATTGAATCCCCTCTACCTGACGCCATATTTCTTTTCCCGGTTTCCCTAAATTGAACTTTTACCTACAGTTAAATGTACTTTAATCTGATTGAACTTACGACTTAGATAAATCGCAGAGAGTTGCGACATTCCGAATTTTAAAATGTCGAGCAACGTAAAGGCATGGCTTTGTACTGTGATTAATAGGTATGGCTGACTTCCTAAGTGGAATGAGAAGTTATAAGATAATATAACTTCCATCTCAAAGTTGACTATGCGGGTAAAGGTTCCTATTTCTATCTGTAGTATGTAGTTGTTTTAGTTTCGATGTGATGTTCTATCCATTATAAATTAAAGGCTTTGTCTGACCCTTCATTTGCATGGTTTTCGCGTTTCATTCGCTTCAATCGTCCCATATAAAGAAACTTTTTGTAACTTATTTTGCTTTATTTATTAACAGAACTTTAGATGTTTGTATTCATGTAATTTTGTAAATATTACCAATAAATGGAGATACAAGCATGACGTATATAAATTATTCGAAAATTTGTTACGAGTACCTTTCCTAAATGATTTTTTTTTAGTTTCGGGTGAAAGATTTTTTTTTTCATTCTGAAGCACGGCCCAATTAATAATATATATAGCAGGAGCTTGATGGCGACGATGGCCGTGTCAGTCTAATCGAACACGCAAGCACAGCAACGTCGACCGCAACCTGTCGATGGATGGGTTTACATATCTCGAGCTCCTCCATACTTCGGAGGGCACGTTAAGCCATAGGGCCCGGCTGTTGTCATTAGATGACAGTCGTTAAGCCAATTCAGTGGCGCTTAGGCGGCTGACCTCCGCCAACCTGCAGTTGAGCAGCGTGGTAAAGTATGCTCTAAGTCTAAACCCTAATTATTGGCTAAATTAATAAGACGAACTTCTTAGCTTCCCTGGATTCACCGTGCGGGTGCCGGGTCCATCGTGTGGCAGAGAGTGAAACCCAAGCAGATCCCGAGACTTGTGACACGGGTGTAGGTTTAAGGTAGGGCCCCTTTCCGACGTACATCAACACTCACCTTCACTACTTGTGTTTCTCTCCCTGCCCTGCCAAATCTGGTATGAACCTGCTAATGCAGCTTTAGATACTCGTTCTAGTATAGAACTTACTGCACTTCTGGACAAGCCAAGGTCTTTCAGCAGGTTATAGAGAGATTTTGCTGGTATACCTCTCGCTCCTTCTTCTACAGCGTATAGATTAACTACATAGCCGCTTTTTGTTAATTCGTTTAGGAGGTCATAATATTTGTTTTGTTTTATCGCGTGGTCTTTGGGTATGTTAGTTTCCCACGGTACGGTAAGCTCTACAACTTGGTTTTAATTTCCCGAAAATATTACAAAATGTAAGTATATAATTCCGGTTCCGGTTGCCAAACAGTGAACACCCGTGTTAGTGCACCTCGCGAAAATAAATCATAAAACTGTGCAAAAAGTGAATTACAAGTGTAAATCTAGTAAAAATCGGTCACAACTCCCGAAAAGACATATTTTGAGACCAAAATCATAAGGCTTACGATATTTTGTGAAACTCAAAAGTGAATAAATAGTTTCGATAACCTAAAAAAAAACTATCAAATCGCAAAATCACTCTTGTCATCTTGCGACGGTACCATACCAACTTAACAATACACACTCCCGATCATTAGTGACAACATTCTAGAATCAACAGAAATCAGTGCTACCAACAAACGTCAAGTGACATTGACAACTGAAAGGTTGACTGATAGATTGAACAAACAAGATGGACCTAGACATGGAAACTTTACTATCCAGACTTGAAGAAAAACTGAACCAACAAACTATAAGCATATCCAAAACCGTAATTGAAAATGTACTGGAAGCAATAGATGAGAAGTTAAAGTACATGGTGGAGGAAAATAAAGTGTTAAAAACCAAAGTAACAGAGCTAGAACAAAAATTAAACTATATGGAACAAGAGAAGCGCAGAAATAATCTCGTCTTTTATGGAATGGAGGAATCGGGAAAAACAGAATGCGAACTCGTTGATTACACGAAAGACATTATTTTGGACATGGGAGTGGCTTTGGATAGCCAAGAGATCAACAAAATCTATAGAATCGGTCGAAAAAATGACGACAACAAAAATCGTCCGGTAGTAGTCTCATTCACGACTTTATGGAAAAAACACCTAATAATGAAAAACAAAAAGAGTCTTCCAACGGGGATTTACGTCAAAGAAGACTACCCTAAACAAGTACTGGAAAAACGCAAGGAACTCCAGCAGCAAGTCGAGGCTGAGAAAGAGAAAGGAAATATAGCATTTCTTAAATACGACAAAATAATTGTAAAAACACCATCCCAACAAGAAAAAAACAAAAGGAAAAGGGGGGAGTCAAACTCACCCAACCAAACATCATCACATAAGAAAAGCAACTCGCAGAGCAGCCCAGAAATGAGAACAGGCAGAACGGCAACAAAAGAAGTGGTCCAACCTGGCATCCTTGGTTACATCCAACGTAGAAATTCCTTTTCTCTGCCGGAAATGCCAAAAAACTAACAACTCATAACAGCAAACGGAATCAAAGCCAACAACAGAAAAAACTTAAATCGCACAAACTGAACATACGAAACCGTCTCCCAATACGACTGGTCATCGAGGGAGTACTAGACCATAACCCTCCAACAAAAAGTAAAGAAACATTGAAAATTGCAACATTAAACACAAGAACATGTGTGTTAGGTATGTCTTTGGAGTACGAAAATTTGATCACATTTCTCATTACAGGAAACAGCTTGGTTTGCTACCAATACGACAACGCCGAAATATCCGCATTCTTACTTTCCTATACCAGATCCTTTTCTACCCAACAGCGCCGGATTACCTGAAGGAATGTTTCAAGTTTCGTGTTGTAGATGACAGACTTCGGTCCAGAAACACTCCGTTTCTTCAAATACCGCCCCATAGCTCCCTTACCTATTCTAAATCTTTTGCAGTGTTAGCTGCTCGTCTCTGGAATGCACTTCCAATTAATGTGATGATGGCTCAATCTATTAGTTCTTTTAAGAGCCAGCTAAGATCGCACTTCGCTGATGTTTCCGACGTTTGAATTCACTTTATCTAAAGTGTCTTATTGCTTGCAGTTGTGTGTATTACTGTACGTATTTGTCTACATTTTTCTATATGTGTGTTTGTAAGAACTGCTTTTTTATCTACTGTACTTAATGTACCTCACCCTGACCTAAAAATTCACTTACAAGCATTCTTTGGTTGACTGGAAGAGATCCCTTCTGGGATAAGTCCGCCATTGTGTATTTTATTCTGTACTTGAAGTTTTATGTATGTGTACAATAAAGTTTTATAAAAAAAAAAAAAAAAAAAAAGAACACTAAGAACACAGGAAAGCTTACTGGAACTCGAAAGGGCCCTAGAAAAAGTAAACTATGACATCCTAGGCATAAGCGAATTGAGGAGAATGGGTGAAAAAACGGTAGAGAACAACAATTACATATTGTATCATAAGGGAGAAACAGCAGGTCAAAGAGGAGTGGGTTTCTTCATTAAGAAATATCTGAAAAAACATATCCAAGAGCTCATAGGTATCTCCGACAGATTAGCAATACTTAACATCAACTTGCCGGGGTATTCGAAGACATGGACAATTATACAAGTATATTCACCAACAGAACAAGCATGCCAAAAGGATATTGAAGACTTTTATAACAACCTGTCAGACATAGTCAGAAAGTACCAAAGCAACCACCTAATAGTCATGGGCGACTTTAATGCTCGAGTTGGCGCCAGAGAAGATGGTGAAGATATGATAATGGGAAAGTATGGTCTTGGTCAAAGAAGTAAAAATGGGTACACACTAACGGAATTCCTACTTCAAAATAACCTCACGCTACAATTCAGTATTTAAAAGGAACCCTAAAACAAAATGGACATGGATATCACCTGATGGGAAATACAAAAACAAATAGATTACATAATAACCAACAAACCAAAGTTCTTCAGCAATACACATGTCATACAAAACCTAAACTTCAACACTAACCATCGTATGGTGCGCTGTTGCCTGAAAATGCAGGGCATAAAGAGAACCAGAAGAAACATAAATTACCCACCACCGCAACAAGCAAAAGTTATTGACCCCGCTTATGTCAAAGCACTGGAAAAAGTGGTATACTCGAACAAAAGCATCATAGAAAAATACAATTACATCGACAAACACCTAGCAGCATCACAGAAGACACCAACAACAGCAGTCCATAGTACAAAGTTTAGCGAAAAGACCCTAGAACTAATGGATAAAAGAAAAGAACTTATAAAGTACAAGGAAAACATTAAGGAAAATCACAAACTAATATCAGACCTAAGCAAGCAAATAAGGGAGAACATTAGGAAAGATAGAAAAAAGAGTAGAATGAAAAAACTAGAAGATACAATCCAAAGAACGGGCGGAACCAAAAAAGCATATAAGGAGCTAAGAGAGCACGGTATGGAATGGATCTCTAAGCTAAATACCAAAAAAAGAAAAAATAACATTGCCAAAAAAGTCACAAAACGAAAAGAAATCCAGAAACATGCTACAGACTATTACAGAACTCTATACAGCAGTAACGAAAGGAAGTCCAGAATCACAACATATGAAAGCCCATTACTTAAACTTAAACACGAAGAGGTCCCACCAATACTAGTACAGGAAACATACAAGGCAATCCAATCTCAAAAAACTGACAAAGCCACAGGTCCAGACAATATATCCAATGAGCTGATGAGAGGTACAATAGAAGAGCTATGCCCAATCCTAACCAAACTATTCAACGATATTTTAATTTCGGGGACCATTCCGGATCAATGGGGAAAATCATATATTATTCTTCTCCATAAGAAGGGTGACAAAGAAGAAATTGGAAACTACAGACCAATCAGCCTCATATCAAACATTTATAAGGTGTTTGCAAAAATTATTCTAGACAGAATAACACAAACTCTGGATGATAACCAACCAATTGAACAAGCAGGCTTCAGGAAGAACTACAGCACCATTGATCACATCCATACAATAAAACAAATACTAGAAAAGTATAATGAGTATCAGAAACCTGTTTATATGGCCCTCATCGACTACTCCAAAGCATTTGACAGACTAAACCACAAACAAATTTGGTCAAGTCTAATAGAACAAGGTGTAGAAAAAATATACATTAAAATAATCAGTTGCGCGCGCGCGACCGCACGGGCGGTAGTGTATTGACAGCGCATAATTATCGACTAATTTTATTAGAAATGACGGACACGGTGAAGTGTAGTAATTGTAACATAGTTATTGACGAAATGCTATCTTATGTGCAGAACAAAGTGTCTGTCGTGGACGAAATAACGTTGGTGCGAATTTGTATCGCCTCGTATACCAGTGACGAAATAAAAACGTCAAAATCGTTACTGTTTGAATCCGTAACGACGGATTTACGCAAGATAAATCGAAAGAACAAAGGTAAAGAAGAACGTGATTTAGCAGATATTATTCAGCTTTTCAAGTCTGCGGAGCCGGATGAAATTCCAGTGTTTGTAGCAAGACAACTTGACAAGCTACCGCCTCTGGACTTCGAACACCTCGACTGTGGGCAGCTTATGAAGGATATCTCGAGAATAAAAACTACGATTGAAGAGATTAAATCATCGTATGCTACGTTAGATCATTTAAGTGAACTAAAAACCAAGTTTCTAGAAATAAGAAATGACTCGCTGCCGCCTACCTCTGCATTTAAAATAAATTCAAAACGAGGGGCCTGGCTACTGGATAGTGGTCCTGTGGGACTTTCACATCTGCAAAATTCGTCATTAAACGAGCCACAAGACGAGAGCGACATGGGCATTAATAAGAAATCACCACAATATCGAGACATTATGCAGGTGAATCAAAAACAAAGTGAAGATGACTCATGCGCGGTGCAACCGTTAGGTACAGGCGAGCTACGGGCTGAGGACGCCTCGGTTCGCGGTCGCGAGCCGAACGAACACGAACACGGTGGAGTAAAGAGTATAGCAGCAACGTCGTCGCACTCAGACACATTACAAGTGGTGACTCAGGTAGCGGATCAGCTGACTACTATTGATAACAAACGGCCGATGAACGAAAATGTAAACAAACTTGAAAACGGATGGCAAAAAGTGTCATACCGTAAAAAATCGTCTAGTTATCGTTTTGCAGGCAAATTAGGCAATGTGCGAGATGCCGAGTGTAATTTTAAGGCGGCGGATAAGAAAGTTCCAATATTTATTACGAACATACACAGAGATACAACAGAAGACGATATAGTTAAATATATTCGAAGTAAGACGAATGATACGGTGTCTTTAGAAAGTATAAATATGAGAATTGAAAGAAATCACAAGGCGTATAAATTCCTAGTATCGGAATCGAAACTATCTTTTTATCTGGATGAGAACATATGGCCTCAAGGCATTGTATTTAGGCGTTTTATAAGTTTCAAACATCGGAAATCGAACAGAGTTATGTCTCTCGACGGCAAGAAGAAGGAAAATAATGGATAGAAAGCTGTATCGTTTTGCTAGTTTTAATTGTAAAGGTGTGAAACGTTCAGTGGACAGTATCAGAGAGTTGTGCCGTACCTGCGACGTAATAGCTTTGCAGGAAACGTGGTTACTGCCTGATGATATACCATATTTGAGCACGATCGACAGTGCTTTCGGATATATGGGTACATCGGCGGTCGACACGTCTGCTGGGATACTCGTCGGGAGACCGTATGGAGGTGTTGCGTTATTGTGGAGAAATAGTGTATTCCGACAAGTTTCGGTGTTGCGGAGTGAAAATACTCGTGTATGTGCGATAAAGATAACCACTAGTGACCGCCCAATAATTGTGATGAGTATCTATATGCCTACAAATTCCAGGGACAACCTGCCTGACTTTACGGATTGTTTAAGTTCGGTAAGTGCGATTATTGACGAATACGGCATTGAGTCTGTTTTTATGTTAGGTGACTATAATGCAGATATATCTGGATTATTTTATGACGAACTACTAAATTATTGTAGGGAACAGTGTTGGTCTTGTGTCGATACCGATTTATTAGGCGCGGAATCAAATACTTTCACTTTCGTTAGTGAGATAACTGGGACGTGTAGCTGGTTGGATCACTGTGTTGTGACTGAATCGGCCAAACAATCTGTTGTAAACGTTAATGTCGGTTATGACATTCTGTGGTCTGATCATTTTCCACTTCTTGTAGACTGTAATTTAAATTTATTAACACCAAAGTTGCCAAATACACCTACTGTTAATAACAACAACATTGTGTGGGGGAATCGAACTGAGGAACAGGTTTCAAGGTTTGCCACAGAATGTCATAAGCGGCTAAAGCTTCTTGATTTCCCCTCAGAGTGTACAAACTGTGCTGATTATTATTGTGATGATCCTGGACACCGGCGTATTCTTGATAAGCTTTATTCTGACATTGTGGCTGCCCTTCGAGACGCGTCTATGGCGAGTCGCGGAAGCATGAAGAGAGGAGGGCGTGGGCCACGCATAGTGGGATGGAACAAGCATGTTGCCGAGGCTCACAGGGAGGCTAGGAAATCTTTCATTGAATGGTTTGCATGTGGTAAGCCTAAATCTGGTTTCATGTATAATCAAATGTGTAAAAGTCGAAGGGTATTCAAATCACGATTAAAATGGTGTCAAAACCATCAAGAGCAGTTAAAGATGGATGCCCTAGCGGAAAAACACTCCAGTGGTAATTTTCGTGGTTTCTGGCAAAGTACTAAAAACGTAAATGTAAAACCTGGTCTCCCGGTGACCGTCGACGGAATGAGCGACTATAGAGGTATTGCTAATATCTTTAAAGAACATTTTTCTGTGAAGTCCTCTTCGGGAACTGTGGGGGAGATTTTCAATGCTGGCATACCAGGGAAAAAAGTGGAAGTACAATTTTGTGCGAACGATGTAAATAAAATAATTAAGGGGATGACAAAAGGTAAATCTCCCGGTCACGATGGGCTCAGTATTGAACATCTTCGGCACGCAGGGCCACATGCTCATAGAGTACTGTCAATGTTCTATTCGCTGTGCGTGTGTCATTCTTACTTGCCCCTAGATCTTATTAGAACGTTGGTTGTGCCTATAGTGAAAAATAGAACAGGTGATCTTGCTGACAAAAGTAACTATAGGCCTATATCTCTAGCCACAATTATAGCCAAGGTGTTTGACGGTCTGCTGAACACACAGTTGGACAAATACATGCACCTACATGATAACCAGTTTGGGTTTAGACCTAAATTGTCAACGGAGAGTGCAATACTGTGTATGAAGCATACCGTCAGATACTATATGGATCGTAAAACACCCGTGTATGCATGTTTTCTCGACTTGTCAAGGGCCTTTGATTTGGTAGTGTATGATATTTTATGGAAAAAGCTAGAGAGCATTAAAGTACCTCATGAACTTGTAACCATCTTCAAGTACTGGTATACGCATCAGATCAATAACGTTAGATGGGCAGGCACAATATCGGAACCATACAAGCTAGAGTGCGGTGTGAGGCAGGGGGGATTAACTTCACCCGCCCTTTTTAATCTGTACATGGATGCTCTGATAGTCGCGCTCAGTAGTCAGCATGTAGGCTGCCATGTCGATGGCGTGTGTGTCAATAACTTGAGTTATGCGGATGATATGGTGCTACTGAGCGCTTCTGTTTGTGGCTTGAGAAAGCTAATAAGAATATGTGAGGAGTACGCAGATGGTCACGGATTAAAATATAATGTGACCAAAAGTAAATACATGGTGTTTGAATCCAGCCGTGCAAAATGCCCAGATAGAGTACCGCCTGTTTACATCTATAGAAACCCTTTAGAGAGAGTTAGCCAATTTACCTATTTAGGGCATATAATTACGCCTGACCTCAAGGACCATGCAGATATTGAGCGGGAGCGGAGGGCGCTGTCGCGGAGGGCGAATATGCTGGCACGTAGGTTTGCACGATGCTCGGATGGAGTAAAAATTACCCTTTTTCGAGCGTACTGCACATCACTGTACACGAGCAGCCTATGGGCCAGATATTCGCAGGCGGTCTACAGTTCTCTCCGTGTCCAGTTCAATAACGCATTCAGGGCGGTGTTGGGGCTGTCTCGTTTCTGCAGCGCATCGGGCATGTTTGCAGCAGCCAACACAGATTGCTTTCACGCAACTATGCGGAAGAGAGGCGCATCTCTAGTACGTAGAGTGCGAGCCAGCTCCAACACTGTTCTGGCGATGATTGCCGACAGATTGGACTGTCCCTATATTAGGCATTGCTGTGACCGACATGTCCCGCCATGCCGAATCGAGAGGCGATTATAAATTGTGACGAATTAAATTTAATATATGTAATCGTAATAATAATTTAGCAATCTATTATAATGACATTTAATTATTGAATATTATTGTATACTATTCTATTGTAATGACATTTAATAATTGTAATGACATTTAATAATGTATCTTGACATGTTCTTTTTCTTTGACAATTATGGGTATTTTCACCTGAAATAAATGATTTTTTTTTTTTTTTTTTTTATAATTCAAACCATCTATAGTAAGAGCAAAAGCTGTATAAAGCTCGAATCAAAAGGAGATCCATTTCCCATAAATAGGGGTGTCAGACAGGGCGACCCATTATCACCCAAGCTGTTCAATGCTGTGCTGGAACAAGTCTTCAGACAATTGGAGTGGGAAGAATATGGTCTCAATATTAATGGTAGCCACTTAAATCACCTGAGATTTGCAGATGATATCATATTGCTCGAAGAAGACCCGAAAAAACTGCAACTCATGATAAAAACTTTAGCAGAAAAAAGCAAAGAAGTGGGGTTGGAAATGAACTTGAGCAAAACAAAGCTAATGACCAACTCCATAAAAATAAACATGGACCTTAAGGGAACCAGCATTGAATATGTGAGTGAGTATACATACTTGGGGCAAATTATTTCTCCTCACGACTCAATGTCCAAGGAAGTAAACAAAAGAATATCTTGTGGTTGGAAGAAATTTTGGTCTCTGAAGGAAATTATGAAAAGCAACATGCAGTGTTAAAGGTCTTCTTTTTGATGTGTATGCCTAGATCTTTGCTTTTCATAATTTCCTTCAGAGACCAAAATTTCTTCCAACCACAAGATATTCTTCTACCGTGCTTAACATATGGTTGCGAAACTTGGTCGCTTACAGATGCTTTAAGGGAAAAGCTAATAAAATGTCAAAGAGCGATGGAAAGAAGCATGCTGGGAGTCAAACTAAGGGACAAAATTAGAAATGATGAGATGAGAAGGAAAACCAATGTCATGGACATAATAGCTCGCATAGACCATCTCAAATGGGGATGGACAGGACACATGCTGAGATGTACCAAAAACAAATGGAGCAAACAAGTGACTGTGTGGTACCCCTGAAACGGTATTAGAAAACAGGGACGCCCGAGAACCAGATGGGCAGATGATATTTACCTAACTTTGGGGCCTTACTGGACACGGGTAGCTGAGGATAGAACTCAATGGAGAGAGTTGGAGGAGGCCTATGCCAAGAGGCACACCGAGCTGCGGGATATTATATAGCAAAAAAAAAGAATACATATTACATAGACAATGTACAGAGTACCCAGCCGGAAATTGAAAGGCTTATTATAAGTATATAATAAGCCGAGCTTTCGAGCGAAACATCGAATATTCGTTTCAGAGTAGGCCCCCAAAATAGATACCTAATATCTTTTAAGTATAAAAATTTGGTGTCACTGGTACCTGTAATTTATGTAACTTTAGATAAATATTACTTTGTATCTAATTTATTCCCTAAAGGGTTAAAATAGTGAAGAATTGTAATACGAAAATCCATGCGGGCGAAGTCACAGACAACTGCTAGTATACCTAAATGTAAGTCTTCAAAAATTGTTTCACTTTTGATATACATATTCGAAATACATAATAACATACATTAACTATCGTAAGTGTCGTAACAATGATATTCCGATCAAATCGATAGTTTTGGTAACCTGCTCGCGTCGCGACTCGTCTCATAAGAAATGCATGTTCCTCCACTTTATTTATTTACATGGGGTTAGCCCGATAAATCTGGGACTTCCTATCGCTTGGGGGACTTTTATTGAACTTTATATTTAGTACACACCCAACGGATCAATAAGGCCGGACGTAAACTTTTGTTGCATTGTCCATTGTTTTGATCGGTTCACTGGGATCTGAAACGCACGTCTACTGAGAAGTATTTTTTACTTCGTTTCGCCTATTTAACTTAAAGCTCTTCCGGAATTTGTATAGCAAATAAAAACAAATTGGAATCGTGTTTCATGCTCTCTTTTTTGAAATAGTTCGAAATACCTAATTCTACGTTAATACAAATATCTTCGTAAATTTGTGTTCTAAAACTAATTCGCAAATATTTGGACACAAGATTTATAATCTGAATTATTCATACACAAACTGTCGCGTCGGTTACTACTACATAAACAATGCCGTCTATGCAGGGCGTGAATGAGCGTGTGTGCGTGCGGCGCTATACAAACTGTTCCAGATTTGTCTCAGAGAAGAGGCGAGGTTAATATGAGAGAGCGGCAAGGAGTGGCTATACTGTACGTACTATTAGTTATACTGGGCTACAGGCAAGATATCGCAATAAAACTGCTTAATAAGCAATAAAAGAAATATTTCGGAAGATCGCACAATCTACACTTAAATAAAAAAATATTTTTCCAAATAAACACTTATAATTATAGGAAATGCTCAGAAAATCAAATATATCCTTGCATAAAAATATATGTCATACGTGGAACTCGAACCCACGATCCAGTGTCAAGCCATCTGGTGACCCATTTGTTAACCTCTCGTCCACTTAAGACGTAGCTTCAAAGTACGTAAACCCACAGTCTTCAGTCGTCAATTATGAAATTAATTAATGATTTGAGAACTACGAGCACCTATTTTAATTATTGAATATCTTATTAGAAGAAAGCAGTTGTCATGAATATTCATAACTCAGGACAGGCATGATTCTTCGACAGGCGGTTCATTCTACAGCTTGACAGTTCAAGCTGTGGATTGAACCGCCTGTCGAAGTTTTCTCAGGAGACTACGGCATGGAGTTCTTCAAAAAGGGCGTGAAGAGGTTTTAACAGTGCGACAACGGGGGGGGGGGGGGGGCAGTATAGCTCTGGTGTTGCAGGCGTTCATAGGCTACGGTTACTGCTTCCCATCAGGCGTGCCGTAAACTTTAGTGGTAAATGTATTATATTTATCAATCCAGACCAGACTATAATGTTGCCAAATTTCTATATCCAATATCCTTTTCTCCATTCTCAAATCTTTTTGCATTTATTATGTGTGCCTCAAACTCTGTTCCAACTATTTAGTGTAATTATTCAACATTAGTTTGTTTATTCTCAAGACTTGTAAAGCATATAAATCTTGAATAAAAGTGAAAAGAAAAAATAAAAGATTAGATTAAAGCCTAAACGCTTAGAACTGTCTACAACGAAAACACTAAAACGAACAGACTGTGCTGGTCTCAGAGGCAATTAGCTGATGTCAAGTGGAGGCTCTCACTGAACGTAAAATGCAATTTAACAATTGTTGTATTTACGGGGTGTAATTAACGAGGCGACACACAGGAGACCCCGGCAATTTGTCATGGGCGGGCGGGCGGCGTGCTGTCCTACGAACAACTACGCAATGGATTGCATGCGAATACTCACTAAATTTAGTAACATTCACGATGGAAAAAACTAAGTGAAAATCGATATCTCGAAAATTTCTGAATCGATTACAATTCTTAGTGAATCTAGTTTTAGCAAAATTGGACCAACAGCAGATCGAGAGTATTAGCGCAGTATTAATTATGATGTTAAAATGTCCTTAATTTATATAATTATACGTATTGCTCAAAAAGTACTGACTTTTTGATTTAATTTTTATACCCGAACCAACTCAAAAAATTTGAATATGTTTCCCATGTCTACCAAATTTAAAAACGGACCAGTATGTCATGTCGCATACAGAGACAAACTCACGTCCAGTATCATTATTATCAGCCTGTATCTACCCACTGCTGGATATAGGCCTTTTCCCAATGCTTTTCACCATATGCGATCCACCGCTTTCCGCATCCAACCGCTACCAGACACTTTTTTGAGGTCGTCTGTCCATCTAGAGAGGGGACGCCTTCTACGCTTCATCGCCCCATAAGTGGCCTCCACTCTAGGACATTTCTCCCCCAACTGCCATCTTGGCAGTTGACTTGACGCTGACTCGGCAGATGTGGCCAGTCCACTCTGACTGAGAGCTATGTCGACCACTTTGGTTCTCCGTCGAATTCCTTCGTTCCGGATTCGATCCCTTAGAGAAACTCCAAGCATTGCTCTCTCCATCGCTCACTGTGCGACTTTTAGTCTCTGAACCAACCCAACGATCAGCGTCCAAGTTTCTGCACCGTACGTTTATTCACAAATACATTCAAAAAATGTTTTCTCCTAAACACGAATATAGGTTTTTGACCGTGTCTTCATACGCACGTTCCATGTCAGGACTTCCACTGATATAAGAAATTTAAATTAAAGAAAAGCAGTTGAAAGCGCCAGTATTCGGAAAAATGAGGATCGCATATAGAGGAAAGGACTGTATAAGCATTAACTGATTAGATGCACCAGAGGGTATTATGATGATGATTATTAACCTTAAACGTAATCATCGATTAGTATTACTAGACTAAGCAAGCAATATTACCAGTCATATAATTTGTGCCTATAATACTACTTGCCAACACAAATGTTCATAAGGTTCACACAAAATCAATAAAAGTATAACATTTTTGACGTGTTAACGTCTTATAAATCGATGAATGCCGGCTGCACGCACGAAAAAGTATTACTCATTGTCACGTTAAGCCTGAACCGAGCGTGTAAGCGAGAGCGCGGCTTGTGACGAATCTATCTCTCTTCCACTCCATCGGCCGATGTTTTCTTATGACGTTATCACGTAAAATTATTTCCGTACACCGACTTTACAGACAACCAATTTTTATACATAACAAGTTTATTTCTTGAAACAACCACACAAATTCTACTATCATTGTACCACAAATATTCATCGATAAGTCCAGCAGTAAGCAAGTTACGTGCCTGGCCATAAACAATTTGTAGCTACGTGCAGTGCGTAGCATCATTACACAGGATGCGTTGGCGACCGTTGCGGTAGAGCCGTAATGGGCTTAATTCTGGTGCGGCTTTCGGCTTTTAGCCATTGTTTACCTGCTACGCTGTACAGCTAACATCAGAAGTCAATATGTACTGCTAAAAGCAACGTATATAAATTTGTTATTTTTTTTAATAATAATAATTAATAATAATAGTTTGTTCAAATGAATAATTCACAGTACATCGACACAGTATACAATATTTTTTTCACTTAAATATGTCTAAACTTACTTAAATACGTCTAAACTAAGCAAAGCCTTGTATTTCAGATGACAGTCTCTTCCAGTGACACTATCACTACGTACATAGTATAAAACAAAGTCGCTTTCTCTGTCCCTATGTCCCTTTGTATGCTTAAATCTTTGAAACTACGCAACGGATTATGATGCGGTTTTTTTTAATAGATAGAGTGATTCAACTGGAAAGTTTATATGTATAATATATGCATAACATAGTAGAAAAATACTGATAATTTAGAGGTTTCTAATGTGATGTCGTAAATAAACACTTTTTTTGCTCTTTCATTGCAAACGCTGGCTGAACCCAACGAGATAGATCAAAATAATGTAGTACAGTATTGTTCACCTTAAAATGGTCTACAAAAAAGTTCGCGATGGTATATGTCTATCTCTTAGTGGTAACACACAATAACCGTTATTTTATCCTTTGCTTTTTACAAGAAATAATGCCTTATTTACGAAGCGATTTTAAGCAATACAGAATTAATCCTTATCCAATTAAGTACCTTAAATACATTGCGCATTTAATATAGATCAATATGACCCTTCACAGCATGTAATTTAAATGAATAGTTTAGAAGATATTACACATTTAAAATGCAGGGACATAACGGCTGTGGCGGTACCGGCCGCGGAGCCGGCGGCGTGTGCCTATAACTGGGGAAGGACTGGATAGGACAAAGTGCAAAGACCTTCTGTAGTACATTTAGTATCAGCATTGCACCCGTGCGAAGCCGGGGCGGGTCGCTAGTAAGAAATAAAACATTTTGATCGCATTATGATAAATTACATTACGATCGATAAACCCACCCCAAACATAACAACAAACCCAATATACACAATTGGTAGGTAAACAAATTTGTTTGTTCTTCATAGGCAAACATATTATAACGTATTTCGTTAGTAATGTCACATTATTAGTTATTACTAATAATGTGATATTACTAACGAAATACGTACTACATACTGTATGGCCACTCCCTGCCGCTCTCTCGTGTCGACCTCACCCCCCGTCTGAGACGAATCTGGAACAGTTTATGTGGCGCCGCACGCACGCCGGCTCATTCTCTAAATCTCTCAAAGAAATTATAATAATCATAAGAAACGCGTGTTTTATTCACAGTAAGATTCATGGTACTGCACTTAAGACCCAATCACTGCACAATTTTTTATTTACCTACGCTTCATTATGCATAAATATCTCTTCTATATAGTTTATTAGCTTTCATCTGAGACTTCGCGTGTTTCATCATTATTATCAGCCTGTATTTACCCACTGCTGGATTCCCAAATGCTTTCCACTATAAGCGATCCTCCGTTTTCCGCATCCAACCTCTACCAGACACTTTTTTGAGGTCTTCGGTCCATCTAGAGAGGGGTCGCTCTACTCTTCGTTGTCCCATACGCTTTTGGAAAGCTTCGGCACATCTTCATGCATATTCCCAATGCTTGAAGGCCAAAGTGTTCAATCAGTGCGTTCTCCCCGCTATGACTTATGGTGCAGAGACTTGGACGCAGAGCGTTGTGCTCGTTCATAGTCTAAAAGTAGCACAGCGAGCGATGGAAAGAGCAATGCTTGGAGTTTCTCTAAGGAATCGAATCCGGAACGAAGAAATTCAGTAACTAAAGTATAATAGGTAAACGAGATCTAATACATCTTATACTTTTAAAGTTTTTTTTTTTATTAAAACACGATATTTAATTAAAAGAGTAGTGAATTTATGTACGACCATCATATGTCATAACTATTTGTATGACAAATTGTATCTAAATGCGTTCAGTCGGTTTTATGTGAATGTTAACAAACATCCAAATATAAAACTTTGAAATTTATTAGGTATTTTTTTTTTGTACTACGACGGGTGGCAGACAAGCATACGGCCCGCCTGATGTGAAGCGGTTACCGTAGCCATATTAACGCTCGCAACATAAAATATCGCTCGCGCGCCGCCACCCCCGCTGCCAATGCAACATCTCCTTCCTTTCTGGTGACCTCACTCACTCGCAAGAACACAACAACCCTCAAGGGAATTGTTATTTGGCTGCGGTATTCTGTGAGGTGGAGGTACAGTCCCCAGCCGGGTAGCTTACAATTACGCTCCCTACCTCTCTTTTCGCCAGAGCTTCGTTTGTCAGTCAGCAGGGTGCACCGCGTGCAGGTGAAGTTGGTTTTGGTTCAAAGATGTTGATGAACCACTTACACCCCAAGTAGTATTAGTAGTAGTAGTATCAAATTCAAATTACCTCTGACAGTCTGCCCGTTTATATTGTTTTCACTCCAAAACCGATTTACAAGGCATCATAAGTTTTTGCTCCAAACTCCCATTTGATAGTTAAAATTCATGTCACTTTAAACCGAACGTTAAAACTATTTATACGTTCGTTCAGGTTCTAACACCGAACACATGCAAAGTGATATTTAAACTTGATATAGTTTTCCTAACATTTATACTAAGTTATTCACGAGAAAACTAAGCACGATTTTGCTATTAATCTAGTAACTTCTGCGAGCGACTGTATTTGCATTGCATCTCATAAATCTACCTACATAAAGGTTTTTGAGCTTTATGTAGGTAGTTGTCTGTACGCATATGGGGTGATAATTTCATTACACCATAACATAAGCTGTCGTCGTCATTGTCAACCTTTATGCATCCCACTGCTGGGTCTCCCCTCAATCCAATGGGTTTAGAACATACTCCACCACGCTGCTAACTGCGGGTTGGCGGCGGCCCCTGTTTTCAAGCCGCTTAACTGATCACTGAGTTGGCTTAATGACTGTCATCTAATAACAACAGCCGGGACGGACGGCTTAACGTGACCTACGAAGCACGGAGGAGCTCGATATAAATAAATCCGTCAGTGGACAGGCTACGGTTGACGTTGCTTACTTGCGTGTTTGATTTGACTCACATGCGCAACGACAACATCGCGCTCATCTACCTACGTCAATACTAATGACAAAAAAACAAGATGTCAGTGTTTAAGGGTTAGTCTAGGAACTTCTGTGAGCGACTGTATTTGCATTGCATGTCATAAATCTACCTATACAAACGTTTTTAAGCACAACATCTGTCGGTACGCATATAGGGTGGTAATTTCATTACACCATAACATAACTAACTCAGTTAAACTGTTTGCTAACTCGCGTGCAAGTACAAAATATAATACAAATTGTTATCTTGCTAAACTGTTGTTTGCATGTGTAATTATGTAAGCTTACACAGTTTTGATAACGAGGAAATGCAACACGAATATGCAAATTAAGGATAATACTGTATGAATTAAAAATAAACAGCTCCTACGAGTTAACGTGGTTGCGGAAATTTAATTAGTTTCTGGGTAACTTATGTCACTTGTTTTATGAAATCCTGAGACAATATAAATTTTACATAATATAAATTAGGTACTTATATCATAAAAAAAATATGAATTAAAAATATGTTTAATTGTATAATTATTATTTAAATAGTTGATTCCGACCATCTTGCCAGAATATTATAAATATTAAAAAAATGGAATAATTCACCTTCCCGCCTAGGTGGGATATGACCTCTCGACACGCTGCGACTTCACAGCAGTAAAATATAAAATGCAAAAATTGGCCATCATAACAAACTTTGGAAGAGCTCAGTCAAAAATAGCAAGACTGGCTTAGCCGTGTCTAGATGCTGGACAGCACTGAGGTTAGAGTGAAGTCCCCTAATGTTGCATACCTCAATGCAGAGCTCAGGGGAAGGTGCCACCATCCTCTTATTTCACTTGATCCCGGCAGAAATACAGAGCGGTATAGTGCCCGCCCCAGAGTATGTCAGGTGGAGTGAGCAATTCTTCTTCACCAACAGTGACGAGTACCCTTCTGGGTATTCTTCTTTCTAATGCCACTGTCATATCCAGGGTTGGGGTGTTTGGGTTAGGCTCCGCACTCACCTCATAAAACGCAATAGCAAGAAAAACTTCACGCCGATTTTCTGTGAGAGAGTGGTACTGCCCTAGACGAGCCGGCGCCCAATTACGAGCTGCAGTCACTCAATGTCCATAACTTGACTGCGACCACGTCATGGACACTAAATGACTACCGCTTAGCTTTACCACTTAAAAAAAGCTATACGATTAGCATCACCTGAGGGTCACATGCAGCGAAATTAGGGTAAAACCTACTGACGTGAGTAGCACCAACCCTCAAAATTGTATGCTATAAAGACATTCCCAAGCCTCACGTAGTAACGCATCCAAAGTTGTAACATTAATGACGTCACGTTACACAGCGCGGGCCCAAAGTTAAATTGAAACTGGTTGTCTAACCACACGCATATGATTTATTAGCCGCATGTGAATACCCAGTTCAGTATATTGTATAATTGGGAGTATTGAAGTGTTACATTGTTACACCGCTACACCTATGGCCCCACAGGGAGTCGTTCTTGATTGCGCAGAATATTAGTAATTTCAAGATGTTAGTAGTTAACTTGGGATGCTAATTAAAAACGGGTTTCAAGTATTCAGTTTTCCGAACCTTATAATTCTAATGACTTTCCGCTATGGAGCTTCTCTTATTGGTAAATGGAAAATGTAAGAGGAACTTATTAAATGGTAATTTAGTTAATTGGGTAAGAAAATCGGTTATGCAATGTTTCAGATATTAATCTTGTTTTGAAAGTAAAAATTTCGATGTTACTCTTAAACTGCTAATACAATTTTGATGAAACTTGGTAGACAAGTAGGTCATATTTTTTAACTAAAATTACATTTCATATGTTCTCGAAGCGCAGTAGTCGGGCAAATAGATTTTGAGATAACGAAATTGATTTGAAATCGTAAGGTTTCAGGTCGCGTTGAATGAATAATACCTGTAAGTCTACTAACATCAGAAGTGTAAAACGTAAGTAGAAGTGGATGAGAACAATAATGAACCCCATTAGGGAAGTACCTCCACATTACAAAAAACGATCCTGAAGATTGTTTTGATTCTAAACTTCTTCTATTTTTCGAATACACTCACTCGCATCACGTGACATCACTCACTCGCAGGATTACGCAACTGTAGATAATTTATTGTTTACCTGTTGTTTTATATAAATTGGAGACAATCCACTAGTCCGGCTGTTGACCCATTCATTACCGGCTTACGTATTAGGAACTTTACCTCATGCCGCCATACATACCATTTAGCCTATACATTGAATACAAAATCTACGCCGATAGGCGTCTTTGGGCATGTGAATAAAGATTTTTTGGGACGCCGATGAGCGGCCTCGGCATTGAATCTTCTACTGTTTTCTTCTTAATATTATCTAGAAATAGCAACCGTTACTGACTGATCTATCAACGCACAACTCAAACCACTGGACGGATTCGGTTGAAATTAGAAATACAGCTATTATAACGTATGCATCTGATAAGAAAGGATTTTTTTTTTATTCACACCAGATACCGGGATACCTGCAAAGTTGCGGTCGCAAGCTAGCTTATTCACAAAATATTCATCCTATAATTTATTAATAAACGTACTAAATCATAACAATTAATTACAAATCACCACTATAAAATTATCTCGGCAGTCAAAGGTGCAGCGTGATAACCGGAAATCCCGGTACACCCGGAGTAAGATAAGGGATAGTTAATCTCAAGAACAAAGGCCACCCGTGTCCTCAGGTTGAATGCGATGCGACTGGGGCCTCTTGTTGTAGGTATTACACAGCTAATCGCCTTTGTTTCATTTCCAAATGTTATTGAAAGAAAGAATATAAATGCCAAATTTACACATAAAAATAATTTTGGGATGTAAGTGGTTCATTAACATCTTTGAACCAAAGCCAACTTCACCTGCACGCGGTGCACCCTGCTGACTGACAAACGAAGCTCTGGCGACAAGAGAGGTAGGGTACAGCGTATATGTACCTCCACCTCACAGAACACCGCAGCCAAATAACAATTCCATTGAGGCTTGTTGTGTTCCTGCGAGTGACTGAGGTCACCAGAGAGAAAGGAGATGCTGCGTTGGCAGCGTGGGTGGCGGCGCGCGAGCTATAGTTTATGTTGCGAGCGTTAATATGGCTACGGTAACCGATTCACATCAGGAGGGCCATATGCTTGTCTGCCACCCGACGTAGCATAAAGAAAAATACGCCACTGGAAGGAACGCAATGTGTAATATCATCAGTCTGTTGACGATGTTTGATGTTGGGGAAGGGCAACCCACTGTTGCCTTTTCCCGACGCTTTACGCCAAATGAGGACCTCCGCCATTCACATCCTGCCGTTTTTTGAGATTTACTTACCTGAAAACATTAAAAACTATTAAAAATTGTTGCCAGAGGCCCAATCAGTTGGGTGCACACGCGCAGGTGAGGTTGGCTTTGGTTCTGGAGATGGTAGTGGCTTTCGATCATTGATAGATACAGTAGTGGCCTACGTGGACATATTAAGATAGCAGGTAAATGTAAATTAAAAGCGGAATAAAACTAAAAATGTTTTATGTTTAAATGTTCAGATTTTATATTTACAATAAAAACATTTATTATTACTATTCTAGATACAATACATACATATGGTATTCTAGATACATACCGTACAAAGTTATTCTTCCTATTGTGTTTAATTAATCCATGACATGTTTATAGTTTGACCAGTGGACGAATGGCTAGAAATTGCTACTTTGCCTCCGAGCTCGCGGGTTAGATCGTCGCACAAGACGAACATTAGTGTGATGAACCTGTCTGTTTGTCTTGGTCTGGGTATTTTCTATGAATTATAAGTATGTATTTACAAAAAAAAATGTAATTAAGTACCTTTACCAGTTGTCTGTACCTTTATCAGTATAGTATGTAACTTTATCACTTGTCTAGTACCCATAGTAACTTTACCAGTTGACAACTGATAAACTTGCCTAATTTGGGACTAGATGGCTCTGTGTAAATTGTCCAGAAATATTTATTCATTTATTTCATAAGACCATAAAAAGTCTTATCACACCGAAATTCTTTGTTATATTTACATTGATGTTTTTTTCTAGCGCAGATTCCAAATACAAATTTTACATTTGATTAAAAGTTTCTTATTTCTAAACATTCTTCATCCATAATATTAAACTGTAATAAGATTTATGAGAAATATATAATCGCAAAGTAAAAAAAAAATACTCTAAACATTAACACTTAACGTAAATATCAACTACAGCTATTGTGTTTGAACAAAAAGAAAATCCGACGAGCTCGTAATATTTGAAAACTTTAAAACAACGGCATTTAATTGACTTCAAACCTTGTATACTACATCACAATTGAAAATAATAGCCTTTATTACCAGCTCATAAAGTTCTTGATAATGAACAGTGGCAGTGACAATATCTCGAGTAGTTTCATTAATATCGTCCTGCCAAATCCTGTCCGCAGGGCTGTCGACGGCGTCTGCGTTTGAAATGTTATTATCTCTCCTCAAAGCTTCTCTTCCGTTTCGGTAATCTTGCCAAGTATTTTTTTTACTTCATCCAATACATCTGAAGAAACGTTGTTTGCTCACTCACATACAGCATTTGAAAGATTTTCCACAAGGATTGTCGTCAAAATAAAATACACACCGTTTGATATTGAGAGCCCTTCTAGAGATATATTTTTTTGATCCAATATTCGCTTGCTAACAATATTGTTTACTTTCTTTTTTACCTCAGCATGTGTAAATTCTGTGACAGTTTTATTTACCAGCCAGTAACCGATGTTTATCTTTTCTTATTTACTGATGAAATACTCGTATCTATTTTATTTCAAAAATATAGTAAGAATATTTATTTTGTTGAAGTGAAACGGAAGTTCTATTGTTTTGCTTATTTATTTCATTGCTATAAATAATTATAACAAACTAGCTGTTACCCACGGCTTCGCCCGCGTGGTCTAGGGGAGCTGCCATTGATTTGTGTATATTTTTTTCTTGTTGTAATATTTTTACTTCGTGGGATAAAAAGTAGTACCAATATGTACAAATTTTAATGATGATCGGGTGCATAGTTTAGGCGAGAAGAAATAACAAACAAACGAATTTACTTACTTTAACACTACTTATATTATTAGTATGGATGGAACGCCCACACTCAAGACAAAAAAATTGTTCACCACATTAAATTAGATTCGATCCCCGCAGACGGCAAACATTTATTGTCTGCGGGGATCGAACCCGCGAACCTCTGACGCTGAAGGATCGAAAACCAAACACAAAACCACAAAACATATTATATACGTATATAATGTATATATATGTATTATATATATATATATATATATATATATATATATTAGGTTGGGGAAAAAGTCTTTTCGTATTTTATATGAAAATTCAAAACATTTTTTAATAAAGTTTATTTACATTTTACTAAAGTATGTAGGTGCCATTATGTTCGATAACTTTTTGTCATCTTGTAGGTAGAGACATGATCTCATTACTATAGAAATTTTGGGACTTCTGTTCAAAAAACCGCGACAAGTGGTTTTGGCAGTCTTCTCGTGATGTTAACCTGACATTGCCTAAAGAATTCTTAAGAGACCGAAACAGGTGGAAATCAGAAGGTGCAAGGTCAGGACTATACGGCGGATGCATTAACACCTCCCAGTCAAACTCTCTTAATTTTTGCTGAGTGGCTAAAGATGTGTGAGGTTTAGCGTTATCATGATGAAAAATCACACCCCTTCTATTAATTAATTCCGGCCGCTTTCTCTCAACTTTTTGCTTTAATCTCATCAGTTGTTCACAGTAGAGTTCAGAATCGATAGTCCTGCCTGGCGGTAACAGCTCATAATGAATATCTTCCCTTCCAATCCCACCATACACACAGCATCACCTTGTTGCGGGTTAACCCGGGTTTCGCCAGAGTCTCTGAAGCCTGGCCGGTCTTTGACCACGACCTTTTTATGCGCCAAAACTGTTATGTGGTCAATTCCTAGTTCTTCAGCTACGTCGTAACTACTGATATGCCGATCTTGCTCCACTTTTTCAGAAATGGCATCCATTTTATCCGTAACAGGGCGACCAGAGCGACGTGCATCTTTGACATCAAAATTTCCGGATTGAAAACGCTTAAACCAAATTTGTGCTACTCTCACAGACACTGCACTAGGTCCATAATAATCACAATTTTTTTTCGCAGCTTGCGTTGAATTTTTACCTTTTTTGTAGTAAAATTTTAAAATGCATCGAATTTCTTCATTAGATTCACTCATCTTGACAGTAAAAAAAACAAATGAAAATCACACATTTACCTAATTTGAATTTGGAATTATCTTTTTTAAAATTTAAACTTTTTATAGATATCAAAACCTGCTAGATACAAATGGTATAACCAAAGAGATTTTATTACAAGTTCATACATACTATAATGCGAAAAGACTTTTTCCCCTACCTATTATATATTATCTACTATATAAAAATAAGTCGGGTTTTCCTTCCTGACGCTATAACTCCAGAACGCACGAACCGATTTCCACGGTTTTGCATTCGTTGGAAAGGTCTCGGGCTCCGTGAGGTTTATAGCAAAGAAAATTCTGGAAAAATTTGAAAAGAAAAGCGGGAAAATCTTTTTTCACATACAGCGCCATCTCTAAGGAAATGGATGGAAACGAAAAGATTGAGCCACAGCGAAGCGTGGTCGGGCCGCTAGTAATGTATATATATACATTATATAATATATACACTATGGCGTATTATACACAAATTATATTACGCTATTGTAAACAATGTTGTATGTTTTTTATCCCATGGAAATAAGATATTTTTCCGGGATAAAAAGTAGCTTATGTCACTCTCAAGACCGTAAACTATCCGAATTAAAAAAATCATGTCGGTACTTAGGTTCCTTCCGACGTGATAGAAGGACAAATGATTACAAAGTTTATTTTTTATCCCATGGAAATAAGATGTTTTTCCGGGATAAAAAGTAGCTTATATCACTCTCCAGACCGTAAACTATCCCCGTTAAAAAAATCATGTTGATACTTAGGGTCCTTTCGACGTGATAGAAGGACAAATGATTACAAAGTTTATTTTTTATCCCATGGAAATAAGATGTTTTTCCGGGATAAAAAGTATCTTATGTCACTCTCCAGACCATAAACTATTCCCGTTAAAAAAATCATGTCGGTACTTAGGTTCCTTTCGACGTGATAGAAGGACAAATGATTACAAAGTTTATTTTTTATCCCATGGAAATAAGATGTTTTTCCGGGATAAAAAGTAGCTTATGTCACTCTCAAGACCGTAAACTATCCCCGTTAAAAAAATCATGTCGATATTTAGGTTCCTTTCAACGTGATAGAAGGACAAATGATTATAAAGTTTATTTTTTATCCCATGGAAATAAGATGTTTTTCCGGGATAAAAAGTAGCTTATGTCACTCTCCAGACCGTAAGCTATCCTCGTTAAAAAAATCATGTCCGCACGTAGATTCATTTCGACGTAAAAGAAGGACAAACGATTATAGACTTCATTTTTTCCCGTGGGAATAAGATGTTTTTCCGGGATAAAAAGTAGCCTATGTCACTCTCCAGGCGGCCTGGAGTATTCTTTATAGTTGATGGCCTGGACCAGGCCATCAACTATCTCCAAAAAAAAAAATCATGTCAATCCGTTCCTTAATTTCAACGTGAAAGAAGGACAAACAAACACACTTTCACATTTATAATATTAGTATGGATTTTTCGATATGGCTGTTTTCGGTCATCGTCAACCCTTATTCATTCCACTGCTGGGATACGAGTTCCTCCTCAATCAAGGGGGTTTAGAGCATATTCCACCGCGCTGCTCAACCTCGGGTTGGCGGAGCCAGTGTTTTCATGACTCCCAAAAGCAACTGACTTGGCTTAACGACTGTCATCTAATAACAACCGGGACCAACGGCCTAACGTGCGCTCCGAAGGACGGAGGAGCTCGAGATAAATAAACCAATCCATGGACAGGCTACAGTCGACGTTGCTTAACTTGCGTGTTCAATTAAACAGATATTTAATCCTGAATTTGGTACATAGGAGTTATTTAACAAAATATATATACATATTAGAGTGTTTTTAGGCACAATGGAAGCTAAAAATTTTATTTTTTTGAATTTTTGTCTGTACCCGTTCTTTGTGTATAGGTACCTACGGGTATACACAAAGAACGGGTACCCGGTACGGGTCCCCAAACGGCACGAAATTGGATGCAATTTTCACAGCGGTAATACCGGAGGTCTAACTTAAAATGCGATGTTAAAACGTTTTATCTTGATACGCCGAATAGACTCACAATCCGACAAACTCATAGAGCTGAAACGCTGAATAAGCACAGGGTTAAGAGTTTATTATCTTTCAATTTGATCTTTTTCTCCCACTTCATTCAGTAGACTTGTTTACCATAATATCTTTATGTAGTGTATTTACACGTGATGCCGTGACTAAGCGAATTGGGGATTAATATATTATTTAATTGGTGCAGTAAAGATATTTTATTACTATTATTTCTGTATAATTCATGTGTGTAGTCCGGTCATTAGATAGGCGTGTCCGGAGATGTGGATCCAATGCATAGAGGTCCCATCGACTCTGCCAATGTAATGTTTTACACCCGCCGTGACCCGCTCCAGAAATTGGGAATTGGGACTATTGCAAAGTGTGATGGATTATGGAGATGAGATGTGGGTAGGCTAGATTCTGTGCGATTCGAAAGAGAGCTACCAGAACTACCGTAATTTGCGTCATGCGGTCAGTCGATGCTCACTTGATGAGTCCCTGAAATGATCTGAGTGACCAGTGTCCAGAGGTGTGCTGTGCTTTCCAGCTTGCCAATGAAGGCAAGCCTGAACCAACCGCATTAAGTGCGAGGTTTCTGGATTGTGTTTCTACTCCGAACGACGAAAACTCACTGGAGACTAAGACCCTGAATGACTGTCTGGTGATTCGGTACATGTGGAGTCGTTCAGCAGTCGTTTCAGTTCTACAGTCTACCAATAGCTGCCCTGCGCGCTTATTACTAATATACATTATGTTAATATAGAAGTTATTAACAATAACTGTTCGTTTTCTTAAATCCACGTGGATAAAGTCGAGGGCGACTGCCAGTTTGGAAATAAAAAAAATAATTATAATAGAAAATAACAACGTATGTAACTTATGTTATCTAATAATAGTAATATCACTACATAGTATAAAACAAAGTCGCTTTCTCTGTCCCTATGTCCCTTTGTATGCTTAAATCTTTGAAACTACGCAACGGATTATGATGCGGTTTTTTTTAATAGATAGAGTGATTCAACTGGAAAGTTTATATGTATAATATATGCATAACATAGTAGAAAAACACTGATAATTTAGAGGTTTCTAATGTGATGTCGTAAATAAACACATTTTTTTGCTCTTTCATTGCAAACGCTGGCTGAACCCAACGAGATAGATCAAAATAATGTAGTACAATATTGTTCACCTTAAAATGGTCTACAAAAAAGTTCGCGATGGTATATGTCTATCTCTTAGTGGTAACACACAATAACCGTTATTTTATCCTTTGCTTTTTACAAGAAATAATGCCTTATTTACGAAGCGATTTTAAGCAATACAGAATTAATCCTTATCCAATTAAGTACCTTAAATACATTGCGCATTTAATATAGATCAATATGGCCCTTCACAGCATGTAATTTAAATGAATAGTTTAAAAGATATTACACATTTAAAATGCAGGGACATAACGGCTGTGGCGGTACCGGCCGCGGAGCCGGCGGCGTGTGCCTATATCTGGGGAAGGACTGGATAGGACAAAGCGCAAAGACCTTCTGTAGTACATTTAGTATCAGCATTGCACCCGTGCGAAGCCGGGGCGGGTCGCTAGTTATATTATATTTTGCAAAATAAATAAACAACATTTGTAAATCTACTTCATTAACATTTACAAGAACACACATAACAAGAAAGCAAAGAGAAAATTTAATTACCACAACAAAGAAACTATCTCATATTTCTTTGTAGCGCAGGGTTCGAGAAGAAATTAATTCCGACAAGAAAAATAGAAGTGTTTCATAGTGCTCATTATAACTTACTATTAGTGTTTTAGCTTCTTCACTTTGTGGTTGCAATTTAATACTCTTGGGAGTCTTGGAGTACTTAGTGAACTTCGGAAGGCAGTCTTTGTCCGGGTCTGCCGCCCAGAATCACGTCAAAAACTTGTCGAAACTGAGGTAAGTTTTGAAGTAAAACATTAAACATTCCTAGCATTTGTAGTGTTCTTTAGAGTGCTGGTAGTACAACTACAACAGTCGGGATGAGAGTTGAAAATTCTGAAGGAGGTATTTTTTTATAAAAATACAAATTAGCGACATAGCGACATTCTTGTCCTTCGTTTTAAACATTACTTTGAAAGCAACATTACCTGGAGCGAGCCCACCACTCATTCATACTACTGTGTCTCCTGTGTAGCCAAGATTAACAGCGGAGACCATAAAAGGCAATGAACAATGAAGTCCATTGCAGTCCCGGGGCACTCAAAGACGGAAACTGCAGTTGCAGGTATGTATTTTTACTGTATTTTTTTTTAGTTCATTAATCAGAAATTTCTTTTTTATTTGTCTAATTTTGGGGTGTAAGTGACTCACGACGAGCCAAAGCCAATCTTAACTGTAGAGATAGGGTACTTATAAGCTGCCCGTCTGTTGGAATACCTCCACTTCACATAATTCCGCAGCCAAATAACAATTCCCTTGAGATTTGTTGTGTTCCTGCGGGTAAGTGAGGTCACCAGAAAAGAAGGAGTTGCGCGAGCGATATTTCATGTTGCGAGCATTAATGGCTTCGATAACCGCTTCACATCAAGCGGGCCATATGCTTGTCTGCCACCCGACGTTTATAAAAAAATCTAAATTGATTTCCCCTAAATATACTTTTATTTTGATTACTTTAATCTTGGGTGCCAAACATACAATTATCCTAAATTACGTGCTGTCATTAAATTGAAAAGTGCCTAATGGATCGCATTGTCCGGTGACAGATCAAAAAACAGGCGTTACCGGAGGCAACCTATAACTAATTTGCCGCCCCTACTTTTATGAAGGAATAGGTCTACAATGGAACCTTATTTTGATTGAAAATCCACCATTGTTTGTTGAAGAGCAGGGGACGGGGATGTACAATAGTTAGATGTTAACGTCTTATTTATCATTACAAAAATCGCTCAGAGAGATTACTTAGAGGCATTACATGGATTAGTAATCTTATACTAAATATTATTATGTAAAAGGTTGTGTTTTTTTAGACTATGTCGGGTGGCAGACCAGCATACGGTCCATGTGAAGCTATTACCGTAGCCATATGAACACTCGCAACACGAAATACAGCTCGCGCGCCGCCACTCCCGCTGCCATCACAGCAACTCCTTCCTTTCTGGTGTCCTCATTCACTCGCACGAACACAACAACCCCTCAAGGGAATTGTTATTTGGCTGAGGTATACTGTGAGGAATTCCCCAGTAGGGCAACTTACAAATACTCTGAAAGCTACCTTCGCTAGAGCCTCTTTCGCTAGTCGGCAGGATGCACCACGTGCAGATGAGGTTGGCTTTGGCTTTAAAGATCGTGGCGAGTTACTTACCCCTCATTTGGGTAAATGGATTTATGAATGTTACTCCTTCACGGGTAAATAGCTGAACGGATTTGGATTACATTTGTCATACTTATAGAATATAATCTCTACCCCAGTTCCACCACGGGGCAAAGTTGCGGGCAGAATCTTACACAACGAGTGGAAATAATAAATATTAATCCAACGACTAAGAAAAAGAAATCACTTATATATATATATATAACCTGGGCAGCATATTCCAAACCAAAGTCTTCAACCAGTGTATCCTCCCTGCTATGACCTACGGTGCAGAAACTTGGACTCTGACCGTTGGGATTGTCCATAAATTAAAAGTCGCGCTGCGAGCGATGGAGAGAGCTATGCTCGGCATTTCTCTACGGGACCTAATCCGGAACGAAGAAATTCGACGGAGAATCAAAGTTGTCGACATAGCTTTCAGAGTCAGCAGACTGAATTGGCAGTGGGCTGGTCATATCTGCCGAGCTAGTTATGGCAGATGTGGCCAGTCCAAATGTTTCAGGGGTGGAAAGTCCTAGAGTGGAGAACTGTAATGGGGCGACGAAGCGTCAGGAGCCACCGCTCTAGATGGACCCATAACCTCAGTTTCCTTGAGGCGGTAGCGGCTGGAAAATTGCATATGGTGGAAGGCATTAGGGAAGGCCTAAAATGGTATTATCTATCTACTGCTGGACATAGGTTCAGCAGTATATAGATACAGGCTGATGATGATGATCTACATATAACCTTATCGTTTAGACCATTACACTCATTATAATGGTCCAAACACGATACCTATGCTGTAAGTTAATGAGGAATTGAGTGTCCTGCAGAGTCCTGGTGATGCTGCAGCACTGGATCAGGGTTACTACATATTTCAACATTTTTTTACCGATCAGACTCGTGAAAGTTGTTTGTATTAAATCTGTATTTAATGAGTTTACTTGATTAAAATACATCTCTTATAAAGATCCAAATCGTTTAAAAATATTAAACCGTTTATAACAACTTAATTGGATTAAGTAGAACAATGGAGTAACAAACAAAATATTCGAATTTACGTAAAAGATTGGCTCGAGGCACGAACGTGTGGAATAAGAAGGATTTTTCAGATTAATTAAGCTTATCTCTGTTTAGACGTGGCCAGTAATTTGTGTTTGTCCCACGGGAATTTAGTTTGCCTTACTTGCTTTTTTCTTTCCTACAAAGTTAGCATCCGTGACTTGATTTTTAGGAAATTTCTACAAAGAATAGTAATACATTTGTGCACCAAACGGGTAAATATGGCTTTATGAAATATTTTGTAATATTTCTACTCAATCCCTACAATATATATGTATTTTTGTTTTAAATTTTGCAAAATCAATTAACGTCATCGTTAACCCTTATTCATCCCACTGCTGGGATACGGGTCTCCCCCACAACAGAGAAGGTTTAAAGCATACTCCACTACGCTGCTCAACTGCGGATTGGTGGAATATCAATTGAATGCAGTTTTTTTTTGGATTACATATATTATTTAAATAGTTAACTTCGGCCAACTTGCCAGAATATTATAAATAATTTGAAAATGGAAAAATTCACCTCTCCGCCTAGGTGGGGAGGTTAATTTTTCCATTTATAAACTATTAGTTATTTTCCTTTAATTGAATCTAAGATTTTTATAAAAATTGTACGGATATAAGCTAACAGAGGGCGCTCCATAAACGTGCTATTCTTGCAGGATACACCGACCATGATGTTACGATAGACATGCATGCATCTCAGGTATACATACTGTACCTCAAAAAATAAAAAGAACTGAGAACAAATCAGTTTTGTATCATCTACAAATATCATGGTGGTAGAATTTTTTGTTGCAGACATTTCGTAATACCATAATATATCATATTATCCTCATTAAGAATGTGGTAATGTTTTTTTAATTCCATCTTGAGGGCCGTTCATCTTCATCTTAAATTATAGTCACGGGTCGTAATTTTGAAGCACGGTAACGACTAAGGAGAGTTTATTAACTTAGCCTTATTGATGACATAAAATTCTAATTAAATAACTTTTTTATGTTATGTTTTAAAAGGAGAGTTAGGTACTACTTGTTATTCTAAGCAGAAGATTTCTGAGACTCCTCGCCTTTTCAACCAATGGAAATTTTTGAAAACCTTTTTTTGGTGAATTCCGCTACTCAGATATTCATGTACATTATTGTATATTTTTTACCTATCTTATTACAAACTTCTATTTAGTTTCACAGCGGTGCCTGTAATCTAATCTTGCAAGTTAAATTTGGATCTGCTTTTCAGTATCCAATTAAGCTTAAAATTGGCACGCTCGTTTGTTTCTGGTGACATTTTTTATATATGTAAGAGGGGGGGCAATCGAGCATGTGGGTCACCTGGTGGAAAGCAATCACCACCGCCCATGGAGAACAGTAACACCAAGGGGTCGCCGATCCGTTGCCAGCCTTTTAAAGGGAATATAGACTCTGTTCTTCAAGGCTCCCATGTCTTAATTGTTTCTAAGTTAGCGACAACTCTGACTGACTGACTCTCTCTGACAGAAAATGTTAATATCAAGTTCGAGGTTTCTAATTTTTAGGTATAGCTAAAACAGTAAATCTGCACTTCTTCTTTTGTGAAGTGCAGATTTACTGTTTTAAAATACTTAAATATGCAAAATCAGTCATCATGGAAGCGGTACAATAATTATCTTAGACTGCCGTAGATTAATTTCCAAAAAAAAAACGTGCATAATCCACGAACAAGTTGCAAAGCCAAAGTTGTTCCTACCGTAATAACTACGAGGTCAGTCATTCCGATCCGACACGTATGTAGTTACAGCAGAAACATCTCATTACCAGCGTTTCGTTCCCGGCAAATGGGGGTTAATTTCATTAGCACGAGCTCAACGAATCGTGTGATAACTTTACCGATGTTATGTGGAAGGGCTCTGGGGGATACACTGAATGTTTGCATGAGAACGTTGTGATGCTGACGGGTTTATTGTTGTTAGTTGTACCGTTAAAACTACTGAGTAAATAAGCCTTGGGCGATGATTTAGAATTCGCATTTGGAACTGTGGCCTTTGTGTCACGTTTATAATAATTTGCGTTAGCAAATGATAAATAATAAATGACGATCACGCATACATTATGGATATTATATACTGCAATAAATTCTTTGTTTTTATAGTACGCTATGTGCCAGACCGTATTGTACAGGTTACCGTAGCCATATTATTCATCGTAACATTAAATATCGCTCGCGCACCTCCACTCCCACTGCCTACGCACCAAGTACTCCGTTTCTGGTGACCTAATTCAGTCGCACTAACACAACAATCTTCAAGGGAATTGTTATTCGGCTGCGGTATTCTAGATGGGCAGCTTACAAATAAACTGAATCCTACTTCTCTTTTACCAAAGCCAGTTTTACTAGTCAGCAGAGCCTTTTTCGTTATACTATTGTGGAAAATAAAAATGTTTGATATTTTTGTAACAGACAGCAACCATACACAGACATGTATGATATCATAACAACCAATAAAATGCTGTAACTATATGTTTGAGTAGAAATTCGTATGACCATTGATACACAGTTCATTACCATAGCTGATTGGGCGGCGTATTGTCGAAATTCACGTAGGTAGCAATTTACTAGGGACAGCGACGCGACGCGACGCGGCGCAAAGCGGCCGGTACCCCGTGTAATTATTACCGTGGGACGAAAAGTTACTACGAAACTCAACTGGACTGGACAAATTAAAATACCTATCGGTTGCCAAATCCCAGCAGATTTCAACACACCTCACTAATTGGTTCGTTCGACAATTTGCAGCCGCTCGATTTGTTTCCAATTGCTTTATATTGACATATTTTATTGCAAACACATTTGTTTAGCGCAATCATATTCGTCAACATTGAAAATATTGAATAGAAAATTCATAACGGCTAGTTTGATTAAATTAAAAAAAAATCTATGCTAACCTGTATGCCACACAGAAACGTCGTTCTTACTTATTTATGTGTAGAAAGTGTATGTAGATTGTTTAGCATAATTATAAGGAACAAAAAGGAAAGAGTAGCTGCGTTGGCAGCACGGGTGGCGGCGGGCGAGCGATATTATTTTCTTGTTGCAGCGCTTTGTAAAATTCACGTAAATGAATAATGTTTTTCAACTGCTATTTTTTGCGATATTACTTTAATTTGACTCATACCTACCGAGTGGAATAAAAGGACTGGAATTCGGCATGATAGTGCTCGTCAAGTAAATGAGTGACTTGTACAGTTAACTGCATATTTCCAGTATAAGATGGCCCCTCGTAGCCATGAGATGCAGGTAGCATTACTCGTGCTACGCAGGATCCTGTTATACTGGGAGTGTAATACTCTATGTACGTTTGATCGCCATATGAATATTATAAGTGTGAAATGTATGTTTTAATATTAGAGTAAGAGATGTGTCAAGCTTGGAAGTGTGACCATACATCCAGAAAATTCTCAAAATTCTTCATACTGACTTTACGTAGTAGATAACTTATAAACATTCAATAACACTAACAAATAAATAATAATCACTTATTCTATGTATGTACAAGTATTTGTACGTAGATATTTATAAAATCTAACTAATGTGGTTAGTATCGCGGCACACGCGTATATGTCGACGGAATTGTAATATGTAACTAAACTTTATTATCACTTTTTATTTGTCTAAGCATTTACGACAGCCTTACGATAATTGTGATATTATTATAGACTAATTAATTATATCAACCTATATATATTATATATATAGACCTCTATAGGTCAAGTCCGGATTACAATAAGTAGAGGTAATTTATTATCATCAACATGACACTGGCGGCAAAAACGCGCAGACCCGGGCATATCTGAATGAATGTGGGACCCAACTTTTTGCCCTGTGCCAAACCCGCCGGAATGAATGAAACAATGTCTTAATTAGATTGTCTATATAATGATATTAAATAAGAAATGAAAATCACATGGAAGTGAATTAATATGAGTATGCTTAGAGCAATTTGGGATAGAATACGTGAAGAATTTTCCATAGATAGCTTATCTGATATGAATTTATAATTGTAAAAGTTTTAGAGGACCGCTGTATGGTTGTTAGTTATTTTTTTTCACGGAAAAAAGATGAATGGATTTAGAATAAATTTAGCATTCAGATATGTTTTGAATTCATGTTCAGGAAACTTTTTTATTCTTGTAGTGAGTTCATATTCTTTACAAAACCATAAAGCAAAAGGGGTTACCAAATAACTAAACACACAGTAGTTTAATAACTTAATATATTTCAACAGTTTCATAATCTATCTTGACTAATATTATAAAGTTGCAGAGTTTATTTGTTCGTTTGATTGAAGGCTATTATACATCGACGCTACATCCTCCAGATTTATTCTTTTACTATGTAGTACACTTTACAATGTACTGGGCATTGCACAATTTAAGAGCTAAAATTTGAAATAAAAAGTATTTGATTGACTCATATCCCCCACTCCGGTCGCCTTCAGCTCCCGCGCTTGTAACCGGTGAAGCCTCATTCGCTTTCTTTGTGCGGGCATTGCAACTACTCTTAAAATTAGTTTCAAGTTATCAAATGTAATCATCTTCGATAGCGCTTCGGTGTAATTATGGGTAAAAGGAAACAGAAAAATACAGGAGAAACGAGTACGATATTATTCGAAATCGGAATCCGGTTCATTGTCAACGCAAGGTTAGTGGCTATTACATTATTACACATTGTGTTCTGGCTAGATAGTAATAATTCTTCATTATTGGACTAAGTTAAAGATAAAAACGGAAACATTGAGTGTAACATTCCATGTTCATTGTTATGTTCGTTGCCTACAGTCTAGTTTTGATAATAAATCTCATATGGCGAATTTAAGTAATTATTTTACGTTATTGAGGAGCCATGCTCGCAGGGGGAAATTTACTAATGTTTTTCTAGCATTTTGAAATATTATAGACTATATTATATTGATATACCTAATTATATGTATCTCCGTGACGAGCGTACTGCTGATACCTACCAAGTCTAGCGGCGTAACGAACGTACGTCCAAAGACTCAAAATGATGTGCACTGCTTTCGTGCGCCACTGTGGGGTAATCTATAAAGTGGATATTATATTATATAACTTATTATGGTATACTCCATGTCGTGCACATCGCTGTTCCATTGTAGTCCAGTGACGCAACGAGATTGCGTTCAGTGACATTAAACGTATATTGTTTTTCTATTTTAAAACAAAAACGGTGGTGCCTTTCTTTGTTCTGTACTATTACAGACGAATATTACGAAGATAGGCGACATAGATGTTACCATCCGGATACAGAATACTCTTATTATATCTGACTTGCAACTTATTATGGTATACTCCATGTCGTGCACATGGCTGATCCATTGTAGTCCAGTGACGCAACGAGATTGCGTTCAGTGACATTAAACTTATATTGTTCACCTATTTTAAAACAAAAACGGTGGGGCCTTTGTTTGTTCTGTACTATTACAGACGAATATTACGAAGATAGGCGACGCAGATGATACCACTCGTATACAGAATATTCTTATTATATCTGACTTGCAACTTATTATGGTATACTCCATGTCGTGCACATGGCTGATCCATTGTAGTCCAGTGACGCAACGAGATTGCGTTCAGTGACATTAAACGTATATTGTTCACCTATTTTAAAACAAAAAAGTGCCTTTGTTTGGTCGGTACTATTACAGACGAATATTACCGGATACAAAATATTCTTATAAATATCATAAAGTTTTTGACCATAAAATACCCGACAAAATTGCTAAACGCTGGGACCATGTAATTTCTCGTCCTACATTCTATGCACAGTTATTGATGGAAATACTGATAAAATAGAAATAGATATATTTTACATATAATACAGATCTCCGAAATAAGCCAAATATTTTTAGACTCATTATGAGGATACTAAACGCAGAAGGAAAATAGCGTCATCAAACCTAAATACATAACATTTTTAAACATGATACTTACCTTTCCGGGGTTAATCTAGGCGAGAAGTTATAAGCGTCAAAGTCAGCTGTAAATGCAAGTCAAATAAGTAAGTTCAATCAGCTCAAGTTAAGCGAAGCGATGCCGCTACAACATCGGCTAGAAAATACCCTAACCAGGGAAACTTGAGAGGTCCACCCCGTTCGACAGCGCATCGGCCCTACAGGCAGGGTCCAGCTGGGCCGCTATATACCCCAGTCGAATCAATGAGCATCAAAACCGCTCCGGACGACCCGCGAGCGCCAGCCAAGCAGAGCGGCAAGAACTTCAAACCCCAGTAGAGGTAATTCCTCACGCGGGTTTTACTACTTGGACAAATGGTATTGCATAAGTAACGATATAGTTATTTTAAGTTTCGTAAAAGGGTATATTGTTTGTACCTTTTAATGGTCCTGTTGCCCAAAAACATGGCCCCATAAAATATTAACTTTAGTGACATTGCAATAAGACAAAATAAATTAATCTCTTGTCAACATGTTAAAATGAGAGATATTCGAAATGTGACAAAATTGATGACCTTATCATAAAATTTGTCACATGTTTGTTTGGTTGTTTTATGACAACAGTTGATCTCAAAGAAGCATATTTTTAGTATGCATTCATAATACTATTAATTTTTTTTTGAGATTTAGATTTCAAGGACAAACATACGAGTTTCAATGGTTTAACAACAGTAAACCTTTAAGTTTGACGTCAGCGCCAATAATGTTTACTAAGCTTAAACCAGTTGTCTCATACTAAGTACGAGAGACAAGGTTTAAGACTTGACATTTATCTACATGATATTATTTGTATAGCCGATATCTATGTTTCGCCTATGTCTCAGAACCATTAATTTACTGTAAACTTTTTCGGGTTTGTCATAAATACCTAGGATTTAAGCTGGATTCAAGAAACATGTGTTTAGATTTACCTTGAGAAAATCGGGATAAAGTTAAATAATTTGTATTAAAAATATATATATATATATATATTTTTGTTTCTATTAGAAATTTCGCTAAACTATTGGGGGTATTATACTCAGCTTGCCCGGCTATTGACTATGGTTGGGTTAAGTATTAAGCGTATGGAAAAAGAAAATTCATTGCTGTACAAAAGAATAATATTTTTGATAACGTAATGCATTTGTCTACTGACTTACGATTAGAGTTCTTATGGTGGATCACCAACATTATGGTTTCTAGCAACCCAATTTGGGAAGGTAAATAAAATACTATATAGAAAATTCTTGTAATAAACAAAGAACGGGATGTTTCTGGAATATAGAGGAGACAAAACATCATATCACTTTTTTAAAATTATTACGGCGTTTAACGGACTTAACTGTTTGGCTAACTCGGTGAACAAAAAATAAGTATTATTGCGTATACGCAATAATACAACACGAGCGGCGCCTCTCGCAAGATAATATAACCTGTTGTCATAATATGACAGTAGTTAAGCCAAGGCAGTGAGTGACCTTTGGGCGGCTTGAAAACACTGGTTTAAGCCAAACCGCAATTGAGCAGCGTAGTAGAGTATACTCTGTACCCCTTCGATTGAGGAGAGACCCGTATCCCAACAAGTGGGATGATGATGACATAAACAGATACGGGAGTGTGCAATATAAGCATTTAAAGAATACCACCAGCGAGATCTGGCAGTGGTGTGATCAACGTTAACTACACAGGTATATGCACCCTATATAAAATCAAGTGAAAACAAGGAGGCTGATGAAGTATCACATTCCTGCAATATCGACACTGAGTGGAATTTATCCGGCTCAGCGTTTGATAGAATCAAATATACCATTGGTTATCCACATTATAGGTTACATTTATTTGCAACCAGACTAAATGCTACATGTCCTAAACATGTCTCGTGGCAACGCGATCCCGAGGCATTTGATATCAATGCCTTCACATTGGACTGGGCGGGTGATTCCGCCTTTCTCGCTAATGCTTAAAAATTTGCGAAAAATTGTAAGTGATAAGGCTACTGGAAGAATGGTCTTACTATATTAGCCAAGTCAGCAAGTATGCCTTATTTCAAAAATTGTCCCGGTCTCAAATTATACAATTTATTCCGAACCTTGAGATACTTGTATCTCGTTTCAGAACACTTACCGTGGTGTTATCAATATTACCAGGAAAGCATTCACAGAACAAATCATGTAGAAGACACAATGGACGTCATGATTTCATCCATAGCTGAGAGTTCGTTAAAATAGTACAATACTGCATGATTGTATTACACCTAAATTAAAATGTATTATCTTAATTTTAGATTTCCTCATGAAACAATTTAAAAATTTAAAAATAAAAGTGTGAGTTACTCCACCTGAAATACATTTCGATCAGCTTTGGGCCTGATTGGCAAAGGAGTGAGTGTAGATATGATCGTAGTTGTAGATTTGTAAAGGGGGCTGTTAAAACAAAGCCATGTTTACCAAAAAACCAATCGACTTAGAATCCTAATTTGGTCCGTGATCATTTAAGTCATTGGTACCCCAACCATAACTTCCCATTGAGCAAATTAACAAAAAGTTGTTAACTCTTCTCGCTATGTCAACAGCACAACGGGTACAGAGGTTAGCATTGCTCCGATTGTCTGATGTCAGGACCAATACATTGAGTATGGATATGATAGTTAATGGTCTTATAGAGACTTCTGCTTCAGGTCGGCTAATGCCACATTTAATAATACCTTTGCCTTTATTCCCCACATAAAAACAAAATATTTGTCCGGCAAAAGCATAAACCGCGTATATTGAAATAACTAGTCAATTTCGACGCCTTCCAGATACCGATAGAGTTATTTTAACTACGAAGAAGGCTATACATAACGCTAGTGCTTAGACTATAAGTCCGATGGATAAAGTCTGTGCTCTCAGAAAGTGGCATTGATGTGGCCACGTTTTCGGCATAGTACACATAGTACGCGTAGTGTATAATCAGCCGATTTAAAAAAAAAAAAAAAAAAATGTCAGTAATGCTTTTGCTGAAGCTATAAATAGTTAGTCTATATCTATTGAAGTGAAATGATTGTTTAATTGTAATTAATTCAAACGTCAGATTAAGACTTAAGTTAGATACATGATAGAATATATTACTAATTGTTTCCTTTCTTAGCTATTTCGCGTTTAGCGCTGAACATCTACATAGTAAAAGAATAAATCTGGAGGATGTAGCGTCGATGTATAATTAATGGTTAAACAAACTTACCTGAAGTGACGTTTGACCATAATTATACGAGACGCTACATCCGAACAGATTTATTACCCTCCTCACCCTGAACCTTTGATTAACTCAAAAGTCCTGTCCCGTATACGCGAAATATATCTCTGAAAATAATGAGGCTTCACCGGTTACAAGCGCGGGAGCTGAAGGCGACCGGAGTGGGGGATATGAGTCAATCAAATACTTTTTATTTCAAATTTTAGCTCTTAAATTGTGCAATGCCCAGTACATTGTAAAGTGTACTACATAGTAAAAGAATAAATCTGTTCGGATGTAGCGTCTCGTATAATTATGGTCAAACGTCACTTCAGGTAAGTTTGTTTAACCATTAAATCTCAGGAATTACTGGTTCGAATTCAAAAAAATCTTTTAGTGTTGGATGGCCCATTTATCGAGAAAGTTATAGGTAGACTAAGCAATATATATTTGGTTCACTTTAACCTTTTTAATGGTAAGACCGGGCTTCACTCTCAACCCTCTATCTCTCATATACAGACAAAGCTGCGCAGAACAGCTAGTATAAAATAAAAGAAAAAATGATCGCATGACAGACTGATATAAACAAACGCTCAGGCCATATATTGGAATCTCTAGACCCAGTGGGGGTCTAGAGATTCCAAATCCAGCACGTATGATCCTTATAAGGGGTTTAAAAAACATTTTTTAAATTTCCATCTGATACCGGTATACGCGCTTACAAAGTCGCGGGGGTTAGCTAGTCTGTTATAAAGTAAACTAATTGTTGTAGACTCTTTTGTAATTTCTTTTTTATTGTTTATAAAATAATTTTTGAATTTTCTTTATTTTTCTATTGTTTTAGTGTCATTGACCGTGGATAGATATCAATTCAGTTTTCTATTCAATAATTACCTCGCTAAACAGTGCACTCGCATCATTATCCACTTCACTAGCGGTGTGCAAGTTTGAGAGGATTGAGGAATTGGTAGCTACGAGCTCATCATTTCTAAGACCTAGACTTTAAATAAAAGGATTATCGTTAAGACAGCAATTTTTTAAGCTAGATACGCCCAGAATATTAGTAACCAGATCACGTTCTCGGTCCTTAATTAAGAAGTTAATGAGATCGGGAGCTGACCTCCTTTAGCGGTGATCAATACAGGTCGCTAGATTACAATATAAAATACGTTCACAACTTTGTAAGATAAGTGAGGTTACCTTGTTAGGGCAAGGATCAAATTCAATTAGTTAACATTGGGTAATTCAATGAAGGATGGTCGAGAGTGAAGGGTGATTTTTGATGTAATCAACCATAAAAAATAATCTATATATATAAAAGAGTAAATCACTCACTCACTCATCACGAGATCTCAGAATCTACAAGTGCTAGGAGTGTCAAATTTTTCAAGGGGGTTCCTTTTAGGACGTAGGTGCTCACTAAGACGGGAATTTGGAAAATTCAACCCCTAAAGGGGTGAAATGAGGTGCAAACGTCTGAAAATCGTTATGGGTATTGTTTTTATGGTTTATCGGGTCGCTGATTCCGAAAACAACAGCTATTTTATAATCTAACATAACCGACGTGACACAACAGCACTCCTGTGGGGGTGCGATGGGGTTGAAATGTCATAATATCAATATGGGTGTTGATTCTATGGTTTTCTGAGACGTCAATTACGAAAATGGCATCGATTTGAAAACGTTGACACGAAATTTCCATCTCGGTATAAAAATCCAAGATTTGGAACACCCTGATGCAGAACCATAAAGGTTCAGCTAAACTATAAGAAATATAAAAATGACGCCTTAGCAAAAGTTGTTCAGCCTGATGAGTATTTTTAATTGAGGTATAAAAATCCATCATTTGGAACATCTGATGCAGATCCATAATGGTTCAACTAAACTATAAGAAATATAAAAATGACGCCTTAGCAAAAGTTGTTCAGCCTGATGAGTTCAGAATTCTACAAATTTTTTGTTGAAGTATAAAAATCCAAGATTTGGAACACGTGATACAGAATCGTAATGGTTCAGCTAAACTATAAGAAATATAAAAATGACGCCTTAGCAAAAGTTGTTCAGCCTGATGAGCATTTTTTGGTGAGGTATATAAATCCAAGATTTGGAACACCTGATGCAGAACCATAATGGTTACGGTAAACTATAAGAAATATAAAATTGACGCCTTTGCAAAAGTTGTTCAACTTGATGAGTATTTTTTGTTGAGGTATAAAAATCCTAGATTTGGAACACCTGATGCAGAACCATAACGGTTCAGCTAAACTATAAGAAATATAAAAATGACGCCTTAGCAAAAGTTGTTCAGCCTGATGAGTATTTTTTATTGAGGTACAAAAATCCAATATTTGGAACACCTGATGCAGAACAAAGCTAAATTTATTTGCATAAACAACATGGTGTATACAATAAATTATAGTTTAAAAAAATTACTAAAAAAACACGCTATAATAGCAAATAGAACTAAAAAAGCTACTTAAAAAAACAATAAATAGTTTAACAAAATATTGATTGTATTGTAAAAAAATAACCGCGCAGTGCTACTTTTATGCTTACCTGCTAAAAGTTAGACGCAATCGTTTTATTTATTTACAAAGGTAACGTGGTCTATTTAGTCAGTTTATTATAGACGTGTACGCTAAAATTGAAATGGAACGATTGGTATATATTCGAACAAACCAGAAGAATGCGTGTTTGTGGGACGCTATGTAGCAAGATTTTGTGATGCAAAGTCTTTTAAACAACGAGGGGAAACTTTTTTTCTTAGATGCTTCAGGAGGGACTGGAAAAACATACCTGATGAGAGCAATCATCGCTGAAATTTGGCGCCAAAATAATATCTCACAGCAGAAGCCGTCTACCGCCTAGAAGTAATATATGGCTGCAATATCTGGCATCGCCTGATTGAATGACGCAAATACAATGTTCAATATTATACTCGATTTATACAGAACGGAAACACCGACATGCTTTGTGACACGAAACTGTGACAAAGCTAAAATGTTTCAGGATTGCTGTCTAATCGTTTCAGATGAATGCGAAAAAAAAAACAATAAGGCAGTAGAAGCTGTAGATAGAACTTTACGTGCCCAAGAGTTTTCAAAAATATTATTAAAATTTGGGGAAGATCTCCTTTCTGAAGTAAAGTCAATGTTTAGCAGCGAAATATGTATAATTGAAGTTGAGATTCTCACTAGGAGTGGTGCCGAAGAAACTGTATTTATTCCGCGTATACCACTCTTCCTTCTTACGGCCGTGTGGTTTCCGGCAGACTAGAATAGAATCACTCCGTCTCTTCCCGTGGATTTCGTACAAGGCGACTATGGGAATAGTTTTTTTCCCAGAAATTACCTTATTATTGTTGTTTATTGTACCTGTAGGGCGGTTCTATGTTCGACTATATGTATTTTTTTAAATTCAATGATTGTACAGCAATTTTAATAATTCTTAATCGTTTGAGAGGGTACACTCTCCAGGTGGTCCAATATTAAAATGAATGTTGCTAAGCGCAATACTAGAGAACGGCTAGAGCAATTCTACTAATTTTTATTTAAATATTTTCGTTAAGGTATAAGGAAGGTTCTTATGTACATAAAAATTGCGAGGAAAAGAAAACAACACTTTCTACCCGTGCGAAGCCGGGGCGGGCAGATAGTAAAGTATAAATTATTAAGATAAGGATAAGGATTTTGGGGTGTAAGTGGTTTCACCATCTTTGAACCAAAGCCAACTGCACGCAGTGCACCCTGCTGACCGACAAACGAAGCTCGGGCGAAAAGAGAGGTAGGGAACGTAATTGTAAGCTACCCGACTGGGGAAAGTACCTCCACCTCACAGAATACCATAGCCAAAAAACAATTTCCTTGAAGGTTGTTGTGTTCCTGCGAGTGATTGAGATTACCAGAAAGGAGGCGACACGCGAGCGATATTTTATATCGCGAGCGTTAATGTAGCTACGGTAACCGCTTCACATCAGGCGGGCCGTATGCTTGTTTCCCACCCGATGTAGTATAAAAAAAAAAGATAATGTAATTAATATTATTAAGATAAGTAACTATTGTGATTTGGTATCAATATGAGAGAATTACCAAGCGTTCGGACTATTTTGCTCTCAATGTTTTAGTTCCTCAATAGTGTTAAATAGATTGCTTTAGCGATCTCTTAAAGATTTTAATGCCTTATCGCTGTCTTACATTGCTAAGAGATGAAGTCAAATTCCAAAAGCTTCTTACTCCTATTAAGTAATTTCTTCTGATTACATTCGTTGTGCGTTCCAAGGCAGCCGTAGTCTTACCTGCGGGACTGCAATGGCCTTCATTGTTCGTTGCCTTTTTTGGTGATCGCCTCTGTTAATCCTGGCTACACAGGAGACACAGTGGTGGGAATGTGTGGTGGGCCTAAAAAAATGTAACTAAAGAGGTGATTTAAGCGAGGCAAAATTTTGCGAGGCGAGATTATAAGGCGAGGAGAAATCACCGAACATGCATGAAGAATTTAATAAATATGGATGAAACGAATAAGCTATGATTGGACCTTCACAGTTTCTGCCTACTAAAGGAAGAAAGGCGTGATTGTGTGTATTACATAACGTAGAATTAATTTTTACCGGCCGGCCGGTTAAGATGAGGTCGGCTTATATGATCTCCATTAGCTTATAAAGGCCATCTGGAGATTGGGGGACCTTGATAATGCCGTAAGGACGAAACCGGTCGGTAAAAAATAATTTTATTTAAGTGGAATAGTACAATTATAATAAAAATGTTGAAATAATGTAAGTCAATACCTTGACTAACATTAGGTTTTTCATTACAGATAAAAAATTATAGCACACCTCATTTTCAAGAATAACTTAAAATTTATTAATGCCTTTTTGAACAGGACGTAAATAAATGGTTTCTATAATTTTATCGATATACTCGAGGGACTCGATGGCGATGGTATAAAAAGAATATTGTATGGAGCATGTTCCAAAGTAATTTTACGGCGACAGCCGAGACGGGATCAACATTGCATTAAATTATCAGCTCATTCTTTGAAGATAGAACAGGGTACCGACGAAGCTGAAGCCGATTACCATCGGATATTTTGATTCGAAAAATAGATCTTGCGTTTGAGTTATAGACAAACATCTTCAGCTTAGTAGGTAGAGCTTCAAAGTCAAAGTCAAAGTCAAAATATCAGAATCTTTACCAGCTAAGCTAAACACAAGTACCATAAATCTAAGCTGAAATTTGACTTTCGCAATCAAAAAATTTGATGGGAATCGGCTTCAGCTTAGCCGGTAGGACCCTAAATAAATACAAGTATATCAGATATTCATCATCATCAGGTCATTTTAGTTTCCACTACAGGAGCACGACACTCTCTCGTCCGTCCCAGACAGAAGGAGGATTTGGCCTACACTCCCCACGCTGGCCAGACGGCTTGGGGAGGCCTGATCAATATTTTATAATGTATTTCCGTTAGTCGCATTGTACGACATCCATGGGAAGAAACGGAGTGATTCTATTCTAGTCTGCCGGAAAACCACACACATGGCCTTATCAGATATTGCTTGATGGTTTTTTTACTATATATAACTATAACATATTGAACATATTTTGGGGAGTAAGTTGTTCATCACAATCTTTAGAGCCAATCCCAACTTTACCTGCACGTCGCGCAGCCTGCCGATTAGCGAAAGAGGTTCTGGGAAAAGAGAGGTAGGGTACAATGTATTTGTGCTGCCTGACTGGGGAAATACTTCCACCTCACAGAATACCGCAGCCAAATATCAATTCCTGGTTGTTGTGTTCCTGCGAGTGAGTGAGGAAGCAAAGCAAAATTCATCAGAAAGCAAAGCAGCGGGAGTGGCGGCGCGCGAGCGATATTTCATGTTGCAAGCGTTAATATGGCTACAGTGACCGCTTCACATCAGGCGGAACAAATGCTTGTCTGCCACCCGACGTAGTATATAAAGAAATAGTCAACCCAGACATTCATAGTTAAACCTTAACCAAAAATATGTTAAGCTGGATTAATATCGCGAATATCGAGGCGGCATTACCGAGTTCGCTAATAGCCAATATCTGACGCTAAAATTGCCATCCTAACGATATTCCTGCAAGTAATAAAATCTATAATCCTATTATCATTATGTATTTGTATTGTAATGAAGTGCTTTCTTAGATAATTATTATATTATAGTTTAAACGAATATCTGCACAGACCCCAAAATATGAAAACCCCCGAATATTTTCCCAGTCGGCAATTTTTCCAGGTATTTAGGTTTTTCCCGGAAAAGCCTATCACTAGTCACAAGCCTTACTCATTCAGTACTATAATAAGATTAAAATAATCTATGGCTAGGCGTATGTTTATTTGTCCGTTTAGAATATTTGAATGAACTAATTTCATCAATTAACTACTTTTAAACATAATTATGTTTTGAATTTAACACTAATTTCAAACATAAGGTGTAAAATAAAAGACATAGATTAGTAAATATATACACTTACTTTTACATAAAATGGCTCATAATAAATACACCAATATACTATTTACCGATTAAAAAAACCCGACTGTAAATTTCTAACAATTTTTTTTCGGGGACGCCATATTGAAATAATTCTCGTATATCCTATGTCACTCTCACAGCTGAGACGAATTTAATGACACCTCATATGTTGCAACCCGTCAAACGGTAGAGGCTGTATAATAAAGAAATCCACATACATACGAGTACATACACTCGATATAATAACCTTCCCTTCTCTAACAGTCTGGTAAAAAGCATAGAGTCATTCTTAATCACAGACCTAAACTTAATATAGTTTTTAAAACTATTAACACTGACTCGATATTCAAAGTAGGTATATGTATAATTTAATTAAATATTACCCATAATCAATTTATAGCTTGCCAATACATTTGAGACATTAAAAGCGAGTATACTATCCGATATTGCTTCCTTAACGATGTTTCCATCGCAAACAAAAGCCTTAATTTTATTAGAAGCGACCCGCATCGACCTCTGTTAGCTTGACTTGGGACTGTCAACACCTAACTATACATAATACGCATGTGGGACACAGAACAAAGTACTTATAACATTAAAGTGATTAATTTATAAGTAGGTAATTTGATCTACAGTATTTTGCGTGCTTCTGTGACCAATTAATTCATGAAAACTACTGCCGACCGGCACCCACCCTCTACTGTTAGTAGATGTATCAGTATGACTGACGAACCAATTGATGGCGGAAGAAGTGTAGATCAAATTGACTGTAAATTTGACTTCCGCAAAATAAAACCTGAATCAATTAACTGATTAATTATAAATTAATTCTTTGTCGTTCTTCATATGATTCGGTGTGCAAATGTCTCTCCATCAGTCTATGGCCATACTCCGGCCACTCCATACAAATGATGTCTGTGCAAAGAGTAAATGAGCGTGCGTGCATGCGTCGCCTCACAAAATGTTCCAGAATCATCTCAGAGGGGATGTGAGGTCGACACGGGAGAGCGGCAGGGAATAGCCGTACTGTACGTAGTACTTATACTGTGTCATGACCTTCAACGGCCATTATTTCTTTCTTTTTGATTGTTTATTTATTATTTGGTATACAATAAAGATATTTCAAACAAACTTGTTAAAGAAATATTGTATCAAGTTTAGTAGGGTTAATATTAGTAAGTAACAAAACGAAGTGTAATGGTGTATCCAAATGTCCGGCTGCACGCGCGGAATCCAGTAACAAGGAAATCTGCAAGCCGGTAGCATGGGTGGATGCATCACTATCTTCTTATTCTTCTTCTATGAAGACTTCAAAGAAGTAAAATATTCATCTAAAACGAGTTTTTCGAAGATAAAACCAAGACATATCGATTACTAGACGAAAAACCCCTTAACCCTAGATTATCGTCGAAATCCTTAGAGCCGTGTTGGAAATCACCATTGTTGCATGTTTATTTATAAGTTTGTACAATTTTTTTTTTTAATTTATACCTGGGCAATTCACACAGCGCCATCTAGTCCCAAATTATTCGAAAAGCTTGTACTATGGGTTTAGATAACTGGTAATACATAGAAAACGCCCAGACCAAGACAAACAGATATGTTCATGCACACAAATGTTTGTCTTGTGCGGGGATCGAACCCGCGAACTCGGAGTCAAAGTAGCCATTGCTAACCATTCGACCAACGAGCTCGTCAAATTTATCTTTTAATAGTGTAGGATTGTTACTGCTAAACGGGTATCTTGTAAATGTAATAAACTTCAGTAAAACAACTAAATATCATGGATTCAAACGAGAAAAAAATATATTAGGTCGGCAAAATTGGCCGTCAAAAATGATATATGAACGTTTGCGTGAAATATTTTTTCGGATACTGACCCAGTTATAAAATACTCACGATAGATGACTATTGTTTCTTTAATATAATAACCGTAGTTATAATAAATGTTCCTTCAGAAAATGTTTTCCTCTACCGCTGTGATTTTTCCATGGGATTGAGTAATAACTGACAGAAAGATGACACGTTTATTAAATTAGGACAGGCACATTATAATAAAGTTATGACAACGCAGTAATAAAATATTAAATAAAAGACCCATATTGGCAAGTTTCTTTGAGCCTTTTTTCTTCGCCAATGGTCAATACCGAAATGTCAGTAGATACAAAAAAAAAATACAAAATAATATAAAATATTATCGCGAATGGAAAGTATTGTTTGTGTTACACGTGTATTTATGTGATGAACAAGTCGTTCATAACATGAATTTCAAGCTCCTAAACGTCCTATGTGTTTGTTGACACGAGAATAGTCAATTTAAAGTAATGTAGGAAACTCTTTGTCCTCGAATGTCTGCATCCTGATTGGACCCTGAAATAAATTTCTGCCGTCGACTAGCTAGTTCCCGTCCACAGTTCCACACACGACGACGTGATCAGACTTATCTTAAAACAGTGTAGTCAGTGCGATAGGGGAATGTAAAATTTAGGTATTTGCGATTTATGTTTCGTCTGAAAATCGCTGATGCCGAAGACGTTGTGAACGTCTCTTTTGTACGCGACTGTCATTTAAAATTTTGTCTATGTTATATTTTATTCGCAGTCTATACCACTATTCGCAGTCGGCATGTATATATGTATAATTACCCGACTGCGACAGAGGGAGGGTTATGTTTTTCGAGAGTATGTATGTCTGTATGTACGTATGTATGTATGTATAATTGTTTGACACGCTCTGCAGCCTGAACGGCTGGATGGATTTAGCTTGAGAGGTGTCGCTAGATTCGTATTTGCTGTGAGAGTGACATAGGCTACATCAAATATAAAAAAATCAATATGGCGGCTGTGAGCCGCAAAATTGTAGTTGCAGTATTTTTTTTCTTCTTCTAAATATATCGATATGGGTATCAAAATAAAGGTCTCGATGACCTGATTTCAAATATATATTTGATATATTAGTTTTTGGCTGCGGCTTTGCTTGTATGGAATTATATTATTGTTACGCGTGATTACTAAATCTGTTGTAGGTGCAGTCGGGTTTTTGATTTTTTTAATTAACTTAATTCGAGAGTATGTATGTATGTATAATCTATATCAAAGTCTGCATTGTTACAAATCAGCTATGTTTTATCAAAATAAGTAGCAGCAGTCGTGGAAGGTAGATGAGCTCTCTATTACCTTCCACTTCCAGTGATAGAATAAAAATAGAAGAAGAGTGTCGATTATATTTCCTAATGAAAAAACAAATGAAAAGTATTTTAACCCTTCGTATTAACCCCTCGCGTGCCACACTCCGAATCACGCTGACATTTATTTGCCGCGGGATTTTCATAGATATTACGACGGCTATAGGTAGCCTTGTCTTTCTTGATAATTTTGGTATCAGTTTGAGTAGGATCGGTATAGATTTGAGGCAAGCAGGTATTTTTTTCGCTGTACCCATATCGGGACCTCGGCATGTGAAAGGATAGTGGAATAGTAAGGATCAGATAAGCAGGGACAGAGTTGCCGTTAGGAAGTGGAAATAGCAGGAAAGAGAAGTGGGAGATTAAAGAGGAGAACCACTGCTACGCGATGGTCATGAAGATATATGGCAAAGTTAAAGAGAAAGAATGAGGTAGGAGCGAAATGGGATGGAATATAGTATCTCGAACTTTATAAAAGACTGACAAGAAAGGGGGCATGGGAGTTTAAAGAGAAGAGCTAGAAGAATAGAAAATATTCACTGAATGGTTTTATAGTAATTGCAACGTAATTTTATAAACGTTAATATAGTTTTTGACGTAAAAATGTCTTTAAAATTGCTTCCATGGGGAGGCAATTCAAAAAAACGAATGATAACAAAATATAGTTTGGTGTAACAGCTGCAAATCTATCATCTCCATCCAAAATTAAATCACACCATTGGATAGATGAAGGATCAAAGAATTTATTACGTTATGTAAGGACACATCGCGTGTGGGGGATGAGGAAGCGCTGCCATGTTGAGATAATTTTAGTGCATATAACGTATTCACGTACAACACACTCCATTTTTTTTGTAGATGTAAAGTTAGTCTGGGCCATCCAATTTTATTATAAATAATGAATCAAAGTTCTCTGACTAATTATAATATGTTAATACATCGACTTAACCCTGTTGCGTTCATTAGGTTACCTAAAACATTTATCAAGCAGACAACGAAATAGAATTATGGACCGTAAATCGGTAATGTAGTCGTGTTAATAATATTAAAGTTCCTGCTGGATTTGAGCAACCCTAAAGTTTCTCAATTTATATTCATATTTTAAACCTGACCGCTGAAACTCCACATCCCATGTTTACATCAAACTTTGGCTTGAGTTTCTAATACGCATAAAATTTTGAAATCTTTTGTACTGACACAGTTAACTAAGTATACATGCTCGTTTATGTACCTATTTCAATTTTAATATCATTACTTTGGAAATTAAAGGACAGCAAAAGGGGCATATCTTTTATTTTCGAATACATAATAAAACTGCATTCAATAATTTAGTTAAAATTCACAAAAATCAAATGTGTATATAAAATCGAAGGGAGAAATCTAAACATTTTCTTATTCTTCGTCAACTCCTATACATCTCACTGCTAGAATATGGGTCTCCCTTCAATCGAAGGTGTTTAGAGCATACTTCATCACACTGCTCAACTGCGAGTTACCGGAGAGTCAGTTGGATGACATATAATATTATTTGCCGGTACATAAGTCTCAGTAATATTTTTTGGTTGAACCAATGTGCTAATTCATGAGATGACCATCTACACCTTCCTAATTAACCAGCTTATGCAAAACTAATAAGAAACAAATATTTTACAATAATACATGGTATATACATGTATTATTAATTCTAAAAATTCAATGTCATGTAATATTTCTGTTTTTATAAAAAAAGATTTTATATAAAAACATAAATATTACCATTTTGTCAAGCTCAACCACTAAGAAGTACAACGTATTATAGGTGGTGCTATGCCTAACGTGTTTATAGCGGCGCGTGCCCGACACGTGTCTCGCGGAGAACACGTCATTAGGTTCACGACGCGTCTCTGGAGGGTTATGAGTTATTTGTTTGAAATCGCTTGGACCCAAATTGATAAGCGAAAGCGTTTTTGATAGGTAGTTAAATGACCCCCATTTAATTACCAAAAACGCTTTCGTTTTATAAGCTTTGATTTTAACACGTATGAGCATGCCATACCTACAGAAATATAACATCATTGTGCATTCTAAATAAATTATTTATCAGCCGTTATAATTACCAACCTTCTTCATCTGATTCTTCATCGTCAATTTATACTTATCGAATTTTTTTAAAATAATTTTTAGTGTGTCTCTGTACTTTAAGTAGTTTTATAGAAATGTATACGTTTCGGTGCAAGGAACGTGTAAATTAAATTTTAAATTCTCACGATACTATACACTTTTGGGGTGTAAGTGGTTCATCAACATCTTTGAACCAAAGCCAACTTCACCTGCACGCGGTGCACCCTGCTGACTGACAAACGAAGCTCTGGCGAAAAGAGAGGTAGGGAGCGTAATAGGCTATTTGACTAACATTTTTTTCGGTTTGATACGTAGGAACGTCTCAATAATATAACCATAGGTGAAAGAATTGCTTCGATAGCACAAAAATCTCTCGAGATATGTTAATTTGAAAATCACAATTTTGGACTGTCCCGAAAACGCTCCATACAATAGGCTAGCGAGTTATGACGTCACAGGTTTGTATTTTGTATGCATCAAATCTAAAATTTGTACGACAGCTATGTATTACGTTTATGTAATTAGTGTCATAATAAAAGTTATAGTACTTCTTATTGCTTCTCCAATGAAAATATATTTTTTTAATAATTTCATACTTTTAAAATGGACTTTCCCGACAAACTTTGATCGACCCTAAAATAAGTCGGACGGAAGATATTAGAATGAAAGTTTGCAGATCTTTATAGTTTTGTGTATTTTACGATATTGTTAAATAATTTATACAATTTTTAAACATTGGAAAATAGCCTATTGTAAGCTACCCGACTGGGGAATGTACCTCCACCTTACAGAATACCGCAGCCAAATAACGGTTCCCTTGAGAGCTGTTGTGTTCCTGCGAGTGAGTGAGGTCACCAGAAAGGAAGCAGATGCTGCGATGGCAGCGGGGGTGGCGGCGCGCGAGCGATATTTTATGTTGCGAGCGTTAATATGGCTACGGTAACCGCTTCACATCAGGCGGGCCGTATGCTTGTCTGCCACCCAACGTAGTATAAAAAAAAAAAAAAAAAATACATATTTTCTTGAATCAAATTCGACGGTTCGCGGTTGGTGCTTCTGCCCAATTTGTATTTCAAGTGATGTACATAAAACCACAGTATAAGTAATAGTACTACGTAATGTAATAAAAAAATGTGTTTTTAAAAATCAGAAACAATATCGGCATTTTTATGACATAGACCACAGACCAAACTGGTGGATAAAATGGGGTTCGTACGAATATATTTAAATTTTTCACATAGATGAAATTTTAAGTGTTTTTCTTTGTAATTTTCAATCAGTGTTGTCATTTGGAATTCAGAATAACTTACGTAATTAATTAAACTTCAAGATACATCTCTACGTTATCTAAGGTTAACTAGGTACTTAATAGTAAAGTGAAGAGGATAATAAAAGAAGTCAAATTTCACGCTGTGCGCCCAGTATATTTTACTCAGTATTATTTTGATAACAATATTAAAAATAATGTATTTATACCCTTTTATCGCATAAAATATAAACTGTGGCACAAACTTACTGACAATCAAACATCCGCAAATATTTTTTTTACAATGACACAGACATTCTCTATAAGTTATATTTCATGACAAGCAGTTCAGCAGTTAAGGCGTGAACAAACAAAGAAACTAACTTTCATATTTATTATCTTAGTAAGGATGTAATACGCAATAGTTATTAATAATAATAAAAACTAAATACACTGCAACTATATCTGTACAAAGTGCTCAAAATTAAATCATAACAAAACATTTATACAATAATGTAAATTAAAATTTTAAAACAAACACAACAATATAATTTTGATTACAAACCTAAGATTTTACAACTACGCTTATCTGAGTGATTTTGGTTTAGGTACAATAATAGTGAAAAGTGGAATGAGAAAGGAAATGTTTACACTGCTTAATACTATTGATTTTTTTCACGAAATAGGTGTATTCATTCTTAGTTGTTATTTTAAATCTTTTCGCCTTATTTTGTAAACATGCTGACCATGGGTCCTACCGCCGAAGCTGAAGCCGATTACCTTCGGATTTTGTTATATTCCAAAAATCAAACATCACCTTATATTGGTGGTAATTGTATTTAGCCTAGCTGGTAGAACCCTTTTTTTATACTACGTCGGGTAGCATACGGCCCGCCTGATGTAAAGCGGTTACCGTAGCAATATAAAATCGCAACATAAAATGTCGCTCGCGTGCCGCCATCCCCGCTGCCAACGCAGCATCTCCTTCCTTTCTGGTGACCTCACTCACTCGCAGGAACACAACAACCCTCAAGGAAATTGTTAATTGGCTGCGGTATTCTGTGAGGTGGAGGTACATTCCCCAGTTGGGTAGCTTACAATTACCTCTCTTTTCGCCAGAGCTTCGTTTGTCAGTCAGCAGGATGCACCGCGTGCAGGTGAAGTTGGCTTTGGTTCAGTGATGTTGATGAACCACTTACACCCCAATACCCTACTGACTAAGCTGAAGTAGATGTTCATTAACTTTAATCCAATTTTAAGCCATTAATTAATTTTAACCCATTTTTGGAATTAAAATATTAGATTGGAATCGGAATTAATTTTTTTCTAGCTTACAATTTTAACTAAGACTTTTCGTTACAGTCAATTAAAATAATTTGAATTCGGTCCTGAGTACTATGAAAGATTTAGTAAAGCTAGAGTTTCAAGTGAAAAGAACCAGGAGTACTTTCAAGACAGTAAGAAATGGATACTATTTAACGTAACATTAAGTAAATACATTGTTAACCTAACCTAACTTATTTTGCACTTCAAAAAAATACTTATTGCACATCAAGTGCAGGATTTGATGTGTTACTCATATCAGATAAATTTAATGTACAAATCAGGTTATTTTAGTGGATCTATTTAATATTTTCCGTAAGAAATAACCTATTGTTATCTAATATTAGTATTGTACTTGCGTATCTAAGGCCACTCAAAGGCTTCATTACAGTGCTCCTAATGTTTACATTACTACGAAATAGAAACAAAATATATTACATACAGAGATAATGATACCATAATAAACCATACGTAAGATAAACCCGCCATTAATTACCGAATTCCACACGCATGAAAATAATCTTCACCTCTCATCATCTCTGAAATAATAAGCACTTATGAAGTGACGACGGAAAACCTCCTTTCCTGAATAATGGCCGCCGACTTCCGGCGATATATTTCCGCTATCTCGCCGCCAACATGGCGTCCACACTTCCGGTTGACCGTTATGGAGTGTTAATCGAGCATTATGTCTGCCAAATGAAAAACTATCTGGAGGTCCTCTCCGCTGAATAATTTTCATATGGAAAGGTCGTGTGCTGAATATATTTCATACTAAGCTTGCTTCGCAGGATGTGAGATATTATTATGTGTTTCTATTTCCTGTAAATATACGAGTAGGGCGATATAACCATCGATATACCAACATCATACAAAGTCCAATCAAATAAAATGTCATGTAGATTGATCATTAAATCGGTTAAATTTTTTGAGTTGTTTAATAGCGAATAGCCAAAACGAAACCATTGATTATCATGTCCGATAATCCATATATTACAATGCATGTTTTACTAGAGGTAACGTACACAGTAGTGAAATAAAAAGTAGCCTATGTGTCAGCCCGGATCTCTATTATACCTATATGCAAAGTTTTATCTAAATTCATCCAGCCGTTTACCCGTGACAAACACTCATTTATACATTCTTCATTCGTTTAATGTAAAATTATAAATATTATTGCGAATTACTAAGATACTCCTTTGGCGCAGCGAACTAAAGTGAGTCTTGGCCTCCGACGTAAGAACCTTCCACTTTTCTTGTGCAAGCTCTTCCTATTCGTTGACACCAAGCTCGCACAGATGAGCCTCCACTCTGTCGCTTCAGCGATATTTTGGTCGACCGATAGTATGCCACCCTATAGCCCCTGTTGGTTCCACATGACCAAGCCAGCGGAGACTCTGCCACTCTCTCTTCTTTTTCTGCGTTCACTCAGCTCTTCTTTTTCTGCGTTCTTTCTAACCTTCCAGCTCCCGTCGTCTGTTGTTATATGTCCCAGGATTTTACGGAGGACTTTTCTCTCTGCTACCAGAATCTTGTTCTCTTCCTTTAATGTTAAACCTTTCGCATGCTGTGTAGCCAGTACAACGATAAATATCGCGGCACGCGAGGAGTTAATGTCCGGGCTTCACAACCGTACATTCAGATGGATCTTACTACGGTTTTGTAAATTTCCAAAGATACTGTACGTTTTGTTACAATACATACTCGTACATATTACCAATCGAGATCTCAATTTAAAAGGTAGTATCGATTCTTAATGATTCGAATAGAAAATACGGCATCTACTCTCGGTTTTATAGTCAGCAGACGTCATTGTTTGCATATCCGTTGTCTGCGGGCTTTTGTTATTATCTACCTTGGGCTCAAACAAAAGAACTTGGCGGCTCGACAAAGACGTAATTATACGAAAGGGTTCCCGCTAGAAAAATCTTGTGATTACCTCCATTTTTCTGCGTTTGTAAATTGCTGAAATTATCTTTACAATATTCTAAAACAATAGCAGAATTTATTTTTTCTTTTGTTGTTTTTTTTTTAAATTTGTTTTCTTGGTAAAAACTATATATTTGTTCTGTATAAATATGATTAATTTAATCATGTTTTAAATTATGACGACCTAGCTTATAGGCTAATAAGAAAAACTATAAATTGAAAATCATTTTAGAGGTGTAAGGGGTACACTAACATGTTTAGAAGCTAAGCCTGCACATAGTACACCGTGCCGACTAGCTAACAAGGCTTTGTGCGAAAGAAAGGTAGAGGACTAGTCCGACTGGTGAAGTATTGCCACCTCACAAAAGATAGCAGTCATATAATAATATCTAAGGGTTGTTCCTGCGAGTAGGTAAGATCATTATCATTAAACATTGGAAGATACTGCGTTAGGTGCGTGGGCAAAACTACTTGTATTATAAGCGCCTATAAAATAAAATAAGAACGAAACGTTTTGATGAGATAATTTCAAATAGGTGAGAACGTGGTAACCTAAATACGAGGTATGTTCTTTAGCGAGAAAACACGTGATTTGAACTTGTCATTAGTTGGTATTTTGTATGAAAAATGTCAAATTTTAACAACCAAATTCGTGACGTAGCCTTGTAAACAAACGGGAAGAGCATACCTGATTTTTTCAAGAATATTCTATATTCTGTTCGGCTAGCTCGTGCCGTCGTCGTAACGTACGATACCTAAGTAGCGTTCTAAAAATAACAAAGTAACATGGTACGATTACAAAGTAGTTTCTTGTAAATTTTGATTCTTCAAAGGTATCAAGACACTATACTCGTATATGCAAGGATACAAAAGTATGATTACTAATAGAACCAAACTGATATTTATACGGGTCAACGTCCTATAATGTGCAGCAGTGCAGTTCGCACGCGCATTTTTCTACTAGCTGAAACGATTCCTTCAATTACAAAGACAACCTGTTACTATCGTCGAAGCCTATAATTTACCCTTTCATAATTCCTTTCTATTTTAATTCTGAACTCGTATTTTCCTTTCTCACAATTTCTATGCATAAGAAATAGTTATTGCTATGTTAATTTATAGAAATACTACTACGTTCAATGTGGCTATCGCAAAATGAATTTCTTTAAGTGATTCAGGATTTTTTTTTTATCGGGTAGATGGCCCACCTCTGTGTCTCCTGTGTAGCCAAGATTAACAGAGGCGATCACCAAAAAAGGCAATGAACAATGAAGTCCATTGCAGTCCCGGGGATAAGACTACGGCTGCCTTGGAACTCACAATGAGAAGGCAGGCAAGGCAAGGCAAGGCAAATCCGGAAGGCAAATTAAGTTCTATTACGGTCCTAGTGCAGTTGGTTCAACTGCATTAGGATCGCACGTCGACTGTGCAGCTAGCTTACAGTCAGCATGCGATGGAACTGCACGCCCACTGCACACCGACTGCAATCAGGTTGCACGATTGGTTTGCAGTCGTACTAACTGCGATTAAACTGCAAATATACAGTGGAATTGCAGTTGAAATGCAATCCGTATGTCTAGAGCCTTAGCAATATGGCAAATAAGGCATTAAATTTACCTTTTTTGCCATATTGATTGATTCAGAACTATTGAATTATTCTTCTATGTTCAAGCAGTCCTTCATGTAGATTAATACTTACAAGCATAGGCCCACCTGATGTGAAGCGGTTACTGTAGCGATATAAACGCACGCAACGTAATATATCAGTCGTACGCTGCCACCTCAGCTGCCAGCGCAACAACTCCTTCCATCCTGGTGACCTTATTTTCTAGCAGAAATACATCAACCCCATGTTATGTTGTTCTGAATCATCCATCCAGATCTGAGAAAGCAATATTGCAGAATTTTCTCATATGATGTAGGCAAGGAATAAGGCTGGATTTATTTATTAAAAAATCCCACTGGTTAGGTATACGAAGTCGGGTACTAAGTTAGTATAGCAAATAAGACATTTTATGCCCAACAAACCGCAATAACACAAGGCTATCCGTACCACACATTCCTACAAAGGAAAAAGGACTCCATCTTTAATAGTATGTATGCAAATATGACCTACTTTCCACTCATAATATAATGTACACTGTGAATTACTCACATGAATATTATACTAAACACTCAACTGCCCAACACACATACGTGGGTGATTTGTAATTCCGTTTGACCCGCCGCGTCTCTGTGTCAGCTTTTGGGTGAGATGCGTATAATGTGCCATTCTTAACTTAGTCTGTTACAATCAAAATGTTTAAGTCATTTAGAATTAAAGCTCCTACATGAATTTTGTCAAAAACAACGATATTATTGCTATACCACTAAGCGTCAAAAACAAACACCCGAAAAGTGAGTCAATTGTCTCACTTTGCAATTAGTTCGCACAGCCGCGCAAGCCGACGAATTTGATGTTTGTGACAATTGATTGAAATAGGTAAAAATGTTCTGTATTTGTAAAATGCATAATTTATCTTGATAAAGTAATTAAATCATAAGAGAACAAATATACCACGAAAGTACTTACTTCAGACCCACACGATAATAATTGATTTTAAAACGTACTCCAGTTAATTTCATATTTTTGCACGAATAATAATTGGCGTCATTTTGTACTCGGTGAGTAAAAGAATAAGCATAGAAATATAACATCACAGGACAAAAAATATTTTACTATAATTAAGTTAAATTGGCGTAAGTGGCTCGCGACCAAATCTGCAGCCAGAGCCAACCTCACCTGCATGCGGTGCTCCCTGCGGGCAGGGCAGCTTTTGGCTACGGCACATCTTCACCGCAGATATATCTCAATGCTTGAAGACTAAAGTCTTCAATCAGTGCATTCTCCCCGCTATCAACTTCAGATAAGGGATCGAATCTAGAACGAAAACACTCGACGGAGACCCAAGGTTGTTGCTCTAGCTCTCAGAGTCAGCAAGCTTAAATGGCAGTGGGCCGGCAACATCTGTCGTGTCAGTGATGGCAGATGGGAAAGGAAGGTCCTGGATTGGAGGCCGCTTATGGGGCGACGAAGACTGGAACGCCCCCTGTCTAGATGGACCGACGACCTGGTGGCTGGAAGCTGCTGGATTTGGAAAGCGGAGGAACGCATGTGGTGGAAAGCATTGAAGAAGGTCTATACCAAGCAGTGGTTATATACAGGCTGATAATGTTGATGGATGGTGAAATGAATTTAAATCCTACTAATATCATAAACGCGAAAGTTTGTGAGTATGTGTGGATGGATGGATGTTTGTTTCTCATTCACGCATAAACTACTGAAGGGATTGTGATGAAATTTGGTACACGGGTAGAATAAAATCTGGAATAATACATAAGGTACTTTTTATCTTGGAATTCCCACAGGAATGGGAATAATGGGCCTGAACGTGTAAATCACTAACTACTGAAGGGATTGTGATGAAATTTGGTACACGGGTAGAATATAATCTGGAATAACACATAAGGTACTTTTTATCTTGGAATTCCCACAGGAATGGGAATAATGGGACTGAACGTGTAAATCAGTGACTACTGAAGGGATTGTGATGAAATTTAGTGCACGGGTAAAATATAATCTATAATAACACAAAGGATAGCTTTTATCCCGGAAATCACACCGGGGACGGAAACAACGGGATTGCGTGGGTGAAACCGCGGGCGTTCGCTAGTTACTTGTATTTCTCAAATGATCCAAATTTTGGCGTGGCGGTCCGTCCATGAATTTCATCCACCGCCTTAAGCGGGACATATGATATTATGCTCGGTATATTACAATTTAGGCTAAAAAAAAGCGGGATGTCCTACCAAAAGCGAGTTATCTGGCAATGCTGTTCCAGTGCTGCAGCAAGGGTAACAATGGCCTCTTTGACTCCGAGGGCGCGGTTTCAATCTCCGCCCAAGACAAATGTTTGTGTGCATGAACGTTTGTTTGTATATGTACGTATTTAAAAAAAAATGTATCAATTATCTAGTACCCATAGCTTTGCTTAGTTTGGAACTAGATAGCATATAAGATTTGTACAGAAATATTTATTTATTTATTAAAAATTAAATATCAAAATACTTGCGTAGTAATACAATTGTAACAAGCTCATATTATTTTGTATATTTGAGATATCATCCAACTAAAAGTTAGGTATTTTTAAAAGCAGTAGAAGGCGCGCTGCTTTGTGCGAATTAAAAGGCTCTTTATTGTGTTGCGTCTAGAGTCGCTATTCATTTAATGACCTTATTTAAGTAACGCTTCTGTGCTATTACTAATTACTCCATCCATAATATTCCATAGAATAAGAAACTTATTCTATGGACTTATTCCATAGAATAAGAAACTTATTCTATTGAAATGGGAGGAGTAAATAAGGAATCTGAGAACTTTAATTATTAATTAGAACAATTTTAAGGAAGAAACATCTACATATCATATTAACATCATTATCACAATAGTACAATCATGTTTCTACTTTGAATAAAGACCTAACGTTAGGTGAGGAAGCTTATAGAAAACGTCAGTGTTCTACATATTGCCAAGATAAGAAATTGGCTTCTATGTCTTATACGTTAAGAGTGTAGAAATTATTACAAATGTTGTCGTGTATGCGAAGAAGCTTAATTAAAAGTCATCTTAATTAAGGGCGTGCAATGCGCTCAAAAGTTATAAGACAATAAAGACGAAGTAATTAAAATATTACCGTACAAACTCCTATGTTTTTGCTCTTTTATTAAGAGAAAGCTAAACTGAACAATTTCGTCGCAATAACGTATTTAAGCACTTTTTGCTTGAGTAAAGTAAATTACATATTTGAAAGCCTACGGCCTTTTTCATTCAATATTTTATTGAATTGAATTAGATATTTTTTTTTTAGGTATTTTGTAAATCTAATATTTAATACTTTTAGCACCTTTATAATCTGACGCTCCAAAACGCAGGTTCAATTTTCATGTAGCTGAATTTCTAGGAAAGCCGGGGACCTGAGGATAAGTCACGTTCGTTGTTATGAGAGTGTTTTACTAAGCTTATAAAATTTTAAATAAATTTGAATGTTTGAGATTTAAAAAAAAATCCTGTGGGGTTTTTATGTATAACATAATATATCATACGACATACGAGGACGTTGGTAGAAAAACAAATTGTCCTATATACGTATCGCGAAAATAAAAAACCCCTATATTTTTATAGTCTATTATTATTATAACGTCACAGTATTTCCCGATTCTCGGGAACAGTAGGTAGAGGCACCTTTAGACCCATGTTTGTTCACGTGCGGTTTCCCACAGGGCGCGGCTGTTATTCAGTTTTATGCTAATTTTGTGCATATACACTGTACTTATTATTGTTACAAACTTTTTAGCATAATGTTCATGTGTGTATTTTATAAAGTAAGTTTTGAACATACATAGTTTCTCAATTCTAACTACCATAGAGTTATAAAAGAGTACAAATAAACCGAGCATTTAAAATTTCAAAACTGAGTTAATATTATATATAATAAGTGGTACTATTACTTATACTGTGATTATACTAACTTGTTAACTAAAGATGACTTATATCAAACTAATGTAACCTAGTATTACAATCGCCCAGTTAATATTTTTAGTCGTTCCATTTATTATTTTCCGTTTAAAAATTGATAGCATAATAAAGGACATTTTATGAGTACACAAATATTTAATATTCTTTACAAAATTAATATTCAAATAATAAGTACGTGAATTGTACAAAACGAATTTGTTTTATTATGATCTACTTCATCATTTAGGCGATGTCTCATTTTGAAATTATTCTAATTTGCTCCCGGACAATATCGTGGATGATCGCTTGTATAATAAATGTTTCTCAACGATTGATAAGCGTTACTGGTCGCATTTTAGCAATTATATTTTGATACCTTCCGACGCATAAGGACCAACACGCAAAATGACAACTACACGTATACCAACCAATTATACTTACTATCATTCTGATACCGATATTGATGAGGAAAAGTGGATATAATTTGAACTCTGGATAAAAACATATGAAAGGTAATTTATCTAATTTAACTCGATTAAGGCCCTTAGTGATAGTTAGTACGCAATAAGACCATATTCAAAATACTAAAAGATTGATTGCTTTTGAATCTAAGCCCATTTATCTTTTTTTTCAAGACATTGTCTTCTGTCATTGAAAAAAAAATGCGAATCATTGATTTATCGTAAATAATCAGAACGACTAGGTAGCAATGAGACGGGCACGAACCGCCTCTTTGCTGTCTGCGGCAAATGAGACGGGCTCTGATGTGCCCCTAGCGTCTCTTGGTAACTTTACGGCTGGTGTAAATCACAAGATAATAACCAATTATATTGGATTCTAATTTATCAACTTGGGTAAATGGGTTACAATTTCATAATTAGTTGATTGCATTATCAATTTGTTATATGTTCTGAAGATTAACCTCATATCATCAGCCTGTATCTATCCACTGCTGGATATAGCCTTCCTCAATGCTTTTCTTTTGCTCAATAATGAGAGAGAACCGACCATTTTAGAGAAGGGGCGACGCACTCTTCGCGTTCTCTGTCTAATTTCTTCTTTCTGGATTCGATCCCTTAAAGAAATTCCAAGCATAGCCTTCTTCATCGGTCGCTGTGCAACCTTTAGTCTGTGAACCAGCCCGACAGTCAGCGTCCAAGTCTCTCAGCGTACAAGTACTCGAGTACCCAGGGCATTGCAGGGAGGATGCACTTTTTCTGAAAGGTTTCTGAAGATTCATCCTATTAATCCTACTAATATTAAAAGCAAAAGTAAAATTCAAGTATCACAAAAGGCATAGATATGAACAATTGCGAGTTTAGAGAGCCTAGCTTGGTTGGTTTTGTCACAACTGAGGATTTTCTTCCAACATACATCTTTTTCGATTATTCTTATGTGTAGTGTTGGCAACGATGTATGTGGAACATGTAGATCAATGGGTGTTAGCGAGATCTCTTAGTGTATATTATATTTGTGAAGGACAATCAAAATACAATCTCTATACATTATGTCGATTCACCAACGAACATAAAGACCGGGACATGAAACCCTTTTAATTTAATCATATCTGTCTGGTCGTCGACTATCTGACACAGCCATTTTATTCGCAAACTATTGAGGATCACTGTTTTACTTTACACTATTGTAGTATAATCAGGACCGGGCCACCACAACAGGTGACTACCAAAAAAGCAATGAACAATGAAGTCTGCAATTTCACAACGAATTTAATGAGAAGAAATTGGTTTGTTAGTGTACGAGTAGTTTATTATAAACACAAGTGTTTAAAAAATAAGGGGTCTCTCAACAACGTTATGTTGACTGCAACACAATATAAATGTGTGTTGCGAGGAGTTCGTATTTAAACTATGTTAAAATTGTCGTCCTGTCTAATATGATCACAGCGATTATTGTACTTTGTTATTACACGCATGTAATTTGAATCCTTTTGATACTCTAATGTTGGCTGGAAGAAATCCCTCTAAGGGATAAGTCCGCCTTTGTACTTCTTTATTTTGAATTTTATTTGTTTTTATTTTTGATGTACAACAAAGTTATAACAAACAAACTTCAACATTATGTTTGGTCATAAGCCCTATCTCGTTAGCATTTCAATTACAGCTATCCTATTTTCTATAAGATTTTCATTACTTTTCGATTATATATTTACGAAATTTTAATGTCATACTAAATTGCGACTATAGCTCGTGACTTGATCCACGGTCTAAAACAGTTGAATGGGATTTTCGCCTATTCAAATTATTATCGACTGGTATTAAGAACAGCGCAGTTTATTTTACTGTAAAATTAGTTTTAGGTGCGTGATATTGACTAAATCGGATTTTAGACTATAAGTGCAGAATTTGTTGGATACATCACAAATTATTGCATTGCAGTCGAGATCGAAATAATCTTTCCTATTTACGATACCTATTATGTTTTTTTTTTCTTTGGCATGTGGTTTTCATGAGTGAGCACACACTACAACACTAGCAACTTCATGAGTTTTTTATTAGCATTATATTGGTAACTTTTACTTTCTTAGCTTTTGGGGCACTTAGTTACAAAATATTATATCTGCATCAACCCATAATCATCCCACTATTGGGATACAGCTCTCTCCTCAATCGAAGGGGTTTAGAGCATACTCCACCACGCTGCTCAACTTTGGGTTGAAATGAAATTAAATGAAATGAAAAATTAACGACTGTCATCTAGTGACAGCCGGGATCGACGGCTTAACATGCTCTCCGAAGCACAGAACACTCGAGATAAATAAACCCATCCATAGACAGGCTACGGTCGACGTTTCTTAACCTGCGTGATTGATTAGACTGACGCGCAATGACGCCATTGAGCTCTTCATCGTCAATAGGCTATAATAACCGCTTTATATCAATAAATAAATAAAACAGAAATTAATTAATAGTCAGTTAGCGGTTATTATAATAACTCTATTAAACTGAATGTTCTTTAATTATACACATAGATTAAAATGCGTGTGAAAAAATACCTGATTCCATTTGTGTGTACATGATTTATTGGAAAGGCTCGATTGAAGCCTATCAGTTAATATAATCGACTGTCAAGCTGCAATTACCTGGTTTTCTTTAATCCTTTAGAAGACATGCACGCACGGCGGCGGTTAGGGTATATAGATTACTAATAGGGTTGCTATGAACTTTAATAAAAATAGTAAAAAATTTGTATATATACATAAATTGACAACGACCCTATGCCTACAGCACCTACGTTACGGTTATATCACAGTCGCTCGCTCAGTAAACTAACCAGCCCCCTTACCATTTGAAATAGAGTCGCTTATTCATTGGTATGAATAAGCATTCTATTCAGTTATTGAATCGCAATAAGAGATGGTGGTAAGGGGCTGGCAAGCGGATCTTTACCCGCCCCGCTATCACGCCCAGTAAAGCAATTAGGTACTCAAGCGGATCAGTAGCAGGCAAGCAGACTACTTGGGCTCATAAGCCGAGTAGCTCGTGGTGACCGACACTCGGTTTCCCAAGCATCGTAGCCCTACCACAACTCCCCAATCTCTGTGATGGGTACCGGACATAAATGGACAGTATATTTCAGATTGCACGGTGTGAAATAAAAAAAAATGTGGAAAATGTGTAGTCGAAAGAGAGGTAGGTCACAGCGTAATTATAACCTGACCAACTGGGGAGTTACCTGCACAGAAGATCGCAGCTCAATTACAGTTCCTAGAGGCTTGTAGGGTTCTTGCTAGGAAGTGAGAAAGGGACGAGTACTACGCTGGCAGCGGCGGTGGCGGCGCACGATCGATATTTCATTTTACAAGTGTAATTATGGCTACGGTTGCCGCTCCACAGCAGGCCTGTCCGACGTAGTATAAAAAAAATCTTGATGAGACTTGAATTTGCAACATTTACTACCTATATACATAAGTATGATATTTTCAACTGGTAGCCCTGAGTACGACATACTCACAGATTGCGTCCATTATTTATGGGAAGTACACGACCCTCGCAATTTCGATGCGGAACTTTCCCTTCTATTCCAATTTCGCAATGTTAGAAAAAAATATGACGATATTATTGCATGAGACGAGTGGGACCCGCATCGCGGTCAAGCGAAAGGGTGACTTTATATCGTGGAAACTTTGAGGCTAGGCTCGATGGGATCAGGCTGAATTAATTAGAATACTCAACTTGTTGTTGCTATATCAAGTTGTTCGTACAAAATGTATAAAACAGGGTTAAAGTAAGCGACTGTATTTCGTGTCTTAGGTGTCAATATTATATATTGACCAAAATCACACATATCACCAAGATCGCACTCGTAGAGATCCATGCTAGGCTATTTGACTACGGTACTCTGTGAGATGCAGGTAATTCCGCACACGGGCAGTTTTTAAATACGTTGAGCGACTCTACATTTTTTTCGCCAGATCCTCGTGCAGGTGAGCTTGGCTTTGGATCAAAGGTGGTGATGAACTTTACCTATTTTTATCCCGACATATGGACGTGGGCGAAGCCGCGGGCGGAAGGTATTCATATATTTCCTAATTTCCTAGTTGAAAATCCTCTGACTAAAGTTATTCATATTTTATTGAGTGGAATCATCCCCGATTTGGTTGATATACCGCGCGTCCATTAGCAGGGCTCTAAAACCGAAATAAGTTTTCTATCGACTTACTTTCTTTTTGTTATCATCATTAGCGGATCAAACTTTGCTTTTTTATTATTGTTAACTTAACTTAGCGTTCTTTCTGAATTGAAAAATAATCGTCGTCATCAGAAACCTGTATCTACCACTATTTAGCCCCTGCTGGTTAAGGAATTCCCCAATGCGATTCTCTACTTTTCGCTTTTTTCTTTATATGAAGAGGGGCAAGCGAGCATGTCTGTCACCTGATGGAAAGTAATCACCAATGCCCATATAGATCAGCAACACCAAGGTGTCGCCAATCTATTGGCAGCCTATACTCCTTCCTTTCTGTCTGGTGACCTCACTCACTCGCAGGAACACGACAACCCTCAAAGGAATTGTTATTTGGTTAGGGTATTCTGTGAAGTTGAGGTACTACTCCAGTCGGGCAGCTTAAATAATACCTACCTCTCTTTTCGCCAGAGCCACCACGTGCAGGTGAGGTTGGCTTTGGTTCAAAAATGTTGATGAACCACATACACCTCAAAACTTCTAGACACTTCCAATTAATTTATTTAAGTTTATTGTTCCGCAATCTCAGTATCAGAATTAGAAAATTGCTTAAGATGTTGACTCAGCACGCAATAAGCTGTGAATGCTGCAACTATTTCCAACAGATATCGAATAAAATACAGACCAGCGAGTTCTTCAAATTCACGATCATAAAATACTCGGAATATGTTTTAAGTCCCGCCTACTTTGAATACCCTCATCTTGAAGGACAAATTAAATACCAAATAACATTTTCTCAATATTTCCCATTTTACATCGTCTACGATGGACCTCAAAAAATGTCGGACGGGAGGCAGGCATACTTAAGTGAAATTCCTCGACGGGCTTTCTTTCTCGTACCTCCCCCGGCAATGGTCAATTTTCATATTACATAAAAGATACAAACAGAAAGCTCGAGACAGAATTTAATAAAATCATACCATACATTCTGTTGCTGTGCAGTTTAATTAACTTTATTCACTGTTGAACAGGAATTAGATTCGTTTTTATTTGCAATGAAAGCCTTATTTTTAGGATTCCGTACCTCCAAAGGAAAAAAAATACGGAACTCTTACAGGATCACTTCGTTGTCCGTCCGTACGTCCGTCCGTCTGTCAAGACCCTTTTTCTCAGGAACGCGTAGAGGTATCAAGTTAAAATTAATATTACATACTCAGGTCTATAATCTCTTAAAGCAGTGAAAAAATCGAAAAAATCAAGCTTCTAAATCGACCCAATCGAAAGATACGGCCGTTTATGTTCCATTTTATCGCATATTTTGACATTTGCAAGGGAATCATCCCGTTGACCTAGAATCATAGAATTTAGCAAGTAGCATTATTATTTAGCACAAGTAAAGGGAAAAATCCGAAAACCGTAAATTTGTAGTTTTTACAAAAAATAAATTATTTTATTGGTGAATGTAGCTGAATATTATACGGAACCCTCGTTGCGCGAGTCCAACTCGCACTTGACTGGTTTTTTTTTTTAATACCGACGAAAACAGGGAATGTTATAACTTTAACGTATGTATGTGCGTATCACTTCGATCATGTATCATCGTAGTTTGCAAAAGGAATCATACGCTATGTAATTATTTATATTTTTTGTTTGAATACTGAACGTAGCTTACTTCTTAATTTCGTTCACGAGCTTTGTTTTTGTTATTAATGGCCCGGCGGCGCTTTTTCAATGTGCGGTGTATTTTGTATTTACTTCATTTTCTCTTTATTCTGATATTTTATCGAATTCATGTGTAAGTATTGCACACGCAAGTTAAGCAACGTCGACCGTAACCTGTCCAAGGATGGGTTTACATTATCTTAAACACATTAAACCTATCTAATGACAATAGATGGGACTGAACCGGCAGATGACAGTTGTTAAGCCAAATTAGTGGCCTTTAGGTGGCTTAGCAATACTGTTCTCATCCAATCCGCATTAAGCAGCGTGGTGGAATTACTCTCTGATCCCTTCAATTGAGGGTAGACCCGTATCCCAGCCACTGCTAGGCACCCTTACTCATCTCACTGGATGAGTAAGGGATGACGACGATGTGTGAGTATATTTCATAATCCAAGTGCTACACGACTTAAAGACTCTTGCGATTGACGAAAATGAACACGAATCGCGTGAAAGAGTATATAATGCGTGTGTAGGGATGTACCACATACGCATATTTCTATTAAAAGTACTTATACGAGTACCATTATTTATTATTTATTTTTTTTTTATTTAAACTTTATTGACCACAAAATTACATAAGGGTACAAAAGGCGGACTTAACGCTAAAAGCATTCTCTACCAGTCAACCTTCGGGAAAAACAGAAATTCATGAATGCGGTTCTATGCAAATGACAGAAAATAACATCTCACAAATAGAGGTAATAATTATTCAACTAAAATAATATTCTATTCTATTCAATTCTAATTAACAGTAAACATACCTACATATAAATTACATATAAAATACATACAATATTGTATTATATCAAATAATAAACATACATACACGTACATAGAAAGATGATGATCATTTGTTTATTAAACCATCTAAAAGGTAAGCATGGATTTTCTTTTTAAACGTAAATTTGTTTGAAACACTTCTAAGCGATTCAGGCAGCGCGTTCCAGAGGCGTGAAGCTTGTAGTGTGAAGGAATCAGACATAAAGCCAGAATGGAATAATGGAATGGAAAGTTGACGAGTATTGTCAGAACGAAGTTGAAGGCTGTGAGAGTCACAGAGAAATTGAAACTTGCACTTTAAATATTCCGGAGAGGTAGGACTAGTGAGAATAGTGTGAAGTACGCAAAGCAATCTCTTTTGCCTCCGTTGATGAATAGGGAGCCACTTAAGTTGAGACCGATATGAAGAGATATGGTCAAATTTACGAAGGCAGAAGATGAAACGTATAGCGTTATTGATAAGCCGGTCCAACTTATTGAGAAGATCTAAATTTAGATCTGGATAACAGACATCAGCATAATCAATGATAGGGAAAATAAGCGATCTAACAAGAATGACCTTAGTGCTAATTGGGAGAAAATTCCTAAACCGATTAAGAAAACTCAATGCCGATATGACTGCACGACTCACCTCGGCAATTTGTGAGGTCCAACTAAGAGTTGAATCCATATGAAGACCTAGATTTTTGACAGTACAATTAAACGATATAACACTATTTTCAAACATAACAGGCGACACAGAACTGAAATCAATCTTGGCAATCTGCCTAGAACTACCAATCACAATTGCCTGACATTTTGCTGGATTGACAGGAATCCCGAAATCTTTCGACCAAGAACTGATATTACATAGGTTACCATTTAAATTAGCAATTGCGCTGTTCACATTTTCTGTCGTTGTCTGCACATATATTTGTAGATCATCAGCGTAAAAGTGGTAAGAACAACTGAGCGAAAAGGACAGGAAATTTATGAAGATAGAAAATAGTAACGGAGACAGAATTCCACCCTGTGGTACACCAGCAGATAAAGCTTTCCAATCTGATAATTCGCCACCCAAGCGCACTGCTTGTTGACGACCGCGAAGGTATGATGCGAACCATTCCAGTACTATGGGATTATGTATATTCTTTCTTTATTGCATAAACAGTGGTTACATAAAGTAGTGTAAACAAGAAGGTGTACAAGGGCGACCTTATCTCTTTAAGAGATTTCTTCCAGCCAACCTTAACAATCATAACGAAACGTTATTTGGCTGGTAGGTGAATTATGCAAACATGTATACAGACATGCTATGATTTTATATAAAATTTACACAATAATACATATTATTTAAAGGTTTAACCATATGGAACAAATACTGCAATTAATCAACTAATTTGATTAAAGTAGTGTTCTGTTAATTTCTTTTTGAAAGTGGTCACAGTGATACTATCACGTATTTCCACAGGTAGTTTATTCCACAGTAGTGCTGCACGAACAGTAAATGAGTTAAAGAAAAAAGTTGTATTGGATGGGGGATAATTTAATGTTTTCGTAAGGCAAGGACGTTGGGAGCGGGTAGGAGGTGGTAAAAGAGGAAAACGGGAACGAAGGTACTGCGGTGAATCAGGATTTTTAATTAATTTGTAGAGGAAAGACAGGATGTGCACATTTCTGCGAAGGCGGATAGGGAGCCATTTCAACTGGGTGCGAAATTCGGAAACATGATCATATTTGCGTAAGCCAAAAATGAAACGAATGGCCAGATTCTGCAGCCGTTCCAGTTTGTTGAGTAGCTCTTCAGTTGCATCTAAATAGCAGATGTCGGCATAGTCTAGAATTGGGAGAAGCAGGGATTTAGCAAGCATAATTTTAGTTTTCAAGGGTAGGAAATTCTGGAGTCTCTTAAGTGAATGAAACGTATAATGCATTTTTTTGCTAACATTGTTTACTTGCGCCGTCCAGGAAAGGGTGCCATCTATAATCAGACCTAGATTTTTAGATTTGTCAGAGAAGGGAATTGGACTGCCACCAAAGCACACCTGTGGTAAATCACTATGCTTGAGCCTAAACTTTAATTGACTGCTACCCACCACAATGGCTTGGGACTTTGACGGGTTAACTAATAGGCCAAAGCTTTCAGCCCATTTCTGGACCGCGCAGAGCTCACGATTCATAGCTTCAATGGCAACAGATATGTCAGAGACAAGAAAATGATTATATATTTGTAGGTCATCTGCATACAGGTGATAAGAAGAAGTAATGACTTTAGTCAACTCGTTTATAAAGATAGAGAAGAGCAATGGAGATAACACACTGCCTTGTGGTACGCCCGCAAACAGCTCTGTCCAGTCTGACGTTTGTTCCTCAATTTTAATGCGCTGCGAGCGACCTCGAAGGTAAGAGTCAAACCAAGCTATCACAGTCGAGGACAAGTTAATAGAGCGAAGAATTCCAAGAAGAATATCGAAATCGACAGAATTGAATGCGCTACTGAAATCTAACAGAATAATCAGGGAAAGTTTTTTATTGTCCATTGCGTGACGTATGTCGTCTGTGATATTGAGCAGCGCACTCGTTGTGCTGTGATAAGGACGAAAACCCGATTGAAAGGGGCTGAGAAGATTATTTTGGGAGAGATAACTATGAAGTTGTTTATGAACAGCACTTTCTAGGACCTTAGACAGTAATGGAAGAATAGAAATCGGACGATATTCAGAGAAACAAGAAGGGTTGGCTGTCTTAGGTATAGGGATTATTAGAGCTCGTTTCCATGCTTTAGGAAAGATGTTGTTATTTAAAGAGAAATTTAATAAATGTGTTATTAACGGAGTAATTTGGTCAAGAATTGGAAGCAACATGTCAAGACTCAAGTCATCAGAACCCACAGCTTTTGTAGAAATAGATAAAATGCTCTTTTTAACATCATCCTCTGTGATATAGCGAAATGTAAATTCATCACCTGTGGGCGTAGAGGGTTTTGAAAGAGATGATAGAGTAGCATTTTTAGTTACTTGATCAACAGTAATGGGAGGCTTACCTAAATGTCTGTTTAATGAATTTATGTCTAGAGCTCCACCGACATTGTCGGATGGTTTACCCACACCCAGTGAACGTAGAAATTTCCATACATGTGTCTGAGGTAAGTTTTCTAGTGAGGAGTGAATGTAACGCCGCTTCGCATCTCTACACATCCTATTGCAGGTATTACGTAACTTTTTGTATTCAATTATATGACGTTCAGTAGGTGATTTCCTAAGTTTGGTCTTAGCTTTATCACGTATACTCATTGCCTTTCTAATAGATGGAGATAACCAAGGGGCCGGTAAATGTTTAACCCTGACTGTTCTTAAGGGATTATCATAAAGCGCAGTGAGATTTGAGTTAAGAATATCTACCTTTTCGTCAATTGAATCGGCTGCAAAGAATTTGGACCAATCGAAATTACCGAATTCACCCCTCAGGCGACTCACATTCATATTTCTAAAGTTACGCTGGAGTATAGTTTTATTAATACGTTTGGGAGGGCGCACTCTATAAGTAAGAAATACTAGGTCGTGATAAGAGAATGGGGCTGCAAGTTGTCCATGAACGATAACAGACTCAACGTTTGAAACAATCATTACATCGATGAGGGATGGTCTACAATTAGGGACGTGATGCGTTGCCGACAGAGGAAGTAGATGAAGGTCTAATGAAGACACTAAACTGTTTAGTTTATTACTCCTGTAGTCATTTTTTAAAATGCACGTATTAAGATCCCCCATTAAAATTATATTATCGTATGAGGGCCGAAATTGTTCTAAGGCTGACTCAAGAGACCGAAAATAGTCAGTTCTGTCGTTCGGGCTATAAGCCACAGCTAGGAGGATTTTATTATGGTGAAGGGTAATTTCCAGGAACAGATACTCAATAGAGGCAGAATATTCGCTTGAAGATTGAGCAACCACAACACACGGAATATGCTCGCGAAGAAAAATACATACTCCACCAGCCCCAGCTCCAACCCTATCATTACGATACAGCCGAAAGCCAGGTAGAGAACAGAGAGTGGATGGAAGAGAAGGTTTTAACCAGGACTCTGAAACCAAAATGCCGTCGACTATGTCGCTGCTAAAAGATGCGAGAAAATCAGGATAATGAGCAATTAAACTCTGGGCATTAATGTGTACAAGGTTAAGGAAGTGGGAATTACTGTTCAATACAGATTGCAATTTGATTTCAAGAGGTTCAGTATCAGATGCAGAAGATATATCACTGTGAGCACTTCCAAACTCATCAGACGAGCATGAAAGAAAATAATCATCACTAATATTACAGTCCAATGACATGAAACTAAATTAATAAATATTAACAAAAAAAAAAATATATATATATTATAAGCAGCACCCCTTCCATAGGCAACACCTACCCTACGCTCATTATAAAAAGCGCGTGGAAACGTCGGCAGCTCTCATTTGCTTCACGACGTTCGGCGCGCAGGGAACTCCAAGAGCTGTCACTCAGGTCATACGAGCCATTGTTATTTTTATTGTGTCAAGTTGTCAAGTACGTAATTACCTTGTTAATTGTAAAATTACCTGCAGTATTCATTATTTTATGTTGTAATCAAGTAAATTATAAAAAGACCTTGTTTATTATAAAATTGTTGTTTTTTTTTAAATAATTAATGCCTAGTTGCTAACATCAGAACTGGGATTAGTGAACTAAAACTGCCCACTAACCGGAATCTATTTTTGTGTCGTTTACATGGTAATTACGTACTTGTTTAAAAAAAAAACTGTTTCTTTGTTTGTTTGTTGAACATTTTTATAAGATTTAACATGGGGCGTTCCAAATCACGTAGCTGCGAACAACAATACACTCGAGGTAGGTCGCGTGACCGTGAGCGTCGTTCAGAAAGTAGGAGTGTTTTGCGAAATAGGTCGCGTGATCATAGACGCAGTGTACGGTATAGGAATGCGTCGCGGGATAAGTCGCGTGATCATACTCATAGCGGTGCACGACGTAGCTCGAGTGGTTTACGTGATTTACGCGGTGGCTCGTGTGACCGTCATCGTCGTAAATCCCGCGGTAGGGATAGGCGTCGTTCGCGCGATTCTTCCCGTAGCAAGTCGCGGTCTCGTTCGCGCAGCGTTTTACGCAATGCTAGAGTACCGACATGTGAAAATCGTTCGAAAGCGCGTCAGAAGTCTAGGGTTGCCTCTCCGCGTACATCGCCGCGCCCTTGCTCCGAATCGATCGCCCAAGGCTCTGAGGCGTCCACTCTCGCCAATGCTTTAATACAGGCAATCAAAACCATACACCCCACAAAGGTACAGTCTCAACATTATTTTATTTCCAACTTTGATCCGTCCGTAAATAATATTGATGCATGGTGCGAGGAAGTGGATCGCGCCCGAGTCTTGAACAATTGGAGTGATCACGAGTGCTTGTCGCGTGTAGCCTCATGTCTGAAAGGCGATGCTAAAGTCTGGTTAAGCGAATGGGTCACAAACGATAGAACATGGTCAAGTTTCAAACAAGAATTTAAACCACTTTGCCCTAGTAAGTTAGACTATGCAAACATATTATTCGACGCCATGAACAATACATCGGATAAGTACCCAACTTTCGCGGAATATGCTCGCCGAACGTTACTACGCTTAAAAATAGTCCAAGGTCTCAGTAATGAATTAAGAACGCTTATTGTTATTCGCGGAATAGACAATCCTCAGGTTCGCGCAGCGGCGGCGAACGGTAACCTGACCCCGGATAACATCGTGTCGTTTTTATCAATTTATGCCAAGCCCAGCTATCGGGGAAAGCATAGTAATCCGTCTTCGGGTGGCAAGAAATATATTTCACATAAGCCTACTAGTAGTCGCAGTACGGCTATAAAATGTTTCAAGTGTGGACAACGTGGTCACATAGGGCGTGAGTGCAAACGATCTAAAAACAAGATATCCACCGACCCACAACCGGGAACAAGTGACTCATGTGCATTTTGTAGAAAGCAGGGACATACTGAGAGCATGTGCTTCGCGAAGGCGCGATCGGAATCTCGTAATCAGCATAGCGTTAACCTCTGCTCTCTCAGATCTGACTCTTCTTATGACAGTAACATTTCTACCGCTGTAGTGGACGGTGTACCAGTTGATGTGCTCATTGACAGCGGTGCCCTCGATGTGTCTCTGATTTCTGAAGATGTTCTTAAACATATATCTAGCCAGCCCAAGCCTAGACGTTGTGTATTGAAAGGCATCAGCGACAAAGAAATAGTTGCGACTTCCTATGTAACATTAACAGTAGAATTTAGCGAAATATCGATTGAAGTTGATCTAGTGGTAGTTCCGTCAATATTTATGAATGCACCAATAATTATAGGCACGGATGTACTAAATCGTGACGGTATCACGTATGTACGTACAAAAAATAAGCAATATCTGACGCATGCTGATCTTTCTTGCTTTTCTGTGAATAACGTTCAGGAAGATGATTATGCTGAGATCAATACACCGCTTAAAGGTAGGGAATTAGACGATCTTATGGCCGTCATAAATCAGTTTTCGGATTTCCTTATTTCTGGAACAGCCCAGACTACCGTTAAAACAGGCGAGATGGATATAAAACTTACAAGTCCTACGCCAGTAGTATACCGACCATACAAACTATCTTATCAAGAAAAACTTAAAGTTAGAAGCATAACAGAAGATCTTTTAAGTAAAGGCGTGATAAGGCGATCTACTTCGGAATACGCGAGCCCTATAATATTGGTTAAAAAACGCGACGGTTCAGATAGACTCTGCGTCGATTTTAGGGCTCTTAACCGTATTACAGTGAAAGATCGGTATCCCCTTCCGCTAATAGATGACCACATCGATAGACTAGGAAGCTTCAGGTATTTCTCGAGCCTCGATATGGCTACTGGGTTTCACCAGATACCCCTTAAGGAGGAATGCATTCACTTAACTGGCTTTGTAACACCTGAAGAGCACTTTGAATATGTCAAAATGCCCTATGGTTTAGCAAATTCTCCTATTGTATACCAACGAATCATAAATGATACTCTGCGTGACCTCATAAACGAAGGAAATGTCTTGGTTTATGTAGATGACGTGCTCCTTCTGAGTAATACTGTCACCGAAGGAATAGAATTGTTACGAAAAGTGTTAGATACTCTCACACGGGCCGGGTTTTCAATTAATCTGCGAAAATGTTCCTTCCTCGTGCCCGAAGTGGAGTATTTAGGTAGGGTAGTAAGCGAAGGTCAGGTAAGGCCGAGCCCGCGAAAAATCCAAGCCTTAGTAAATTCAGAGCCGCCTAAGAACGTGAAGCAAGTCCGTCAATTTCTTGGCTTGGCGGGCTACTTTCGGCGATACATAAAAGATTATGCCACGAAAACCGCTCCTATCGCTCACCTCACTAGAAAAGACGTTGCATTCCACTGGACACCCGAACGCGAGGGTATTCGTCAAGACCTAATAAAATGTCTAACGCATGAGCCCGTGCTCGCTATTTTCGATCCAAGTTTACCTACCGAAGTACACACGGATGCAAGTAGTGCAGGATACGGTGCTGTCTTGTTACAAAGACATAGTGACGGTAAAAAGCATGTGGTGGCCTACTTTAGCAAGGTGACTCAAGGAGCCGAGAGCAAATATCACTCCTATGAGCTCGAGACCCTCGCTGTCGTCAAGGCTCTTCAGCATTACCGCCATTATCTAGTGGGGCTGAAATTCGTCGTAGTCACTGACTGCAACGCTTTGAAGTCCACAGAACGAAAAAAGGATTTGCTTCCTCGGGTCGCACGTTGGTGGATTTACCTCCAAGATTTCGATTTCTCCATCGAGTATCGAAAAGGTGTAATGATACCGCATGCAGACTACTTGAGTCGTAATCACGTAGTCAATCAAATCTCTAGACCCCGTAATTGGGCGCAGATAGCCCAGGCGGCTGACAATGAGACTCAAGACCTTATACAGAAGCTCAGTGATGGTGAACTCGACTCCAGTCGGTACGTCGTTCAAAATGGTATCTTGTACTATAAGTACACCCCGGTAGGACTGGAGCCGCGGTCACTCTGCTATGTTCCGAAAGGTCATCGACTCAGCCTCCTTAGAGTGTTTCATGATGAGCATGAACACATTGGGAGTGACAAAACACTAGACCTCATTCTAAGACATTTTTGGTTCCCTGGGTTAAAAAAATTTGTCAATAAATACATTGCTCATTGCCTTATTTGTATCTCCAAGAAAAGGGTTCCAAGGGCCCCTTTGCAACATATAACGTCATGGGAGAAACCTGATACCCCTTTCCATACCATACACATCGACACTTTAGGCCCTTTATTAACCTCCGAGGGCTACAAATTTGTTCTCGTCATTATAGACGCTTTCACTAAATTTACTTTGCTATATCCCATGTACCGACAAGACGCAACGGAACTCAAACAAGTTGTTATCAAAGCCGTGTCTCTCTTTGGGGTACCCAAACTAGTAATTACGGACAAAGGACGTATGTTCGAGTCGCACGAGTTCGTGACATGGATCACTAAACTGGGCTGCGATCTTCATTATATAACTCCGGAAATGCATCATGCTAACGGCCAGGTCGAGAGATATATAAGGACAGTCCTTAATATGTTACGTGTAGAGGTGAATCATAGAAACTCGTCTTGGTCAGAGATGCTGTGGAAGATGCAGCTCGTGTTGAACATCACCAAGCAGAAGACGACACAAACGTCTCCGCTGAATCTGTTAATCGGTACTGATGCAACGACTCCTGTAATCCGTGCACTAGTACGTGATATAGCAATCGAGGGATCAGCACCTAATCAGGCCACTTTGAGAGAAGTTACCAGGGGTAGAGCACGTCAGCTCCTCCAGAAGAATCAAGCCCAACAAAATGAACGTGTAAATCGCCAAAGACATGTACCACGGAAATTTGAGATTAATGATTTTGTGTTTGTTATAAAAATTTCTCAGTGTACAGGAAAACTCGATCCTGGTATGCGTGGCCCATACAAGGTGGTCAAAGTCTTGCCAGGCGGACGCTACGAACTACGGCTGCTCAGTGGTGGCTACGGCAAGACGACGCAGGCCGCGGCGCAACACATGGTGCCGTGGCGTGGGGAGTGGTGCCCCGAAACGTGCGCCGCATTTTTTGAAAGTAAGTCTCTCGTAGCAACTAATGCTAGCCGAGAGTGGGCGTTAGTGCTTGCCACTAAGCCGCCCTGGGTGTTAACGTTAGTCGTTAAGCCGCCCCGAGCGTTAGCGATTGGTCGTTAAGCCGCTCCGAGCGTTAACGTTAGTCGTTAAGCCGCCGCCCCGAGCGTTAACGTTAGTCGTTAAGCCGCTCCGAGCGTCAACGTTAGTCGTTAAGCCGCCCTGAGCGTTAACGATTAGTCGTTGAGCCGCTCCGAGCGTTAACGTTAGTCGTTAAGCCGCTCCGAGCGTCAACGTTAGTCGATGAGCCGCCCTGTAGACCGACAAGCGTCGATCTGCGGCCCAGTTGGGGCAGCCTGTAACGTTTGTCGTCAGGCGGACGCCAAGTGGCGTCGACCCATTTGTAGAGTCATGTGCAGGTGCGTAGGCTGCGCAGCACTCCTCCGGGCGAAGATGTACATCGACACTCAGCTTCAAACTTCAAAACTGGTTTGATATTTATAAAGAGACGTCTCTGATTTATTAAACTTAGAATAGTGCATGTCTTACTTTTAGCAACCTAAGTAACTTTTAACAACTTTAGTATAGTTGTTATAGTCTGCCAGTTGAAGTTTAAATTATGTAAAAGACCGAAGGAAGACAGTGATGAATGCTTACGTATTTACTGCATAGCTCATCATTGCTATTCATAGAATGTGTGACAGATGAAATCTGAATAAATTAAAAGGAGACAGAATGAAAATCATATGAAAGTAGTCTAATAGTTAGTAAGTAGTTAATAATAACCTTTTACTATGATTCTTGCGCCATGTGGTTACATAATGTTCTCAGGCGCGGACAATTCAGACGATCCAGCTTCAGCACCACTAGTTCCAGCGGTGGAGCTATCCATGCCGCTCCTGGATCAAGACGTGGATGCCAGACCTCCAGAGGCGAGCATCGCTGGACCAAGTGGCACCACTCGAAGACCTTGTGTCGAGGACGACCCGCGGTCAGGAGAGGCCGTATAAGCAGCACCCCTTCCATAGGCAACACCTACCCTACGCTCATTATAAAAAGCGCGTGGAAACGTCGGCAGCTCTCATTTGCTTCACGACGTTCGGCGCGCAGGGAACTCCAAGAGCTGTCACTCAGGTCATACGAGCCATTGTTATTTTTATTGTGTCAAGTTGTCAAGTACGTAATTACCTTGTTAATTGTAAAATTACCTGCAGTATTCATTATTTTATGTTGTAATCAAGTAAATTATAAAAAGACCTTGTTTATTATAAAATTGTTGTTTTTTTTTAAATAATTAATGCCTAGTTGCTAACAATATATATATATATAATAACAATGCACAATCGAATATTAAGAATACGTAATAAATATAGCAATATAAATAAGAACAATAGCAAAACACCATTCACATCCTTGGCAGAATTTTTATACAGAACATAATTATAAAAGTTGAAAAAGCTTGTTTTATATTCGCACAAGGTAAAAAGAAATATACGTAATATAGTGTGGTTGCCAGCAATTAAAAAGTGAAGAGGAAGAAAGAATTGTTCACTTTGACAGTTGTCAATTTCATTTTATATATTGTGAAATTGTAAATTTTTGATCATCTAAAAATTTATTGTTTACCTACAATTATTCTAGTTTTATAATAATTCAAGTGGGTGAACAAACAGAAATGCAAAAGCTCAACTGCAAAGTTACATACCGTCGAATACAAGATTTTGGTTTGCGAACAAAATACAAATTGAGCATCTCAGCGATACTCCTAATAAGTGCCTGCAGCTGTCTTGTTAGATGCTCCTGCCCGCCTGGGTTCATCCATCTGCTGTGGATTGCTGATCGGATATCGAGCCTGCAGTTGGCGGAGTTCCATCATAGTAGCAATTTTGGAACGCGTATTGTCGGGCAAAAGGATCACAATATTCCCATCAGATGACCAGCAGTTTTTGATACTGAAGTATTTCCGTGCCGTAATGAAAACTTCTTGCCGAGACTTGGTCAGGAATTCCGAAACAGAGATATTAGTGCCCTTAAGTTTCGTTTTGGCATTCCAAACAGATGTACGAAAGTCAATGTAGGCGAAGCGAACCAAAACAGGGCGAGGCTTATCTTTTTTCACACCAATTCGATGACAAACTTCTATGGGTGAACCACTACCAGAAGAAAGTAAAGAGCCACATGCAGACGTTAATTGCAATTGATTGCTAAACAATTTGTTGAGCTCAAGTGTTAAATTTTCATTTTCTATCTCAGGAATACCATGAAAGAGGAGTACCTTTCTGCGAGAATGTGTTTCATGTCGATCCAATCCAGCTATTATCATCTCCGTTTGTTGTTTCAACATTGAAATTGCCTTCCATACAAAAGTTTTGAAATTTTGATAATCCGCAGAGAGGTTCTTGAGTGATGAAGGCGCAGCTGTGGACGAAGATGATGATTGTTGCAGACTTTTCTCAAACTCCTCCATCCTAGTGTTGAAGAGAGCTGTCAGATCACTTAGGTTTTTGTGCATTTGTTCTGATGGTTCCATGGTGATATTGTATTGGAAATTTATATGCCAGTGGATGCGAGTGCTAGTCTTAAATCATTTAAGTTACAATCCAACTAAATCAAGTATGTATATCTATTTTTAATTATTAAATTACTTGGAGTGATTCAAAATGTCTGTTACTTTATTTAAAGCTACCCGCCGAAAAAAAAAGGCATTTATTATGTACACGTAGTATGATTTATTTGGAATGTTTCGTCTTCACAGAAGATTACATAAAAACTTCGGTTTTGATTATTTCTTAAGTCGTCGTCAACCTTCATTCATCCCACTGCTGGCATACGGGTCTCCCTTCAATCAACCAGTTTTAGAGCACACTCCACCACGTTGCTCAACTGTGGTTTGATGGATGCTTTATTTATTAAGTATTACGTTGAATTCCAAATAGAACGAGAACTAACTACAGACAATATGCCAAACTATATATTAATTGTGGTAAATAGGAACAATTTTACAAAGTTATAAACTATAATCTAAAGTAATAGACTGCCGAACTGTGTTAAACCAGATGTTTATAATTGCGAAACTCTCTGACTTAGAACTGGAATTTACGAGAATAATAAGTATACATACATAGTGTATGTATGCCCTTCATTATAGTTGACCTTCACTTGACTAGCCATATCTTTAGGTTTTTAATGCCTTATTTACCGTATTGCTGTCTCTAACAATGCTAAGAGTGGAAGTCAAATTCCAAAAGTTTCTTACCCCTACTAATTTCTTCTGCTTAAATTCGTTGTGAGTGCCAAGGCAGCCGTAGTCTTATCCCCGGGACTGCAATGGACTTCATTGTTCATTGCCTTTTTTGGTGGTCTTTAATACTGGCTATATAGGAGACGCAGTGGTGGGAATGTCTGGTGGGACCCCGTCCCGTATGCCCTTCAGCTACATAAAGCTGTATGTGCTGAACAGACGCGTTTGATAGCGACATTTGCAGTGAAAGTCCCGCGTAGCGCGAACGCTACGCCAATTTCGTGACGCAGTGCCATCTTAAACTGCGTTTTCGTTTAGCTTTCTGTACATTTCTGAACGAGCATTCGCTCAGATCAATGCAATAGTAATTGGAATTTCACAAAAAAAAATGTAATACAAAAACGGTATTGGATGTTAATGTTTTAAAATATTTTTTTTCATGATTCCACTGTAGCAATGGGTTGGAATAGTAATATCTGCCGAGTAATTTTGACGCCCTCCTTCTAGATCGGCCGATAGGTACCGACATAATAATATTTACAAAACTAGCGAATGATACTTTGGCAAAAGAGAGGTACAGCGCATTTTTAAGCTGCCAGACTGAGGAAGTACCTCCACCTCATAGATTCCCTTGAGGGTTGTGAGAAGTGAGGTCACCAGATAGGAAGAAGTTGTTGCGTTGGTAGCGGGGGTGGTGGAGGTGCGAGAGCGAAAGTTCATGTTGCAAGCATTAATATGGCGAGGGAGACTGCTTCACATCGCGTGCAGTATGATTGTCTGCCACCCGACGTAATATACCCGACCTACATTTAGTAAAATTTTTGAAAAACTAATTCTCGCACAGTTACTTAAATACTTTAACGAAAATAATCTGCTGCACACTAAACAATTCGGTTTCACTCGTGGACGGTCAACATGTGATGCTGGGGTAAAATTACTAGAATGTATATATGAGGCTTGGGAGGAGTCACGGGACGCCTATGGGGTGTTTTGTGACTTATCTAAGGCTTTTGATTGTGTGCAGCATGAAACTCTAGTCAGAAAATTACACCACTATGGTATAAGAGGCATCGCTCTTGATCTTCTTACTTCTTATCTGGGTGATAGGGTTCAGAAAGTAGATGTTAATGGAAAACGATCACATGGATCAGCTGTAGCGATGGGGGTGCCACAAGGCTCTATTTTGGGCCCTTTCCTGTTTCTCGTGTATATTAATGATCTACCTCATCTTGTAAAGAATAATCATGAAATAGTATTGTTTGCAGATGACACTTCTTTAGTTTTTAAGGTAAATAGACAACAATCAGAAATTGACGATGTAAACAATGCTCTTTCAAAAATAGTAAACTGGTTTAGTGCTAATAACCTACTTTTAAATGGTAGTAAAACCAAATATGTTAGATTTTTTACAAAAAATGTGAAACAAGTGAAAACCAGTGTGGTGATGGACAATGAGAGATTGGAATTGGTCAATAAGGTTGTTTTCCTTGGTATAACATTAGACTCTAAATTACAATGGGGCCCACATATAGAAACGTTATCGGCTAGACTCAGCTCAGCAGCTTACGCCGTAAGGAAAATACGTCAACTAACTGATGTTGACACTGCGCGTTTAGTTTATTTTAGCTATTTTCACAGCATTATGTCATATGGTTTATTGCTTTGGGGTAGTGCCGCGGATGTAGACTCAATTTTTGTGCTCCAGAAGCGAGCTATCCGTGCTATTTATATGATGAGTCCCAGGGAGACACTGAGAAATAAATTTAAAGAGATAAATATTATGACATTACATTCTCAATATATTTATGAAAATCTTATTTACGTTCATAAAAATCAAACCAAATTTAGGAAAAACAGTGATCTCCATCAATTAAATTTAAGAAATAAAAACAAACTCGCTATGCATATTACTAGGCTCCATAAAATCTCTAACTCGTTCCCAGGTCAATGTATACGCTTCTACAATAAACTTCCAAACGACGCGTTTAAATTATCCATGGGTAAATTTAAGAAATATATCAAAACTAGACTATGTCAAAAGGCTTACTATTGTATCTCGGATTACATAAATGATAAAAGTATTTGGAAATGAATTGCTCTTGTTATGTTATGTTAATGATTGTATTTGTATTTAATGTAACGTTATTGGCAATTAAAAGAGTCGGCCTTGAGTTTCTTGCCAGTTCTTCTCAAGAAGCCCCGTCGCCGGAACTGGCACTTAAATTCACTTTCACATTCAAGATAGTGTGATGAAAGTGAATCTAAGCTCTGCGGATTTAGAGTAGTAATGATTTATACATATTCTTATATTTAATTTGTATGACGTTTCTAAGTGCTTTATAAAGTCCAAGGAATAAAGATATTTTGAATTTTGAATTTTGAATTTTATAAAAAAAACAAAAACCATTTAAAACCGATAGAGACACCAATTGGAAATAGTTTTCCTATTTCAAAGCTTTTGTAGTCATCTTATACACGACAGAGCTCGTTAAAAGACCCTTTAGTATTCCGTCTTATCATTGTTTAATCTATTTCAGATTTAAGTCATGAAATGTTAAATTGGAGTTGACCTGTTTATGGAGGAAGCGAGCTGGAATTTTGCATACCCGCTTTCCGACCTAACATTACATATTTATGAGTTTTGTTTCAAGTAAAAGCCGGGCGATCGCGGAAAGAAAGTCAAACATTAATGAATGCTTTAATATTCCGCACGTGTAAATAGATGAATGAATTTTTATATCTCAATCAAGTAAAATGATAACTGGTAGGATTGTGTTTTATGAGTAAAGGAATGAAATGATTTAAACAATGTATATTACGACTTGAGGAGCTTGATGGCGTCATTGCGCATGCCAGTCTAATCGATCACACAAGTTAAGGACCATTGATTGGGCCTGTCTATGGATTATTTATTTCGAGCTTGCTGTGCTTCGAAGGTCATGTTCAGCTGTCGGTCCTGGCTATTATCACTAGATAACAATCGTTAAGCCAAGTCAGTGGCTTTTGGGCGTCTTGAAAACCCCGTGTGACTTGACTCCACGAAGTTCCTCAACAGCAGTTGAAGAGCTTGATGGAACATGTCATTCTTTAAACCGCTCCGATTGATGAGAGACTCGCATGCCAACAGTGGGATAAATATGGGATAATACCAAATTCTACAAGTTAGTTGTTAGATTAGTAATATATAATCACTGCTTTTACCTACTTCATACATTATGCTGTGCCTTGAAAAGATTGATTTTAGCAAAAGGCCGACTTGTTATACACATGTTTTATGAGTATAATATATTTTCTAAATACTTCATAAACTGTACAACGAATTTAATTAGAAGAAATTAGTAGGAGTAGGAACCTTTTGGAATTTGACATATCCTCTTAGCAATGTGAGAGACACCAATCTGGCAAATAAGGCATTAAAAGCCTAAAGAGATGGCTAGTCAAGTGAAGCTCAACTGCCTTGCACCACGGATTTTAAATATCTGATACTATTGGGGACCTAAAACTGTAATTTTGTTACTTAACATATTGATTTCAATAATTTGAATTGTGGGCGTATGTAGTGTACTCGTGCAAGCTTTTAGGGTCAGTCCAAATAATATTTAAATGTCAAATATACGTATTTATTTACCATTAGACCTTTTGCGGGCACTGTCACGCTCTCCATCGACCCACATGAAGAAAAAATAATGCCGTCAAAAACATAACCTGTAAAAAACGCAAGTCTCGCATCTCAGTTCTTCTACCGTAAAAAGTTGTGAGATCCATGTAATACCAAGTCGGTTAATTTATTCAGTCCCTGCTTAAGGGACCTTCTGTCTTATGTTATTACGTAATTACCTAACCTAACAACATCTTATAGTGACCATATCAATATTAAAAATCTTTTATGTTAAAAATTAACACATTGACTTGGCCATCGCATGAGTACACAATGTATCTCACATCGTGTTTATTGTGTTTGCTTGGGTACTAAAAAATCAGGCTTCTAGTTTTATCCACAACAAAGTTAAAGGGGGTCAAAAATTGCCTGAACTGCTTCAGGAAAAGGATGGTACGGCCGTGCCGCGTTTTGGTCGACTTGGCGGTGGCACTGCCGTGCCCCCAGATACCAAAATGCCGCCTTTACGGTTGTGCCAGTGTACTGTCTATACTCCCCTAAATCTACCTGCTTTTTGGTCATCATTTGCTATTTTAGAGGTATAACAACGTAATTACTAACAAAGTAAAAGATAAAAGCGCTAACCGCCTGATTAGTTATGAATCATTGAGTAATTAACTGACCATTGCAATCGCCCCATACCGGAAATACATTCACGGATGTGGTTCGCCATAACTCAAAGAGAGAGCGCTTCCGGTACATCTGATAGCGCCGATTCACCTTTGAAACTAAAGTCCTTTTTGAACGATAAAATGCTTTTCAGGATCTGTTTTTGAACACTAATTCTGAAGCGAATAAATAAAATATACGTAATAACTGTACCCAAGTAGATACTTCTTTTATATTGATTTTGTAATATTTTTTTTTTCGCATATTATATTTTTTCGTTGCAAGAGTTGTATCTATCTATCCGCTGTTTATTGTCACTACTACTTTTTGCATACACACACACACACACACACACACGCACATGGATTACAAATAATTTATGTAGTTTATATATATATTTATTTATTTTGTACTTTACCTGGTCAGGTAAAAAAACTTACTTTCGTCTATATCTACCATCTACTTCTATCTTTGTAGTCAGGACCCAATAAATTTGTAAAGTGCGGTGAGGTTGGCTTTGTCCCTAAAAATGGGTGAGAGCAATTTACATCAGAATATAATATTGCTATAACCTTACAATCAGGCGCATAACATTCTTGAGTTCTGTTAATTTGAACATCGAAATCGTTATCTAATATCCAGATCTCGACTATATCGACATCAACCCATAAATATTACACTGTGGGATATAGATCTCCCCTCAATCAAAGGGGTTTGAAGCATACTCCACCCCGCTTCTCAACTGCGGGAGGTGTTGGTGGAGGCCAGTGTTTTCAAGGCGCCCAAATGCAACTGACTTGGCTTAACGACTTTCGCTTAAAGACAATAAGCGGAACGGACGGCTTAAGGCCCTCCGAAGTACGGAGGAGCTCGAGATAAATAAAGCCATCCATAGACAGGCTTCGGTCGCCGCTGCTTAACTTACGTGATCACTTAGATAGCGCAACGACGCCATCGAGTTCCTCTCAATCTCTTATCTTATTATCGACTATCTAGGTAACTTTAATATTTACTGAATTCACAATAGGTACAGCAAATAAACGATGGAATTATGAACAGGCAGAATAAGCGTATAGTTTGTTCCTGAGGCAAATAAAGCGTGAATTTAATAATTTTAGCAAAAAAAAACCGACACCAAACATTACTCTATATTTACGTATGTAGATACAGCCTGATGATGATGATGATGATGAAAAAATATGGGACCAATCTGGAAGTATAGGTATTCTTTCATTAAAAAAAAAAAATCAAATCGGTTTATAAATCACGGAGTAATTAAGTAACAAATATTAAAAAAAAAATGCAGCCGAATTGAGAACCTCCTCCTTTTTTGGAGTCGGTTAAAAATACATATAACCGTAGCATCAGGCGCTTAACAAATTTCTTATTAAGTACTCGCCTATATTTAGCTAAGAGTATCTCGCAGGAAGTTTATCGTGAAGGCAGTGGTGAAGGGAAGCAGATGTGACCGCGGTGAGGAAACTCGCCCGCGATAAATTATGGCTTGTCGAGCCCTTGTTGCGACGCGAAGAGAATGCTCGGCGACGTTATAACAGGCTGTTGAGACAGGAGGCCTGATGCGCTGCGAATTGTGGTGTAAATTTCCCGCTTTAGTGCGAAACTATTGGTTTCATTTATTATATTGTAGTGTAAATTGCTGCTGTGTTCGCTTTACGTATCGTATATATTATATACTAGCTGTTACGCGCGGCTTCGCCCGCGTGGTCAAGGGGAGCTGCCAATGATTTGTTTGCTTGGTTATTTTAAAAAAAAAATCATGTTAGCAATTAGGTTCCATCCGACGTGAAAGAAGGACAAACAAACAAACAAAACACACTTTAACATTTATAATATTAGTATGGATTACGAGCTGACCCGGCAAACGTTGTTGTACTATATAAATGAATGTAATAAGATAATATAATAATATGTAAGTAAGTACCTATATTACTTATTTACATCTTATTATATTACCTATATCTTATTTATTTATTTTAACACTTAATATCATATCCAACTTCATCAGGCTTCGCCCGCTTGAATGTTGGTCATCGCGTCAATCTTTTGGTGTATTTATCCACTGCCGCTTGTAATATTAGCACAGTATAAGTAATAGTACTATGTACAGTGTGGCCACTCCCTGCCGCTCTCTGGTGTCGACCTCACCTCCCCTCTGAGACAAATCTGTAGCAGTTTGTTTGACGCCGCACGCATATATGCTCATTCACGCTCTGTATAGATGATTTTTTGACGCGATTCATTGATAATTTGTGCATAGTTTCTTTTCTTTTCTTTTATATTTATGTATATGTCGTGGCCATATCGTAGATTTGCTCACTTCATAAAATTCTCGAGAATTTAATGAAATGGTCGCATTTCATGATGTGGGCAACTTAATTTGACCAGATCATTAAATCGTCAACATTTCACGATTTTGTTATCTACATTTGGCCGGATCGTATAAATAGGATGTCCATAAAATATTGAATAAAAATCCAGAATATGTTAAGAACTTGTTTAATGTCATTTAAGTTCAAATGACAAAAAGAATATGAAACATTTTTTTGTAACAAAATTAAACAATTTTTTTTATCAAACTTATTTACCTAACTGTAACTATTTTATGATATGATAAAAATGATCTTGACCATTTCTTGAAGTAACCATTTAGTTGGCCATATCGAGAAACGATTTCTTATCATTGATCTGCCCAAACTACATCATGATGTGGCCAACAGACACTGAAATATTTCATGAAATGCGACCATTTAATGAAACTCTCGAACATTTCACGAAGTGAACAAATCTACGATATGGCCACGACATTTAGATAATAATAAAAGAACAATGGCCGAAATGGACATTAAAATGCTTAGTTTGTTTGACGCCGCACGCATATATGCTCATTCACGCTCTGTATAGATGATTTTTGAAATGAAAGATGATGAGATGAAAAAAATGTAAATTAACTTATCTTTGCATCGTATAATATTAATGTAAATATTGGTTAATTTACATTTTTTTAGTATACATAAACATACATACACAAACTTATAAGTATGACGATGATTTATGGCACTGACTTTACCAAAATGTAAATTTGATGTTGACGTGAATTCCATGAACATCTTCTTCGTCAATCCAGCGGGCATTCCTATAAAATTGTATAACGAAGAGCATGTAGAGCCGGTTCCCTAAGAGACTGACCACTCTGTTATACTGTTGTTACTGTCTTTGCAATTGGCAAAACGGTCAGTTATCTTACGGAAACGATCGTACTCGTGGAATAATTATTTCATAAAAATTATACTTATACCATCGTGAACACAACACAAAAATATTATGTTTGACCGTCCGTCTACCCCCGCGATGACGTCGTACGCACTAAGCGATTTGATATCAATTAGACTGACACGCAACAACGCCTTCGAGCTCGACCTCTCCCTATCTCGATTTCATTAAATTAAAACTAGAAATTTCTCTATGACATAATGTATTCCTTAGCCGTAACGTTCATTACTTCAATTAATTTATAGTTTTTCTAAAATTCACACAAACTTCGTTTAACGACTGTCATCTAATGGCGACAGCAGGGACCGAAGCACGGAGGACCTGGTGATAATACAAACACATCCATGGACAGGCTACGGTCTACGTTGCTTAACTTGCGTGTTCGGTTAGACTGACTTGCGCAACGCCGCCACCGAGCTCCTCGCTTATTATAATTACCTACATCTCTTATTAACAGCTTAATTTCACTTAATTTCAAACATCAAAAGCTGTATTCATCCCACGTTTTATAAGGAAAAACAAAAAAGCTCTTGAAAATGGTTTATGGGGCGCAGTGTCTTAAATAATTACCTACGTGCAGACTGACCCTCATTTCAATCCGGGGAAGAACGAACAACTCAGTTCGTGCGTAACAGCTTGCAGTAACAGTTATTTATGGACGGTCCTCGAGATTTCGGCAGTTAAAAAAACTTTTTCCATTACGAAACTTAACCGAAATACGTAGCAAGAGGTAGCGAAACATGAATAATAATTAACAAGTTACAATCTCGTTTTGGAGTGGAGATTCTAACGTTTATTACCTTAGGACCGTGAAAATATAATTCGAACTTAACTACAGATAAATGATTCATAAAAAACTGTATATAACCTCATTGAAAAGCTAAAAAAGGTCGAATGGTTGGCAATGGCCACTTTGACTCCGAGGTTGCGAGTTCGATCCCCGCACAAGACAAATATTTGTGTACATAAACATGTCTTTTTGTCTTGGTCTAGGTGTTTTCTATGTATGTATTTACAAAAAAAACTTTTATATAAGTACATATATCAGTTATCTAGCACCTTAATACAAGGTTTGCTTATTTTGTGGGACTAGATTGCCTTATGTAATTTGTCCAGTAGTTTTTATTTATTTATTTCTACTAATTTGGCATCATTTCAAGGAGACATTTTGAAACGAAACCTAATCGTACATATATTAAATTTGGGAATTGGAAGTATGGAAACACATGTCACGGATAAAATTACTAATCCATACTTCCTTACTAATCCATGCTTCCTTACTAATATCACACTCCAGCCACTCCATAAAAATGTCGCGTCGTTTACTACTTGACGTGAATGGCAATGCTTATACGTTGTGCTAAATGAGAGCCAGCCCTCTGGTCAGGGGAAGCATCGGCCAAGCGCTTTGCTACTTCACTAAATAAAGCCGTGCACTCGGACCCCACGAGCCAAGCGCTTCGATACCAAATGGCTCAAATATATATTTACCAATAAGATTTAAATATTTGCTCCGCTGATGCCGCAGATCCCGACATGTAAGGGTGATGAGAAGGCGCCAGGGTATCGACGCATGTTGCATCCCACACCAAACGCCTTCCCATCTTCCATGGCAGCATCGACAATCCACCAGGTCTCTAAGTATCGTCGCATGCCAGACCATTTGGTTCCAAAACAGTGACGCCGGCGGTGGCAAGATCCCGACCAATAATGTAATTGTTACTGCCGTGAGGTAGGCTTCTGTCAGCGCTCCTGCGACATGAAAGACCATGGTGTCCGAGACGGTGCACAGCTTATCCACATTGACAGCTATGCGAAGCAATGCGTTGGGCAAGGCAACGCATGAACATTCATTTATCATTAAAATTCCCAGCATTTACGTAATCATTTCTTGTCCAAACGAGTGTGCCAAATTTCAGTTCACTCGGACTCTGGAAAGTGGGCCAAATTTAACTTGCGCGATTTGATAACAGATGCCGCAGTGAAACCCATAGGGTGAAACTTAATAAAAGCTAATAAAACCAACCAAGACCTTTCGTAGACCTAATTTACTATTATAGTACCTATATACAAATAAATTTAGATGGATATATAACATATATGTGGCTGCGAAACCAACAACAATTGGAGCGGGGTCTAGATGGCGAGCGGTGTCAAGCGGTCCCGCCGCTCCGGGGAATAAAAAAAAATATATAAATGGTCCGAGGGGATAAATCACCCTATGGGACAGGTGTAGTAACCACGGGTTAACAAACAAGAAAATTACTATAACAGAATAATAATTGGCACAATATAATCCCGAGGGACTACTCGATACGTGATCGAAATAGTGGGTGGCAGTATTGATAAGATGTATAGGTAAAAGTATTAGGCCAAATAGGAATATAGGAGCATGAGTACATGTCGCGACTAACCTGCAAGTTCCCGTAGTGTTGTATTGCTGGTTTGTATCCCAGGATCATGAAATGTAGCCACGGGTTTCACACGGCGATTATGCGCACATACCACTGTCCAAAATGGCGTCTTTTCGCCTCCACTATTGTCTCACATAATTTAGTCCACCAATATTAATGTTCTATGGCACTACACTGCGGTCAGAGAAGGCGAACCTATCTCTAAAGTTAATAATAATTACACTTATGCGCGAATATAATAACTAAAAGTTGAACTCGTGATTTCCAACTCGCGGTGCGGTGACGCGACAAATCGCGTCGATGGCGGCCGGTTCCGTCTGCGGTGCGGGGTGCGGTATGTGTTTACTTGGCGGCTCCGGCGCGCGTTCTGCCGAGACAAGTATTGCTCGGCGCGGGCGGCGAATCTCCGATAACCCTCAAATTGTCGCGCATGTAAAAAGGATGTGGGAAAGGAATTCACTGCTACCCACTGTAGACTTTTACAAATATTGCGCGCGGTTTTAAGTATAAAATTATTGGCGATAACATTTCCCCGCGACCTTAAAGGGTTACCTTTAATTAAACTACATTAAGTTAATTAAACTATTCTAAACTATTATATTCTAAGCTAAACAACAGTGAGCTATGATTATAAATTCTATTGGCTAGGCAGTGGGCACAATCGAACCACTGGACGTACTAGTTTGCCTTTAGTGGTCCGTACAGTAACAACGCGTGTAGTACCGTCCTTGGAGGGATGAACCGCTTCAACAATACCCAAGGGCCACATAAAAGGTGGAGCGTTATCCACTATAATAATTACCACTGTCCCAGGCTGAATAGGGGTAGATGGAATGTTCCATTTCGCTCTGGATTGCAATTGGTGCAAATAATCTGTACTCCAGCGTCTCCAAAAAGATTGTACAAGATTGTTCAGAAGCGAATGCCTCTCCTGTAGATTAACCGACTCCACTAGCGGTGCGGGTAAAGACAAAAGTGGAGCGGTATGGAGGAAGTGAGCCGGAGTAAGTGCCAATGGCTCCGACGGATCGCTGCTCATTGCGGTGAGAGGACGCGAATTAACTAGAGCCTCGATCTGAGTTAACACGGTTAAAAGCTCTTCGTACGAAAGTATTTGCTGACCAATAACTTTGTACAGCGTGGACTTAACCAGCTTAACCATGCTTTCCCAACATCCTCCCCAATGCGGAGAAGCAGGAGGAATGAATTTCCAGTCTATGCGGTTCCCAGAAAGCTCCTGTTGGAAGCGCGGGCGGTATTCATCTAAGAATTTATAAAGGTCGCGTAAATATGAGCGAGCTCCCACAAAATTCGTGCCATTGTCCGAGTACATACATTGTACAGGACCTCGGCGCGACAAAAAGCGTTTTAAAGCGGATAAAAAATTAATAGTGCTCAGATCTGTTGCTATTTCAATATGTAGGCAACGAGTAGTGAGGCATGTAAATATACATAGCCACGCTTTTCGGCTTTTAGCACCCCTACCACGCACTGGCGTATACAGTAAGGGGCCAGCGAAATCGCAGCCAGTATGGGTGAAAGCTTTGTCAACCTGGTTGACGCGGAAACTAGGCATGTCAGCCATTAGCGGAAAAGACGGTCGCGGTTTTGCTCGAAAGCAAGTATTGCATTTATGTATGCACTGACGGATAACTCCACGCGCTGAGAGTATCCAATACTGATGCCTGAGTAAGGACATCAGCAGTTCAGGGCCTGCATGTAAATGCTTAATATGAAAATAATCGATCATAATACGCACCACGTGATCGCGGCTTGGCAATATAATTGGATGCTTCTGCGTATAGTCGATATCGGCGTTCGTTAATCTTCCGCCGACGCGGATAAGACAGTCTTTGTCAATAAAAGGCTTTAACTTTTGCAAAGTGGGAGAACAGCGTTCATTGTTTTTCAAATTACGAGAATCTTCACTGAAATGAACATTCTGAACAGACAGCAATATCTTATTTTCAGCAAACTCTAAGTCATTACGAGTTATAACTGTGCTATGTGGCAACAGCTTCAGAAAGCGGCATACGTGCACTGTAATGCGTAGTAGTCGGGCCCAGGATGAAGTGCGCTGGGCCAGTGCGTACATGGAGGACTCTGCGGGATCCGTAGTCACAATATGCGCGAGCGGTTTGCGTTCAGGTATTTCACCTATCGAGTCGCGATCTAGTTCCTTTAGAGGCCACTCATCTAAGGGTCTCGAAGCCCACGGAGGGCCATTAAACCACAATGGGTGATCGATTAACCTGGCGGGCGGAAGGCCACGAGATAGGCAGTCGGCGGGATTTTCAACACCTGCAATGTGATGGAAACATGTGGCAGGGACGTTATCTATTATTTTTACAACGCGGTTTGCAACGAATGTCTGCCAACGGTGTGGCGAAGCGGCGATCCAACAGAGCACAATCTTTGAGTCTGTAAAGGCATACACATCGTCTATTTTAATTCGCGGGTTAAAGCTATCCAGAACCTTACGGATAAGCTGAGACAAGAGCACGACTGCACAGAGCTCTAAACGAGCCACGGAGAGCGTCTTTAGAGGAGCAACCTTCGACTTTGAACAAACCAGCCGAACGGTGATTTCATCCTCGTCTAAAACCTGTAGGTAAATGACGGCTCCGTAGGCACGCTCGCTGGCATCAGCAAACCCCAAGAGGTTTACCTTACAGCCCTGTACTATACCCAAATGGCGCGGTATGCGGATTTGACCCAATCTAGGCAACTCATTACAAAATGTCTCCCAAAGCTTCACAATATGCTGAGGGGGAGTGTCATCCCACCCACATTTCAGCAACCACAGCTCCTGAATAAGTAACTTGGCATACAAAATGGTGGGAGCGACTAAACCCATGTTATCCCATAAGCGAGCGACGGCAGACAAGATGGTCCGCTTAGTGCACTCTGGGTCCGGTGCAGTAACCTTGAAATAAAAGGTGTCCTGAGATCTGTTCCAATGCAGTCCTAAAACTTTATGTGGAACTCCTCTGTCGATTTCAAGGTCTGTAGACGCTCTATATGATTCGGGAATGTTGCACAAGACTGAATCCGAGTTGCTAGTCCATTTCACAAGGTCAAATTGACCACATTTGAATAAATTTATGAGGTCCCTAGCTGCAGCACTAGCCACAGATACATCATTGTCTGGTGAGTCGTCGGCCATTACGCTGAAGCAAATATCGTCCATATAAGTGGAATCTGCTGCAATGGCCGCAGCTTCAGGGTACCTATGTCCTTCATCAGAGATCAGCTGACGAATGACGCGGAGCGCGTGAAATGGGCTGGATTTCATGCCGAAGCAAACGCGGTTAAATTCGTATACAGATAGCGGTTCTTGCGGATTGAATCTATATAAGATTCGCTGGAACTTGCGATCGGACTGGCGGACACCGATTTGTAAAAACATTTGACGACAATCGGCAGAGAGTGCAATTGTGAACAAACGAAAATTCAAGAGTATGCATAACAAGTCACCTTGAAGGTTAGGGCCTGAATGCAAGATGTCATTTATTGACAGCCCTGTGCTTGTTTTGCTACTAGAGTCTAAAACCATGCGCACTTTGGTTGAGGACTTTCCCTCGTTGACCACGGCTAGATGTGGTATATAATAAGCGGCGGCGGAGGTGGAGACACCATCTAAGGGGGTGCTCATCTTGGTTATATATTCCTTAGCGAGATATTCACTAATTATTTCATCATAAGCGATGCGTAACTTTTCTGACGCTTCTAGCTTTCTTTCAAGGCATCGAAAGCGTCTATGTGCGGCGGAGAATGATTCTCCTAACTTAAAGACATCGTCACGAAATGGTAACGCGACGGTGTATCTACCACTAGCATCCCGTGTAGTGGTGGCACGGAAATGTTCCTCACATTCGAGTTCTTCACTACTCGAAGCGGGCGGTGATGCGGTTACTTCCTCAAGTTCCCAAAACTGCTTGAGGAGGCGGTCCAATGGATCTTGGACAATAGTACAACATGCGGAGACGGGGCAAGACGTAGCCCGTAAAGCGGGAGCGGAACCCATTATAATATATCCCAACACAGTTTGAATAGCGGGTGGTATACCAAGCACATTACTATGCACAGTACCTGGCAATAATAGGTGTGGGAATACAGACGCACCTATTAGCGGGAGTGGCAAACAAATCGTCAGCGAGCGAAAGCGGGTTCAAATGCGCAAACGCTGATAAGTCTATGGGTGCCGTAGGCAGGCTATCCGTTATGCGGTCAACTACAAGGCCTGACAAATCAAAATTAATATTTCTATTATAGCGTGAAAATATTCTAAAATTTGCAGAACCTCTAACAGACTTCTCCGATCCACCTATGCCACGAACCATCATATGTGATGGAGTTTTACTGCAACGTATACCCAAACGATTGCAGGTGTTCACAGTAATAAAATTACTCTGAGACGCGGAATCCAATAAACACCTAACTACGTGAGGAGCACCAGCACTATCGTATATAACGACCTGTGCTGTAGACAACAGGACCGTTGCGGGTTGTATCCGCGGCGCACTGCAGCCGGGCAAACCCTGCACCGCATAATATTGTGCGGCCGTGGAAGTATTACACGACGTGATGGTGGCGGGTGCGGTTTGACTTACAGTAGGTGGCGAGTTCAATTGATATGGCGTGACAGCGGAAGGGGACTGAGCGACTACATGATGTGTCGAGTTCGAAGTGCTTGGGGCGGATTTACCTTGAGTTTTATCGAAGTGCAATAAGGTGTGATGCCTTTGAGTACATATACGACACCTTTGTTTCGATTGACAACCGCGGGTTGAGTGTTTGACACTTAAACAATTAATACAAGCATTGCGCTCTTTGACACAACTGAAACGAGCGGACGGAGACAAAGTCTCAAAGGACGGACATTTATAAAAGTGATCGTGATGAGCATTAGTGCATATGCACCTATGTCCCAACTCGTTTACTACATAGCTCTGCGGGTTGGGAGCACGAGTCTGTGTGCGTGGATTACTCTGACGCATGTTGCGGGGTGTATCGGTGCTTGTATGGGACAAAGCCACCTTATATATTTTATGCTGACTCCTAATAAAGTCTACAAGATTCGCAAAGGTTGGTACCTTTACATCACGATACTGTGATTCAAATGCGCGGATAGTAGTCTCGTCCAATTTCTTTAGTGCTATATGTAGCAACATATAATCGGCGAGGTCGAATACACTGAGCGATCTAAATGCATTTGCAGCGGTGACAAACTTGTCTAAGAACGCCTCATAATACGCGGGTGAAGCGGGACCATTTAATTTTAGATTAAGCATCTGATCAACATAAGAGGAGGCGAGGGAGCGAGTATCTGAAAACCTATCAATAAGGCTTGTAATAATAAGCTGATAGTTTTCAGCGCACGGAGTAATACCAGAGAGTACAGATTGAGCTTTTGGAGATAGCTTCCCCATTAAATAATATAATCGCTCAGCATCAGTGAGCGATGCATTGCGATGAACCGTTGACTCAAAACTGGCATAGAATAAAGGCCAGCTTTTTAAATCCCCATCGAATGACATAATTTCGAGAGGAGGTAACCTAGGACCACTGGCATGCTGTGATACACGAGGTAGCGGTGATTCATCCTTCGAAGGCGGCGCGGGTTCGAGCTTTTTAACTGCTCGTTTAATACAACAATATAACTCGTCGAAGGATTTTAGCGGTTGGTAATTAGGCAAGGCACCTGGTTTCTGCTTCAGAATCAAGCGATTGTGCTCATTGACTATATTTTTGTACTCTAAACGATTATCTTCCAAAGTGTCGACTGATTCTAAAAATATTTCCTTATGCATCTCACTCATGTGAGCGAGTTTTGATTTTTCATAAGTCTCTTGAACGAATTCGAAGAGATAATTACGTCTCGCTTCTAAAAGTGCTAACTCACTGTCGTCCATGTCCGCGGGAGGCTTATCTTTATTATTTTTTGCCATATTAAAAGCGCGATATAACAATAAAAATTATTAATACAATAAAAGCATATAGGTAACCACTTTAAATGCGTAGGTACTGTTATGCGCGAAATATAGGAGTGAACCGGCTATAAATAAGCCGTACCTACTAGAAAATCAATATGCATTTGATATTAGAAAATTATATAAACAAATAAAGTGATAGGTCAAATATGACCCAATGTGGGTGATGAAACTAAATTAAATAGTAGGCCAAGTATGGGCCGATGCGAGTTGTGAACTAAATATAAATATAAAACGGGATTCAAATAAAACGATAAGTGAATAAAATTAAATGCGGGTATGGGATGGTTCGAAAAACCAATCCGACTAGACCGAAATGGATGAATCAAGATTAATCCGGCTCGAAGGACCAAATGGAGCGGCGAGCGGGTCTAGATGGCGAGCGGTGTCAAGCGGTCCCGCCGCTCCGCGCGGGTGGGGAATAAAAAAAAATATATAAATGGTCCGAGGGGATAAATCACCCTATGGGACAGGTGTAGTAACCACGGGTTAACAAACAAGAAAATTACTATAACAGAATAATAATTGGCACAATATAATCCCGAGGGACTACTCGATACGTGATCGAAATAGTGGGTGGCAGTATTGATAAGATGTATAGGTAAAAGTATTAGGCCAAATAGGAATATAGGCATGAGTACATGTCGCGACTAACCTGCAAGTTCCCGTAGTGTTGTATTGCTGGTTTGTATCCCAGGATCATGAAATGTAGCCACGGGTTTCACACGGCGATTATGCGCACATACCACTGTCCAAAATGGCGTCTTTTCGCCTCCACTATTGTCTCACATAATTTAGTCCACCAATATTAATGTTCTATGGCACTACACTGCGGTCAGAGAAGGCGAACCTATCTCTAAAGTTAATAATAATTACACTTATGCGCGAATATAATAACTAAAAGTTGAACTCGTGATTTCCAACTCGCGGTGCGGTGACGCGACAAATCGCGTCGATGGCGGCCGGTTCCGTCTGCGGTGCGGGGTGCGGTATGTGTTTACTTGGCGGCTCCGGCGCGCGTTCTGCCGAGACAAGTATTGCTCGGCGCGGGCGGCGAATCTCCGATAACCCTCAAATTGTCGCGCATGTAAAAAGGATGTGGGAAAGGAATTCACTGCTACCCACTGTAGACTTTTACAAATATTGCGCGCGGTTTTAAGTATAAAATTATTGGCGATAACAACAATATTCTCTCTGAACTGGCATCGCAGAACAAATAGCATGATGCAAATCTACCACATATCACTACATAGTATAAAACAAAGTCGCTTTCTCTGTCCCTATGTCCCTTTGTATGCTTAAATCTTTGAAACTACGCAACGGATTATGATGCGGTTTTTTTTAATAGATAGAGTGATTCAACTGGAAAGTTTATATGTATAATATATGCATAACATAGTAGAAAAACACTGATAATTTAGAGGTTTCTAATGTGATGTCGTAAATAAACACAGTTTTTTGCTCTTTCATTGCAAACGCTGGCTGAACCCAACGAGATAGATCAAAATAATGTAGTACAGTATTGTTCACCTTAAAATGGTCTACAAAAAAGTTCGCGATGGTATATGTCTATCTCTTAGTGGTAACACACAATAACCGTTATTTTATCCTTTGCTTTTTACAAGAAATAATGCCTTATTTACGAAGCGATTTTAAGCAATACAGAATTAATCCTTATCCAATTAAGTACCTTAAATACATTGCGCATTTAATATAGATCAATATGGCCCTTCACAGCATGTAATTTAAATTAATAGTTTAGAAGATATTACACATTTAAAATGCAGGGACATAACGGCTGTGGCGGTACCGGCCGCGGAGCCGGCGGCGTGTGCCTATAACTGGGGAAGGACTGGATAGGACAAATCGCAAAGACCTTCTGTCGTACATTTAGTATCAGCATTGCACCCGTGCGAAGCCGGGGCGGGTCGCTAGTTATTACTAAATATTTACAATTAAGGGCTGTGGATGTGTTATATTTTGTTTTATTGGTTATTTTTTCTGAGAAATTATATTCATTATAAGTACCTACATCAAGTGCGTATTAGATAAATTTTATTGGAAATGGCTGACAATCAAGACTCAAGGCAGAGTCTTAATTTGTCAGTAACTAGGTATGCAAATGTATTGCTGTATTTCTATTTTACATTATTAACTTTGTTTTGTATGTACTTTAAGCGTGTACATTATATTATAATATTAAATGAATAAATAAACAATACAACATACATTAAACTTTACTAACTTTATAGTATAACAAAGTCTTGGCAAGAGCGGGATGCAGGGTAATTGTGTAGAATAACAGCAAAGATTGGGTTGGCTCATGCCACTCGGGCAACATGAGCCAACTTCAAGTGGCAAGTTTCATACGAGTTTGCTAGCTACGATAACACGCAAGGATATACGTTTAATAGAAGTTCTAATGGAAAATAGTTTCAAATTGTATTTTAGGGTGTAAGTCGAGGCTCTGGCGACTATGGCGAAAGAAGAGGTAGCGTATTCTTAAGCAGTCTAACTGGGGAAGTACTTCCATTTCACAGAATATCGCAGCCACATAATAATTCCCTTGAGAGTTATTATGTTCGGGTGAGTGAGACAGGCCACCAGTAAGAAGGAAGTTGCTGAGTTGGCAGCAACGCAGCAAAGGTGCTCGAGCGATATTACATGATATGGCTACGGTACCCGCTTCATATCAGACGAGCCATATATCTGCTAGTTGCAAACGACTCTGACGATTTCGATAAAATTTACTATATTTTTAGAGATTTATTGGTTCAAAAATCGATAAACCTAGGTATCAATTCTAGAAAAAAAAAATCTCCTAAAAACATCAAAGCTCGATCCATGTTCTGAAAGTAAGTTGTACGTCGTAGGGCACGTTAAGCCGCCAGTCCCGGCTGTTGTAATTAGAAGAAAGTCGTTAAGCCAGTGGCCTTTGGGCTGACAGTTACATAAACAAAGCCAAGGTGAGTTGCTAGTTAATCATAAACGTAAATTAATTATTTATAGGCACATCTTTCACTTCTAGCAACTTTAGTTGTAACGGAAATAACAGCGTCTCGAAATTGTTGCCTGCAGTTTGCGGCTCAATTTAGTACTTAATTTAATAGTTTATCTACAATTGTATAGTTTATGGGCGAATACTCGGTTAACGACTTTGTACAAATGTATAATGATTTAATTTTGTTCAGTCCAGCTACCTCAGGGTAGTTTTCAGAAATTAATAGGCCTAAATAAACACAATGGCTTCGTTATTGCAATGTTTAAGTTTTGAAAATTGGACTAGGGTTTTCGAGTTGAAGTTCTATATTAAAGTTTATTAACTTAATGAATTGTTCTACGGAAGCACAACGGAAGTTAAGATGTGAATAAATATCTGTATATTCGCAGTTATGACTACAGAATACATAACCATAACCTTTATTTACTTGACGCTTCTACAGTGAAAGTAAAAGTGAAGAAGTGAGTTTGGCTTTGGCTGAAAACCAATTTTACCTGCATAAAGGTTTTGAACTAAAGCCAATTTCACCTTGCACGTGCCAATTGCACGCGGTGCCCCTGTTGACTGTAAACGAGGCTCTGACGAAAAGAAAAGTAGGGCATTACATATTTTGTATGCTGTCCGACCGGGGAAGTACCCCCCACCTCATAGAATACCACAGCCAAATGACAAATTCCTTGAGAGTTCTTGTGTTCCTGGAAGTGAGTAGGGTTACCGGAGAGGAAGGCGTTGCTGCAGTTGCAGCAGGGGTTGCGGTGCACGAACAATATTTCATATTGCGAGCGTTAATATGGTTACTTAACATCGGGCACATGCTTGTCTGCTATCCGATGTAGTATAAAACAAAAAAAAAGTATACACAGATATATTGATTCGTCTTTGATGCCTGGCGTATAGAGGTAAAATAAAATGTGTGATTTTATTACAAGTCTAATATTATTATATATTTATTTTGATATAAAATATACAGTATAAGCGATATATCTATCTGTACATAGTGTCTGCTACCTGACGGATCCTTTATCAAAATAACCAAAGATCAGAAATGCACAAACTATTAAGTACATTCACCGATCACTTTAAAAGTGGTGTAAATATTAGTGTGACAAAAATAATTGTTTGTTCTTTTGAACAAAGTAAGCTTCTGCTTTGTTTAAAAACAACACGATATACTGTCGAGAGTCATAAGTGCAGTCACCCACGAAACTGACGTTTAATTTTGAATATTTCACGCGCATAGAGAGAGGGCGTGTATATCTGAACTTTCGCTCTGATGAAGATTTCCGTATGTTTGTGTGCCATGTGTCCGACGAAAATACGTGAATGAGCCGATTAATTTAATTAATTAATTAATTATATCACGCATTTATTATGATATTAAAATTCTCGTAAATATAAATAAATAATATTTCTGGACAATTTACACAGAGCCATCTATTCCCAAATTAAGCGCAAAGCTTGTACTATGGGTGCTAGACAACTGATAAATGTACTTAAATACATTTTTTTGTAAATACATACATATAATACATAGGAACCTCCCCAACCCGTCTGTCCAGCGTGGGGAGTGTAGGCCAAATCCTCCTGTCTGTGACGGACGAGAGAGGATCGTGCTCCTGTAGTGGACACTAAAAAAAATGACCTGATTATGAATTAAGTGTACATTATAAATTAATAATATCGTAATAAATACATATTTGATTCAATGTTAAGGTACACGTAGGTGGTACTCCATTTATGACCTTTGACTCTACATATAATATTACTACTCGGTGATTATTAATGTTTATATTATATAATATAAACATTTACTTATTTCATTTAGTAATAATATGTACTGACAGGATTGGTTTAAAAGCGATCTAGGAAATAATAAGACAGCCGCTTAGCTCTACAGACATTGTACGGAAGGCTACGAGCATGTCTCTAGGGACTCGTAGACCGTAGAGCTACGAGTCGTAGCACCACCGCGCCGTAGCGTACGGTAACGAAGCTAGAGCTTCAAGTATTCAGAATAGTACATAAAAAAGGGTTTAAATAATTATGTATTTTTTTTTTATCACTAAGGTGGCAAACTAGCGTACGGCCTGCATGACAAAATGCAGTTATGGACGTCTGTAACACCAAGACCATTACTTGCGCATTGCTGGTACTGTAAGAACCTCTTCACGCCCATTTTAAACAACCCTCTAGTGATAATCATAAACATTTCATTCCCCAGCTTGATAGTATGTGGACAAAACTTCCTTGTTGTGTTCCTGAGAGTGAATGCGGTCACCAGTTATCAGAAAATGTTGCATTAGCAGCGGGGGTGTCAGCACGCTAGCAATACTCGTTTATTACGACCGTCTGTGGGCTACGGTAACCGCTCCATATCAGGCGTGTCGTATGATTGTTTCGTACCCACAACCCTCAAGGGAATTGTTATTTCGCTGTGGTATTTTGTGAGGTGGAGATAGTTCCCCAGACGAGTAGTTTATAAATACACTGTACTCTATCTCTCACCAGGGCCTCCTTCGCTTGTCGGCAGCATCCAGGTTAGGTTGACTTTGGCTCTAAAAGGTGAGTCACTTACACCCCAAAAATAATGTAATATAAAAAATGCCTGCTCGCTCTATGTATTTTTAACTCAATGTTAAGACGAACGTAATCAGTATCGTTCATCGCCCCACGCAACCGGTAGTTGGATTTCTTGAACCGTGAAATTTTATCAAGAGAATTAATCTCCTGAAACTTTCCCCTTGGACACCGTCTCTTTATTTTTTAATTCCGACGAAATTGATTTCAGCCTTTTTTAGTATTTAACCTTTGTGTATTTGTAAACGAAGGTCAGCTTTGATGTTACCAAATTTTAGATTAAGTTGTTATTGGGAAGTTTTTCATGGAAATATTTCATAAATATTTAATACTAGTCTTATCCTATAATTACTGCATAGTTGTAAAACATTTAAGAAACACTTCAGCCGCGCTTTAGATTTACATAATTGTTACTGAAAAAATAAAATCTCTTCATCAGAGAATCATTAAATTAGGTAAACTCACAGAAAATTAAATATTTACATTTGTGGATAGACCAAATAACATTTTTATTGGTGGCACCACAGTACATCTATACATTGTTGTCAAAAATTACATAATAATCTTTTCTCAGCGGTATATTTGGTGGACAAACTCGCACATGAGTCTTCTGATGGTAAGTAAACCATAGACAAATTACACACCGCCATCTAGTCCTAAACTTAGGTAAAATCAGTTGATCCGTTGCCAACCTTTTTAGGGAAATCAACTCTTTTACTGGTTATTTTGCGATAGTCAAACTTACAGGCAATTTGACCTTACTACTTTTCGTACTTCTGCCAAAAAAGCAACGCAAAGTTCGCAAAGTAGTGTAGATCAAAATGCCTGTAAATTTCACTTTCAAAAATAACACCTGAATCAATTAACAATCAATAATCACTTTTCTTGAAATCTCCCAAGTAGTATTTCTTTGAGAACACCGTTGAGGGAAGTTGTCTTCCTTTAAAGTTCCAACAAATGTCAGCAATCAACATTACACCGCATAACTTTCACTCTGTTTTAAACTAGGTACTTAATTTTTTTAAAAAACAATATTATTGCAATAATATTGTTTTCAGTGACGCGCAATTAAATTTCGCGAAACGTTTCCTTCTCACTTAAGTTAGTAGCTATTCAAATGTGTTATTATTGTAACAACATGCAAAAGGCGTCGGTGTATTTCCTATTTTCCAAGGCGCAAAGCTGTTAATAGACCTTTTACACGTGATGAGAAAACATATAAATGTGTATTATTTGATTTATTCATGTATAACTTTTGACACATAACTATCAAAAGTTACGTTCAAGTTTAAAATGTATGAGTGTTAAAATCAAACAAATTCAATCCATATTGCCATCCAATCCATATTGTTTCCAGCAATCCATCAAACCATATTGCTTTATCTTGAATCGGCTGAATTATCTTAAGGAGTACCTACATATCATAGATTAACAATTGGTCGCCGCTCCGCTTCGACTAGATGCCGCACTATTTAAAAACAACAGCTCCGTGAATGCGGCAACTCAATATTGTAGTGTGCGTAAAACGATGCTAGTGTGCGTGAAGAATTGTATTGAAACTGATGGGCTGAGATGCTAGTGTGCGTGAAGAATTGTATTGCAACAGGTACGGCGAGTTCGGCGTAGTATTTGTTACCGCATTTTACAATTGCGCCGCGGCATCTAGTCGAAGCGAAGCGGAGACCAATTCATAATCTAAGCTACATATATTTATTTTATTTGTTTTAAACTCCGTTGACCATAGAGTCACTTTACAAAAGTGGACTTATTGCCAAGATTATTCACTTCCAGTCAACCTTTGGGAAAAGCAGATATGACACGAATATGGTTCACAAAACAACAATAATGAAAGTATGTACTATAAATACCCTACCTATGAAAACATATATATATACATACATTATACATACTGATCTGATCACATTTTTACATTTATTATTTTTAATCTTCGGTTACACACCTGTTGTAAAACAGAGAAATAACATATATTTACAATTTTTTATTTAGTTTCGCCGTATGTAATCAAATCTTGCAAGTTCAATTGATTCACTTAACTTTGATTGAGCTGAAATATTGACACACTCGTTTGATTTACTTTTTAATACAATATAGCGGCCTTTACAAACGAACAATTTATAATTTCCACATAACTCCTATGACAAAGTACGTAAAGCGCCCGTTACCAACTGTTATGAGTTTCCAATAAACGAATGAACGAACAAATGAATGAATATCTTTGTTTGCCAGAATAAGGTTTTTGTACAGTTGTAATTTTGTCAATATATTCCATATTATTCTGTCATCGATGATGACGTGCAAATAAACATAGTAATTGAACTGTATAAATCATAGTAAAGCAAATCACAGTCAATACAATTTTAAGTTATTTTTTTTGTTACTAAGTAATAAAAGCTTGTTAAGCAAATCACAGTCAATACAATTTTAAGTTATTTTTTTTGTTACTAAGTAATAAAAGCTTGTTTATATTTTTTTATTCCTATTTCAAAGTAAATTAAAAAAAAAAACATTAGTCACAATCTTCAATTAGTCAGTCCGTGACAATAAAAATTACCATATGTCAAGTATGACCCCAATGCTTGTTTGCTATGTGAGCGTCTAAAAGAAAGTTTTTGTTGTGTAAGTGATTCATCAACATCTTTGAACCAAAGCCAACTTCACCTGCACGCGGTGCACCCTGCTGACCGACAAACGAAACTCTGGCGAAAAGAGAGGTAGGGAGTGTTATTGTAAGCTACCCGGCTGGGGACTGTACCTCCACGTCACAGAATACCGTAGCCAAATAATAATTCCATTGAGGGTTGTTGTGATCCTGCGAGTGAGTGAGGTCACCAGAAAGGAAGGAGATGCTGCGTTGGCAGCGGGGGTGGCAATGCGCGAGCGATATTTTATGTTGCGAGCGTTAATATGGCTACGGTAACCGCTTCATATCAGGCGGGCCGTATGCTTGTCTGCCACCCGACTTAGTATAAAAAAAAAAGTAAGAGCCACTAAGAGTAAAAGCCTCTTTAGCAGGTCGCGGGGGCGTAGTAAACACCGGTGTGTGTTAGTGCAGCCTAACGTGTTATTATCGTCCCGGCCACAATAACATGTCTTCACAAAACTATTGGTTGTGACTCGTATTCGCGTATTTTGTTGTAAATATTTTAAATTAATGTATTTTTTTTATTAGGTAAAGTTGCTTTTTTTTATATATGTGTATTGTTTTGTAATTATTTATATTAAATACATATGCATATATTATATCCTTAGGTATATTGTAAATGTGAATGTGAGATTGTTTGTTAAGCTTATGCTTTCACGACGAAACTACTCAACCGGTCATCATGAAACTTTGTACACATTCTCAAAGTTATTAGGAAGGACATAGGATACTTTTTATTAAAAAAAAGTAAACACGGATGAAGCCGCGGGTGGAAGCTAGTACATATATAAATGATTTACTAGTACTATAAATTGAAAGTGATTTTGATTATTTGCTTTTTCCACTTTCACGCCTTAACTACTAAATTGTGTGCCATTGAATTTTGCATACGTTATATTAAAAGTCCATAATAAATAATAGGATACTTTTTCCCAAGGGATCACCAAAAGTTTGGCGCTATAACCACTACATAGTACTATTACTTATACTGTGCTATAACGGACATTCATGCGGGCGAAGCCGCGGTCGGATATTAGTAGGACATTAGTATTTATATATATGTAGTGACGATCTAACAAACAGCTCTATTGATTTCGATGTTTACGATATAGGAATTTACGGGGGCGAAAAATCTTTCTAGCTAGGTATTCTAGGAAAAATTGTTTTCTTCGAAAAAAGGCCGAGAAAAGCTCCACCTACATTCAATATCACCCCTCCTATTAACAATATCTGTGAGGAAATATGTTAGCTAGTCAAAAAGAGAACCCTTTATAGGATAGTTCCCATTTTAATAATACTTTTACATGAATATCAATATGCGTAATTTAGACAATAAAGTTGTACAAACAAACAAATGTCACTTTCCTTACATTATTTCCTTATATTTTGTATTTGTATTATGTTGGGATAATCCGGTTCTCCTAAAAAAATTGCTTTTTGCAGCTTTGCTCGGTAATTAAACATAATACAATCTGTTTTCAGATTCCATACAGTCATATGGTAAGTCCATACAAATGCCGCATCAGTATTACATATACAGATATTTGTGCATAGCGCAATTAAGTAAGTGTACGTAGCGTATTTAAGTGAGTGTGCGTGCGGCGTCCAAAAATTTGAACAAAATTCATCGAAAGCAGGCGAGGTCGGCCCGGGAGAGCGGGAGAGAGTTGTCCATACTGTACGGAAGTACTATCACTTTATAATACTGTGACCCACAGAATATATAAGTTTTGATATAAATGTATGTAATACAGTACAGTGTGTTTTGAACTAGCACGCACCGGCTATCTGTAAGCAGATAATAGGGCTTTTTATGTTCACCTTAACACCTAAGTGAAGCAGAAACTTATTTAAAGCGATGTTTCTTGGCTAGCCAAGAAACATCGCTCGCTTGTCCACCCTCGCGTGTAATTAATAATTTCTTAGCAACGTCCTTAAGATAGCTTTCCTTGATGCAGCAACAAAACGGGAGCCCACCACACATTTCCACCACTGTGTAGCCAGGATTAACATTGGCTACCAAATTAACAAAAAAGGCAATGAACAATGAAGTCCAATGGAGTACCGGGAAAAAACTACGGCTGCCTTGGAACTCATAACGAATTTTATCAGAAGAAATTAGTAGGAGTAGGAATATTTGGAGTTTGGTTTGTTGGCAAGTCAAACATAGTGCCAACAGTATTCCGAGTTTCAATTTTTTTTTAAATAGAAGATCTGTGTGATATGAATATAGCATCAATATCTACCCACGGCTGGATATCGACCAAAGCGTTCCACAATAATTCGACCTTCCGTATTCCGCATACTGCCGATTTCAGCTGTTTTTTGAGGTAATCATCATATGAATATTGTACGAAACAAGAAACCCTCATTTCCCAATATTACAAACATCTTAACCTTTATTTTATGTATAGATAATCTCGCTAAGTTGGCAATAAAGCGTTTGCTGTTGCATTTATAATCCGCGCCCCCTCGTTTTTCGATACAGCCTCGATTGGTAATGAAAATTCGAGATGTCTCGACGAGGATTTGCCGGGAATTGTATTGGTTGGGAGAAAAGGATTTTCCTAAATAAGAGTAATGGCGTCTTTGACGTATTCTTTTTGTGTTCGAGGGATAATGTTATTAGAATTATAGAATATTAATAACGTTGCCATCAAATAGATAAGCGAGATATCATCTATGAGGGCAGAATCAATAAATGCATATACTAAATATAGTTGTTAAGGAAACGTATTCATAAATTATAAGTGAATCTAATAACGAGCAATAATAATTCAATCTCACCCAGTTATAATAAAAATAATAATACAAAATTTCCTACAAAAATAAGAAAAATATAAAGGCGAATCAGCATATAACATTCTCTTAAATAAATAAAAAACTAAGTTCTAATAGACATACCCGTGTCATGACGGCTGCTTTTCATTGTTTATTTGATTTCATTACAGCTGCTATAGTAATTGGTTGGCATCAGGCGGGCCATACTCATACCTCTGTTTCTCACTAGTGTGTATAAAAAAACTCTAACGTCGTCTAATTTTGTAAAGTTAATAGGACACCAAGCACAGCTTGACATTATTTTGTATCTGTCACTAAATATCTTCAAGCGCACTATTGCGAAACCGAACGCAATAGTGCGCTTGAAGATACACTATCAAACGCAATGCCCCATAAACTATGCATACGCATTTAAAAAGAACTTCTTCATGTGTATTTTGGCTTAAATAGTGCTGAATGGGAAGTTACCTGGGGATTTCGATCGGGATTTCCTGGCACAGACCCATCATGAATGAATAACGGTGCGCATCATGAATCTTTTATAAGCCGCTTGCCATGATACGTCACACGATGCTCATATCCCTGTCGACGACAGATCAACTCAGCGAGAAAATTCGCGCGACAAACGTTTTTACACGGCTGAGTCGATTGAATAAGTTGTTAGATACACTTATATGGTATAAGAAAATAACAGTATTTGGAACTTACTCGTATTTTTACTTTCAATGTAATACCCATTTTGGATTTAAAACATTTTTTATGCATTAATGCTACCCAGTGTTATATCTCGACGTGTGCAGTTTCGATTAACATAATTATTTTTTTTAAATAAAAAGTTCAACAGAACTAATTACGCTCTTGTGTTTCAGGGCAGTGCTGAGAAAATCTTCTATAACTAAATACTTTTTCAAACCAACTTCCAACTTATTTCATTTTTTTTATGTTAATATACTTTTACTTCTAAATCAGTCGTTTAGTTTTCTCACCTTTCGTACATCCAGTTTTTTTTAGAAATTGTTCGAACATACTTAGTATAATATTTTAGTTACTCCTTCGTATACACTTATACCACAATATATAATAGAATAATAGTAAATCAACTCAAATTAAATCGACACACACAGACTCGCGTCGTCGTCCGCTAAACGCTGTCATTATACGCTGCACATTATGAAGCTGACTTAGGCTGAGCGCACAATGGATAATTATCGTGAGCGATAGTTAAGGTTACGGCATTGCTACCGAAATATTATAATATACTCTTATGCTGCTGACCTGCTGCTCATCAACTAACTTTCAATTATGTTTTCTGTTGTTGGTTGCCGCCGTTCAGTCGCTTGAGCAGCAAAGTTTTTTTTTTTAAACTTGCTATTTATTTATTAATATATATAATAAAATTAACTATTATTTTCTTCATGGCACGAAAGGATCTAGAATAGTTAGTATTGATCATAAAACGCGCCGTAAAATGTCCTCACGTAAGATGAACCAACAATTCAGTAGAGCTCACGGGGAACCATTAATTACAAACAGGGTTCGCAAAAATTCCGATATTTATAATGAATCATGCGTTTGTAAAGATGCGATTTTTGATTTGATAATAGCTTTATTTAATAACTGCTCTGCCAAAAGTGTAAAATAAAACCTGAGTATACTACAATAAACCTTATTACTTAAAAAGTATTAAACGTAAAATCGATTTTTAGCTGAGACAATAAACATCAATTGATATATATCAATCATTTATATATCACGAGATATAAAATGACAACATAAAAGCAATTGTTGTGGAAGTCATATGGAGAGGCCTAAGTTTGCTGAACATATGTGCCTTTCGACCAAAATGATAACTGTGATATAAATCCCTCTACAGTGTAGACGCTACACTGTAAGGGGATTTATCATCACAGTACACTGTAGAGGGATTTGTCATCACAGTTCTACCACTAGAGTTGTATTTACCTACGTTTCGTCTACCAGTTGCGATAATAAATAGTGTGAGGCCAGCCTTCGAGTCATGCCTGTGCTGTGTAAGTGCGTTGAAATTTGGTGTTAGTATTATCTTGGTAACTTATAGTTTTATTATTCTTAGATACTCTTAGCATTTTTTTTTATAATACGCCGGGTGGCAGACAGACAAGCCTGATGTGATGTGAAGCTGTTACCCTACCCATATTAACGCTCGCAACATTAAAAATATCGCTCGCGCGCCACCACCCCCGCTGCCAACGCAGCACCTCCTTCCTTTCTGGTGACCTCACTCACTGGCAGTAACACATCAACCCTCAAGGGAATTGTTATTTGGCTGCGGTATTCTGTGAGGTGGAGGTACATTCCCCAGTCGAGTAGCTTACAATTACGCTCCCTACCTCTCTTTTCGCCAGAGCTTTCTTTTTTGTCAGTCAGCAGGGCGCACCGCGTGCAGGTGAAGTTGTCTTTGATTCAAAGATGTTGATGTATCACTGACACCCCAAATGTTATTGAAGTAAGTAAATAAATCAAAAGATTTTTCAAGCACCTACCAAAACCCAAATCTGTACCACACAATAAAAAAGGCAGTAAACATTATAAAGAGTGAAATACTGAAGATGAAACTCATAATATCGCTAAAGAGCTTCATTTGAGAAGGCGTAAAAGTCACGTACCTCGAACAAGTGTACAGGTTCGCCGATCGAATCGTAGCCCGGACATGCTTACCCCATCCGATAATGGCGTCGGATTTATCAAATATTCAGCGCCTCCGACCTTATTTATGAGTACCTCCATGCTTACGAACAAAAGCTTTATGTTTCACTGTTCATTGTTTAGAATAAAAACAGAGTTGCTCTGATATATTTCATGCGAGAATTAAAACCGCGGCACATGCTGTAAAATGGTGCGAGCAAATATGAATTCAATAAATTGTTTGTTCCGGTTTTTTTTTTAATTTGTAAAATTATTTATAAAAATTAAGCCGTTTGTGTACTTAATATTTAATTACATTTTATAGGTTGTGAATATTAAATCCATTCATATACGACGAGCTCGGTGGCGTAGCGGTCAATGACGCGGCTTCGACACTAACGCTCGTGGGTTCGATTCCCACATAAGACAAACATTTGTGTGCATGAACATGTCTGTTTGTCTTAGTCTGGGTGTTTTCTATGTATCATAAGTATGTATTTACAAAAAAAAATGTATTTACGTATGTTTATCAGTTGTCTAGTATAACACAAGCTTCGCTTACTTTGGAGCTAGATGGCGCTGTGTAATTTGTCTGCCAATATTTATTTATTTATTTATTATTTATCAAGCTATAACAATTAGGGAGGGGCTCGTTGGCATCGTTGCGCGTATCAGTCTAATCGAACACGCAAGTTAAGCAACGTCGACCGTAGCCTGTCTATGGATGGGTTTACTTACTTCGTACTCCTTGTCCTCCTCCGTGCTTCGGAGGGCACGTTAAGCCATCGCTCCCGGCTGTTGTCATTAGATGACAGTCGTTAAGCCAAGTCTTTAGGCGGCTTGAAAACACTGGCCTCCGCGAACCCGCAATTGAGCAGTGTGATGCAGTATGCTCTAAACCCCTTCAATTTAGGGGAGGCCCGTGACCCAGCGGTGTGATGAATAAGGGTTGACGAAGAATATTTTGTTTAAATCTAAGTATTTATACATTACGTGTCGATAGTCATTACATATCTATCATTTAAAAATAGATACCGGATTAAAAAAAAATACCACTGGAAATTCTAAGGTTGCATAACAAAATAAAAGATATCGGATAGTTGCCGGATATCAGTTTCATCTCTAATTTCCTATCATCTAAAATATTAATGACAAATAATTAATAAGTTATACGTAGGTAGAACGTTCGGAAACGGATAAAATGACCGGTCGTATTTACCGAACAATCAGGCGTATGTTGATATTTCCTATTTCCTTTTTTACTGCTTCGTATTTTTACACCACTAAGGTGATAAATAAGCCTAATGGGAAGCAGTTACCGCAGCCTATGAACACGTGCAACACCGCGGTCATCAGTCCTTCACACTTTACTCTATATGCTCCGTAAAACCTCTTCACGCCCTTTTTCAAAAATTCCATGTTCCAAGTGTTTATGATTATAATAGAGAAATAACATTTTAGTTATTGTCGCAGACACACGCAATAAGTCTTTTTGTGAATTTATTTAATTTTGAGATAATAATCATTGAGATAATAATTCTTTATTGTGGTATATAGGTATGTAAATGTTGTTATTGATACAACAATACTTACAATATAAATAGACATAAATATGTATTTAAGTCTCTGAAATATGTAAGACTCGTCAGTGAATATGACGCCAATTTGACTACGCCCCTGTTAGACATTTTTTCATTAAATTAAGGAGCTGATCTTATTTATTAGGTGACAGATCTAGATATTATTTTGATGATCAAATTTTACATTTACGATCATGTTTTACATTTCCGATAGCTATTTAGGAAATGTATAGATTTCCTAGGAAATGTGTTTAATATAATTTATTTCACACATTTCCGAGCGATTTAGGAATTACATACATTTCCTAGGAATTGTATATAATGACGGATTACATACATTTCTGGTAACATATATACATACACGGAAGAGTAAGCAAACTAAAAGTTTTAAAATAAGTCTCACAGGAACTAGTCTTACGCAATCCACATATCGCTCTTACACATCGTTTTTGCGCCTTGAACACCATATTTATGTTGGTGGAATTTCCCCAGAAAATAATTCCATTGCGCAGAATAGAAGCGATGTAACCATTATAAGCAGTAACTGCTGTAATACTGCTGTACTGTAACTGCTGTAAATTTTGTGGTTTAAAATGAAACGTGACTACACGCGTTGCAAATTTTTGAAGTGATGGGATGCATTGTTTCCGACCAACCCCTCTAGACTACAAGCTAGTGGCCGTAGAAACAGATAATATATTTTTCGGGCTACACCTCAAACAAGGAAGATTTAACTTAAAGAACTTAGTTCAAACTGGCGATAGCTGAAGTACGCACTTCAGCTATCCTTGTATCATTGATTTCCAGATTTTTTTTTGCTATATTTTACTTAAAACTACAGTCTACGAGTATATTTAAAAGCTTTTCATTTATAGCACTTAAAATCATCTTAAATAAATCTTAAGCTTAAATATAAACCAATGTGTAGGCTTACGTAATTTCTGGACATCGCGTTGCAGCGTTAATAAAATTAATAATTTATACTTATTTATGAATGTTTTGTTTGTTAACTATGTATAATAAGCGCAAAGTAAGTGTAACTAGACAAGTCGGTGTAAAAATTATTAAAAAAAAAAAAAATGTTGCCCAATAGAATGTTCAATTACTTGGTGTTCTGAACAGCTATGTCTAATAGCCCCTCGATCGCTGAGAATGCAGGCTGCCAAACGAGATTGGCGTAACAACGCATAACGGAATCCGTCTCTGTTTATGTTTACTTAAATATGCGGAAGGAAACATCGAAATAATAATTGTTCTTTTTTCATTGTTACTTTTAATATTATGGAATACTGGATATGTCTATGGATTGGTTTATTTATCTCCAGTTCCTCCGTGCTTCAAAGGGCACGTTAAGCCGTCGGTCCCGGCTATTGTCATTAGATGATAGTCGTGTCATGTCAGTGGCCTTTGGGCGGCTTGAAAACAATGGCCTCCGCCAACCCAAAGTTGAGTAGCGTGGTGGAGTATACTCTAAACCCCTTTGATTAAGGTGTCTGTGTAATCGCAACAGTGGAATAATAATGGCGACCGAGAGCATCCATGGACAGGCTACGGTTGACGTTGCTTAACTTGCATGTTCGATCACACAGACACGCGCAGCGACGCCATCGAATACGGTACGGTGCTCTAGATTGTTATAATTATCATCTCCATATAATCTTCATTATAAGAAAACTTATTAATATTTTCACTACGCCCTTCAAGGAGAATCTTCATTATAAGAAAACTTATTAATATTTTCACTACGCCTTGAAGGGCGTAGTGAAAATATTAATAAGTTTTCTTTCGTTGGAGACTCTTCATATTTTAACTTAATGTTTTTCAATTGGTCGGACCGTCATTTTTTTTCTAATTAATTAGCAGCCTTTCACGACAAATGCCCTTTGACATGCTGCTTATTTGCACCTTAAAAGCATAGCCATTAGCAGAATGAACGTCGGAATGAATAGAGGTCATTCAAGAGATGTCGTCTGTCGTGGAATATTCGCACACAGTAGACGCAGGGGTTGTAGGTGTTGTAACTCCCTCTTAAGGGAGGCTTGACGAACTATCTTTGATAGATATAAAAATAGAAATAGAATGCAATTAAAGTAAATGGCTTGGTGAAAAAAATACATACACAATTATTTTGTAACATTTGACTAGAGATGTAAAGGCTGTACCATGGGAATACCCATGGGAATATAATAATATTGTAACAATTGTTAATATAATACCGCTGTACAATATGTAATACAGTGCACATATTTAAGTTACTATTCCAAATAGTATTTTTGATCTTGATTTGTCTATGATTAGGTATATTTTTTCGAAATCATAAATTAGTATCTCGTGGACACGAACGATACCACAGTATAAGTAATAATAGAATAATAATAAAGTTAGTACTAATGTACCTACAATAATTTGAGTGTAAATTAACTTTTTTATGACGTATGAATGCAAAGACAAGTCCCGCGCGTGAAGAGAGGCGGTAGAAAAAATACCATGTTTTTTTGCCCAAATGGGAAAAAATTGTATTTATAAGGTAAAACCGCAACTGACGGCTTTTTTTTATTATCTTTTATAATTATCATGCATTTTTAAAGTTGAATTGAAATCCTTATGGGATCACTACCCGCCCGGTAAACTGTAGGTATAATACCTACCCTGCATTATCATTTATTGTGCTATTTTCTTTGAACTTTTTATAATGCCAAAGTGATTTAAGCCAAATTAAGAAATCGTGCGAATTAAAACATTATTTTAAATAAAAAAATAAAATACAAATCATACAGTATTTTATTGTATATATACTGGTTTTATAACTAAGTGACTCGATATTATACGGTACATTTACAACTCTAGATTTGACTATCGGCAACTTATAATATACTATATACATAGTAATATTATAAATGCGAAATTGTGTTTGTCTGTCTGTTTGTTACCTCTTCATGGTTAAACGGCTGAATAAATTTGAATGATATAATAAATAATAAAAATTTCTGGACAATTTACACAGCGCCATCTAGTCCCAAATTAAGCGCAAAGCTTGTGTTATGGGTACTAGACAACTGATAAATGTACTTAAATACATTTTTTTTTCGTAAATACATACTTATAATACATAAAAAACACCCAGACCAAGACAAACAGACATGTTCATGCACACAAATGTTTGTGTGCATGAACATGTCGGGGTTGTTCGAACACGTATAACTTGACAACCGCTGGACCGATTTTCATGGTTTTTGTTTGTTGGATTTGTCTCCGTCCCGAATAGCAGAATAATTAATAAAAACATTGGAAAATTGACGAAAAAATAAAATAAAATAAAAAAAGCAGTTTCCCATACAAATGAAGGTGTCAGTTGAAAAAGGATTGCGATATTTGTTGGTTGTCAAATATCAAAATGTCATATCGATTGGTGTCACTTTTATGTCGCGAAAGTTGTCTGTGATTTGTTTTGAAAATTGAAAGATGTCAAATCGATTGGGGTGACAACGGTTCATCCATGGTGTCGCAAGAATCAGATCAGAGCAAACATTAAAAGAAATGACAATTACAAATCACCAAAACGATAAAACCGATTTCAAAACTAAAAATAAAACAAAACTTTTATTTTTTGATGAAACAATAAGAAAATCTGTATTTTTCTGAAATCTTCAGTTTTTATGGATACGGGTCTTCCCTCAACCGAAGGGGTTTAGAGCATACTCCACCACGCTGCTCAACTGCGCGTTGGCGCATGGCGGCGGCAGTGTTTTCGAGCCGCCTATATGCCACTAACTTGGCTTAACGACTGTCATCTAATGATAACAACCGAGACCGACGGTAAAACGTGCCTTACGAAGCACGCAGGAGCTCGAGATAATATAAACCCATCAGTGTACAGGCTACGGTTGACGTTGCTTAACGTGCGTGTTCAATTAGACTGACATGCGCAATGACGCCATCTCTATTATTTTCTATTATTCATTGTATTAATTCCATAGTCATAAATTTAGTTCAACTAATATGTACCACGACATTCATTGATTGTTAGGCGGTACGAAGTTCGCCGGGACAGCTAGTTATAAATATTTTGAAAAATGGAAAAATTCACCTGCCCCCCTAGGTGAGACTTGAACCCACGACCTCTCGATGACCGGTCGAGTGCTCTTCCAACCAGCAAGGTTTGTGTTGCTGACGAATTTTTGCATCTTATATTCTACTGCGTGAGTTACAGTGTGGTGTCATCAACCTATTAAGTAATTACACTACTAAACTAGGCATAGCAGTCCTTCATTGCAGATGAAATTCGGCTATTTTTTGATAACACCAAACTAATTAAATTATTATTATTTAAATAGTTGTCTTGGCCAACTTGCAAGAATATTATAAATATTTTGAAAAATGGAAATATTCACCTGCCCTCCCTAGGTGGGATGTGACTTACGGACGAAACCGCGGGCGGAGTTATTATACATAAAAATATTAATAATTGTTTTTACTAACTTGCCATATTTAAATATTTTTCAAGTGAAAAAAATCGTGAAAGTATCGAGACAGCGTGGGTTCAAACCACGTCTAGGCGGATAAGGTTATTTTTTCCGCTTTAGAAATGTTTAGATACCTACCCGGGAACTTCGTATTTTATTCGATTTTTAGAAAGTGAAAACAGAGGAATTTCTATTTATGTGCATCTAATTTAATTAAAATGTACTCTACAAAGTAACTAATAAAGAAGGTTGGCTGGTAGAGATCTCTTAAAGAGATAAGGCCGCCTTTGTACATGTTCGTGAATTTCTGCTAGTTATATTGTGTATGAATATATATATATATGTTCTTTATGTACAACTAGCGACCCGCCCCGGCTTCGCACGGGTGCAATGCTGATACTAAATGTACTACAGAAGGTCTTTGCGCTTTGTCCTATCCAGTCCTTCCCCAGTTATTGGCACACGCCGCCGGCTCCGCGGCCGGTACCGCCACAGCCGTTATGTCCCTGCATTTTAAATGTGTAATATCTTCTAAACTATTCATTTAAATTACATGCTGTGAAGGGCCATATTCATCTATATTAAATGCGCAATGTATTTAAGGTACTTAATTGGATAAGGATTAATTCTGTATTGCTTAAAATCGCTTCGTAAATAAGGCATTATTTCTTGTAAAAAGCAAAGGATAAAATAACGGTTATTGTGTGTTACCACTAAGAGATAGACATATACCATCGCGAACTTTTTTGTAGACCATTTTAAGGTGAACAATACTGTACTACATTATTTTGATCTATCTCGTTGGGTTCAGCCAGCGTTTGCAATGAAAGAGCAAAAAAATGTGTTTATTTACGACATCACATTAGAAACCTCTAAATTATCAGTGTTTTTCTACTATGTTATGCATATATTATACATATAAACTTTCCAGTTGAATCACTCTATCTATTAAAAAAACCGCATCATAATCCGTTGCGTAGTTTCAAAGATTTAAGCATACATGGGGACATAGGGACAGAGAAAGCGACTTTGTTTTATACTATGTAGTGATAAACATACTACAAACAAACAAATAATGTATAACCAGATCCCGGCCACTCCATACAAATTGCGCGTCCTGAACTACTACATAAACCAAGATTATGTGCACAGCGTAAATGAGCATGTGTGCGTATGACGCCATACAAACTGTTCCAGATTCGTCTCAGGGGGGAGATGAGGTCGACACGAGAGAGCGGCAGGGAGTGGCTATACCGCACGTATTGCTATTACTTATACTGTGGTATAACTATTAAAGTATTGTGTAATAATGTATGTTAATGTCGTCTTAGCTACAGTAAATTTTTGTCTTGTCTATTTACACAAAAAATCTTACTAGGTGTCACATTTAACTATTATGAGCTGAGAATGTTAAATGCAAAAAGGTTTATTTTTACGATATTCAACGATTTATGCTAGCATACCTAGTCTAGAGAAGCTTGATGGCGTCCTTGCGCGTGTCAGTCTAATTGATCACGCAAGTTAAGCAACGTTGACCGTAGCCTGTCTATGGATGGATTTATTTATCTCGAGTTCTTTCGTGCTTCAGAGTGCACGTTAGGCCGTCGGTCCCGGCTGTTATCTTTAGACGACAGTCGTTAGTGCAAGTCAGTGGCCTTTGCGCGACTTGGCCTCCGCTAGCCTGCAGTTGAGCAACGTGGTGGAGTAAGCTCTAAGCCCCATCGATTGAGGGAAGCCCCGTATCCCAATACCACTATTGGGATGATTATGGGTTGATGCCGAAATGCAGAATATCTAGTATATTTCGAGACGATAATATCATTATACTCAACAAATTTTTTAGCGACAAAAGTTTATTTAAAATTTTTAACCAAGCTATTATTTTTTTAAGTACCTAATTTATTTCTGATTTATAAATATATCAGAAATAAACTAAAATAATATTAGGAATTTCAGCAAGTTCTGTCCACAAAAATAATGTGCGGACATCACGTGAGACATTAGGGCGGATTGGTTTCACGATCGGTAATAAATCAATTTGTATCGGGAATTTATTCTGCGTTGGGCCACAGACTATTGTAACTCCTCACTAAACGGCAATGGGAAACATGTTGGCTTTATGTGGACATGTCCTTTATTTCGATAAAAAATAAATATAACTTACTAGCCGCCGCCCGCGGTTTTGCTTGCGTGAATATTGGTTATCGCGTTAAACTTTTGATCGTCCTTCGGAAACTTCTTTTTTTAGAGAAAATAGTATTATTTAGCCTGGACTTCTAATACGATGTATGCAAAATTTCACGGTAATCGGTTTAGTTACGTGATAGCGGAACAAAAAAACAAATAAGTAAAGATAATACGAATACGTAGCCTACGTAGCTAATATGGCTGCGTAGTAGACTTTTAAGTATTAGTGTTTTAGTGTCGATTGCGTACAAACCCAACGCCGTTTTTTTTTCGGTTTTAGTAGTTAACTAGTAGTAGATAATAACATGTAATATAGACTATTATTGTTGGCCGTGTGGTTTCCGGTAAACTAGAATAGAATCACTCCGTCTCTTCCCGTGGATGTCGTACAAGGCGACTAAGGGAAATACATTATAAAACATTAATCAGGCCTCCCCAACCCGTCTGGCCAGCGCGGGGAGTGTAGGCCAAATCCTACTTCTGTCCCCTGACAGACGTAGGATCCCCGTCCCTACGGACGAGAGAGGGTCGCGCTCCTGTAGTGGAGACTAAAATGACCTGATGATGATGATAGACTATTATTGTTGTTATTATGATTTATTTTCGGTCAAATAAAATTTAAAGATTTTTTAAATATATTTTTTAAGTAAGCTTATGTTGCTAAAAGTACTACTAGCTGAAGATAAATTAGAAACTGGATTTGTGCCGAAAATAGTTTTTTTTTAATAATTTGACTGTGATCTTGATTTTATTTCAGTATTTAATTCAGAATAATAAGCTCGATAAAAATATTAATTATACTTTATCTATTAAAAAGAAATGTATCCTAATATTTAAAAAAACATGTAAATTGGATAAGCTGACTCTGCTGAGTATGCGCACACACACGACGTCAAATCGACTACTGTAATTGGACTCTGTTATGCAGAATAGATCCAATCAAGAAACTATGCCAAATTGAGAGATATACATAGCGAGAAACTTCAAATCGAGTTTTATATATCCGCAACAGATTCTAGCAGTTTAATGTCATATGTGTCCTAAAACTTATACAGCGAGATATTTTTATTTCGATTCAACTTTATATAAATAAATAATAAATAAATAAATATTGTCAGACAAATTACACAGCGCCAGCTAGCCCCAAAGTAAGCGAAGCTTGTGTTATGGGTACTAGACTAACTGATAAACATACGTAAATAAAATACATTTTTTTTTTGTAAATACATACTTATGATACATAGAAAACACCCAGACCAAGACAAACAGACATGTTCATGCACACAAATGTTTGTCCTGTGTGGGAATCGAACCCACGAGCGTTGGTGTCGAAGCCGCGTCATTGACCGCTACGCCACCGAGCTCGTCAAATGGCTTTATTAACTTAAAAGTAACAAAATGTCAGTTGGATCTATTCTGCATAACAAGGTCCAATTGGTCCACGACTGCTCATACAGACAATCGTTGCGGTGTAATTCGCTAGCGACTTACGTTCGCATGCACGGGTAAACATACGAGCATCCGTACATACTTATGCATCGCTTGCCACGCATATAACCCTTCCAGTCTCTTTTCAGAGTCCTCCCCCCTTACCACCATCTCTTATTGCGATTCAATAACTGAATAGAATCTTATTCGTACCAATTAATAAGCGACTCTATTTCAAATGGAATAGAGTCGCATATATTCATCGGTATGAATAAGTAATCTATTCAATTATTGAATCGCAATAAGAGATGGTGGTAAGGGGGCTGTGGTTTATGTATTGTAGTGTTAGACTTCATGTTTATTACTCTGGACACGGTGCACGAAGTATAAATAAAAAAATATATAAATATTCATGGAATTACACACTGCCATCTAGTCCTAAACCTAGCAAAGCTTCTACTATGGGTACTAGATAACTGATATTATTATGGAGATAGATATTGAGTTTTATAAATTGGGTTATAGATGGATTCAATAAATTTCGTCTTATCCACTTGCATCCTATCATGAATGCAGCAACTACAGAGCCGGATACGGATATGCGATAACGAATGCAATTTTCCAAGTCCGTGAGCAGAGTTTCGGTGGGGCTCGACGTGATCCCTGCATCTTGCCTAACTGCCACCTGGCTTGTATACTGACCCCCTCGAGTTATTGTCTCGAAAGACAACGTAAATAGGTACCTAGGTATTAACATAGTCGTATGGTATAGTTTTTATCATACGGTATAATACGATACCTACTTTACATCGTCGACAAAGAAAACTATAGCCGATAACTCCGTGGCCGAATGGCTAGGAATAGCCACTTTGACTCTGAGGTCGCGGGTTTGATCCCACAAGACAAACATTTGTGTGCATGAACATGTCTGTTTGTTTGTCTTCACTATGGTAAGGTAACGCAGCATAAATAGTATTGTCTATATGGCATGAAATGAAGAAATTTCGAATGTAGGTACAGTCAACAGCAGATCAAGCGTTACACTTTGACCATTAGGCCGTTTTATGTCATGTGTATGTTTTTCAAGTGCAGATGCAACACGTAATGCGCGCTACAATGACGAACTGTCATGAAGGAACTCTTCCAGTATAGTAATTATTACTGTTCCAGTTAACAATAGAATAACTGTACCGGCAATATAACTTGTTTAGACTATGGTCTATCAGTCTGTTACACAAAATACGATCAATACATTGACCTATATGCGGCTAGTCAATTTCTAATTCACAATAGAGTAATGCCCAAGGGATCACTATTTAGTCCAGATAATCCCCCTTCATAGAAAAATGAACAAAAGCCGGCACTTTTATGTAAATTAAATGAAGGGATCGTATGTGCACATTATCGTGATAAGTAAGGGAGATCGATTACTTTAGAAATTATAACTGAAGCTCTTAATACCAACCAACTGTGCTAATAAATTGATTTTATCGAGGAAATTAAATTATAAATTCTTTACGTTATTATTTGTATTGGTCGATTCTATTATAAAATAAATAACAAAGTCATTTTTACACGACATTGGTTGCCAAACAAGCGTACGTTCCGCCTGATGTGAAATGGCTACATTAGCCGGTTTTACCTTAGTCGGGCTCGATATGCTTTTCTTTCGTCAGAGTCTCGTTTCCTTAACGGCAGGGTGTACCACGTGCAGGTGCGAGTAGCTTTGGCTGAAAGATGACGGTGCACCACTACACTCTCACACAAACAGGCTACCCGTTATTGCTCAAAAACATAGTAAGTATCATGATTTCCAAGTAATCTATGTCAAATTTCTAATCTCTAGTACCATTCGGCATAGAAATCTTGTAGCAGACGGACATACGGAAACCGATGTACAACCGTAAATATTTCGCTTTTCCAATTTTGGTCCAGAGCAACAACATCAATTGACGATATTTTATTCCTAGTCTAATCTAACAAAAGTCAATTCAATGCGAGAAAAACTTTCATTCGCAAAGCCAAGCACATTATATGAATAGTTATATTATAGTACTACAGGCGCTAAGCCTGAAAATCGATGGGGACGTGTACCCTCGCTAAGAAACTTTCTAACGACATAACCGCGTGCAATTGATATGCCCCAGGAGTAGGCCCATTGTAAAGAAAGGAAAATCCCGATCCGAAAATCTTGGGAGTCTTGTGACTCAGAATCAGTATTCGACTCGCGAGCCCTCCCGGTGTCGGTGCCTTCCCCCTTCTGCGGCGAACTCCTTTAGTAATTTGACTTTGTTGTTATAACTGAGTTTTAGTTGTTTGTCGTCAGATTTATTAGGGTAGTTCATGCACTAAATATGTGTCAATGTTGACGAATTTATGACTAAAAGTTGATGCATAATAAATATATCACAATAAATAATTCCCATAACTTCGTTTGCGGGGTTAGTTTGTAACGATAAATGCTCTAATGTAAATGGGATTCCATAGTAGGTACGCAGAAATGAAATCCATCCAAGTATGGAAATGAAATTGTGCTTCGGAGGGTATGTTAAGCCATCGGTCCCGGCTGTTGTCATTATATGACAATCAGTGAGCCAAGTCTTTAGGCACCTTGAAAACATTGACCTCCGCCAACCAGTTCAGCAGTGTGGTTGAGTATGCGCCAATCCGTTTCGAATGAGGGGTGACCCATATCCCAACAGTGGGATTTTGATGTCCATTTGAAATCGGTACAAAGCTGATCAACAAACTAATGTATATTACCTATGTCGTCAGCATATCAACAATTCGTCTGATTATAAACAGTGTCGTTAGTTAATAAACGCTCACTGTTTTGCAATATGCCGTAGGCAAATTGTAAAATACTTTGGCATAAAGCCAAAAAAAATTCAAATTTGATAAAATGACGCCGCAAATTGTCTATTTAATTTTCAATCTTGCCACGCACGATGCTGTGTATCAAAACAATAAAAATGTCAGCGTGTAATAATTAAAACAATTGTAATTCAACGAGTGCCTACTATGAAGACAATGCGTGCTATGAATAATTATCATCATTATTAACAGGACTAGTCAAAAGGCGATAAACGAAATATAAAGTATTTGATCCACCAGGTAAAAAATACTAGGTTATCCACGTAAGCTGGCATTTGTCGGTCGTCTGCCGGGTACTCAAATATCTGCGAAGCGGAGTACCAACTATTGATGGAAACGAATATTGTCGCAATGGTGGCCGTGACAAAATTTAGTATAAACTGAAAGACAAGCTAAAAGTAATAGCAATTCTATTACATATCTTCTTCTTCTTCGTCGTATTCTTCATTACTGAAGGTCGTGTCCGTTCTGATAGGCTTTGGTCGAAGAGTTGACAAGCTGTTTCCACACCACCCTGTCTTCAGCCTGTCTGATTCAGACCAGCGGATTGGTGATCGTCCTCGAGGTCTTTTCTCATCCACCTCGTCCACAATAACCAGTTTATCAAGGCTATCTGGCTGCTTCCGAGTTATGTGGCCGAAATACCCTAGAATGCGCTGATAGCAGATTGTGAAGAGTCTGGTCTTAGTCTTTAGCTGGTCGAGAATAGATTTGTTCGTTCTTTTTGCTGTCCATGGTATCTGCAACATTCTCCTCCACCACCACATTTCAAAGGCATCTATCTTTTTTCTGTCTACCGTGCGGATGGTCCAAGATTCAGACGCGTACATGCTGCTCTATCAATGCACATGATTTTTGTATTACACATAGCTACTATGTGCAATTTTAATATACCTATAATATTTTTTTTAACTATTTTGAATTTTCGTAAGATATGAATTAAAATGATTTTACGGTCAATTTAATAAATTGTCAATAGTTAACAATTAAACTTACTTGGTTACATCATTCATCAACAAAGTTGACGGAGCTCAGCTTCGTGGGGCTAGTGACAGGACACAGGAAAACCCTAACCGAACCTAAAATCAACTTAAATGTAACCAAGACACGTTTTTTATTTTATTTTAATCTATTAATAATTATAGAATAGAGAATTAATAATGACCAATGTATGACATCGCACGTAACACATAAACAAATATGTTTTATGTGAAGCCATGAGCACCCTAAAACTACGTTTTGGCGCTCTCGTATAAAAGCCGAACGCATACACAATTTGCCTTTGGCAAATCGCAAAACAGTGAGCGTGTAGAAACTGACGACATCGTTTGTAATCAGACGTATTATACGATTTGCCTATAACATACGAGTATATTATATTGGCACCGACTCAAATGGTTCAAATACTTGTAAAATAAAACTGATATTATAACAACAAATTTCGTATTTATGACAATAATTTTATAATAAAAATCTACATCTTACTGGATTATTATTATTTTGTGATTTTTATTGTAATGCCAATCCGCCAACAATAATATAATATAAAAAAGGGTATAAACTCCCTAAGACCCAACAGTAGGGTGATTATGGGTTGATGTCGACTTACACAGAAAATCATTAAATATAATAATCAGCTGCCTTGCATTTTGAAGTCAGTCATATTTATTTTTCAGAAAATATTTTATCAATACCAGACATACTTACCTACATTACTTGACACTTGACATAATTCTAAATATAATCGCAAGCTATTCACAATAATTATTGTATTTGTAATGCTTAGGCCGCACTCATCACGATAACGCGAATATTCTATATCTATAAGCCTAACTTTCACAAACCTTACTTTGTAAAATATAAAATACTGTCCGTAACATCTCTATACATCCTAGAGATATGTAAATTTGTTAAAAAAATATCCCGATTTCTTTACAAAAGCAGTCAATAGATCACGTAAAATTAGAAAGCAGTTCAGTCAGACACAAACTAATATAACCAAAATTAAATCTTGCTATGCATAGTTCTAGCCCTAATTCGATGGCCGTCGAAATATTGAACAAATTGCCAAATAAAATAAAAGATATCGACCAAGGAGCAAGCTTCATTAAAAAATTAAAGACCTTACTGGTAGCCAAATTTTATTATACTCTTCACGAATTTTTAAATGATAAATTAGATGACATAATAAACTGTTCCGTACACTTCAGACTGTTGCCATACCCTTATAGGGTCATAATATGTAATAACTTAAAACTAACATGTATTATATGATCAATATGTACCAACATATTATATGCAATAAAGATATTGAGTATTGAGTATTCGGGTTATCGCGATGTATGTAGCCAAATATTCGCGAATACTTCGACACTTCGGGCGAAGCATCGGGCACATCGCTCCGCTGTCGGTAAACTCTCGCACATCAAAGGGTTTTATCGCGATGAACTTCGCTTGCGCGGCCACACTTCAGTCGGCTCGCACCCATCGTTCCTAGCGGACGTGTTAAATGTACTTACAGTGTATAATATAGCTGAAGTAACATGGATTGGAGCAACGATACTTTTTTTTTCTCCTTTTTCTTGCTTCTAATTAGTTTTTTATATGACATAAATGTAAAAATAATTATTTGCTGCCATAAAATTCATGTTGTTTTTGGCATTTGTACATCGCGATAAACTTTACAACGCGCAATACGCACATTATGTGGCCGCGAAGATTCGCCGTAGACCGAATACGAAGTTTATCGCCCGAATGTTATCGCTATGAGTGTGGCCCAAGCATATGACTATTTATGTATGTTTAATATTAACATTATGCTAGCTTCTAGATAGTTGTCGTTGTATTCTCTTTCTTATATGTACACGAATTCATCATAGACGAGCTCGGTGGCGTAGCGGTCAATGACGCGGCTTCGACACCAACGCTCGTGGGTTCGATTCCCACATAGGACAAACATTTGTGTGCATGAACATGTCTGTTTGTCTTAGTCTGGGTATTTTCTATGTATCATAAGTATGTATTTACAAAAAAAAAAATGTATTTACGTATGTTTATCAGTTGTCTAGTACCCATAACACAAGCTTCGCTTACTTTGGGGCTGGATGGCACTGTGTAATTTGTGTGACAATATTTATTTATTTATTTATTTATTTATTGTGAAAGAGTAGGCAACGCATTAGTAATACTTCTGGTATTTCAAGCGTTTATAGGCTGAGATAACTGCTTTTGGCGGCAAGCCTGATAACGCAGGTTGCTTACCGCCCTAGTGTATTAAAAAAAAACAATTTCAGCTCCGAATGAGTCCCCTCTGACTTTGGTAACGATATGGTACGATATGGTTTGGTATCAGTTGTGTGGGCTTGCAACCATCAGCTCTCTGAGATCATTACCCGGGACCCTACCAGCTAAGCTGAAGCCGATTCCCATCGAATTTTGTACCTGTAAATACTACAGTCAAACTTCAGCTTAGATTTATGGTATCTTTGTTTTAAAACTTAAGACTTATTTTTTGAAATAAAGTATTCGAATATAATCGGCTTCAGCTTCGGCGGTAGGGCCCCAGATAGTCACAAGGGGCCCGGCCTATGCATCTTACTGGTGCGTGGTCATCACTCCAGAATCTTTGTGCCCCCAACTGCCTCCTCTCAGTTCTGAGAGCAATGTGACTTGCCTATTTCAGCCCGCTGATTTTAAAAGCTACGCTCACAAAGCTAAGTAAACAATTCTAGGTAATTCCCTTAATAGAATTTCCTCTAATGCCGCTCCAATTCCTGAAACTACGAGTAAATCCACTATGACAAGCGGGAGTAGCATGTAAACGCATATTTTGGAGCGGTTCCATTAAATCACCGCATTGTCGTGGCCAATCCTATTGAACTTGAATAGCGTACACCGCGCTGGCTTCATCAAATTGCATTCAATGGACGTTAGAGCACTCATCGAGCTTGCCCGGCATTCTGAGGGTAAAAATTTGAATGGAATATATTCAGCGCTAATAGTCAACCTAGCCATTTTGAGTCTTATGCACAATAAAATAAGGGTATACCTGTTTATTGTAGTGAGAAATGAAAGGATATAGTAACGCCCACTCCACTCGCCGTTCATACTTCCGACCACTCGGACGGTGGTCACAATGGACCGACACGGACTCAATCTGATATTGAAATTGGAGCTGAACTAACGTCGGTTTTCCTTTATTCTAACTTTGGTTTAGTAAAATCCAATCAGCGATTTTTTGGCTGGTTTTAAATCTGAACTGGTGGTTTAATTCAATTCTGTGCTGTTAATTCGTATATTGCAAATAGTTAAGATGTGTATGTTTTTTTCAATAAGTAAATTAAATTCGGGCTAACAATATGGTTGCTTGAATAAAACCTAACTTATTAGTAATAAGATAGATTGTACACTTGTATGCTTTTAACAACAATACATATTTCGAGTCATCCGTAGAATAAAACGACGCACGAAGTGAACTATAGACCTTACAGATCGGACGATCTGAAAGGTCGATAGTTCACTTCGTGCGTTTTTATACGGCACAAGTGTCAGATTCAACGTCATTCGATTCTAAATATTGGAAAATTAATGAGATAAGAAAATTCAAAAAACGTAGGTCTGTAGACTTCATATTCTTTATCTCGCTTAATTCCTTTGTGCTCCATGATCACATCGTTGCATCGTTGCATTGGACTCTCTGCTATCGATTTTTCTTAAAAACCTGCAGGTCTAGAGATTTACATATCAGTATAAATGTATATATGTGTCTAGAGCTTAACAGGTCTTAGTGACCAGTTAAGCTCTAAAAGCAAACAAGTGTAATGGTTTTCACAGAGTCGGCAACGAGCGTGTGATGAGTAATGCCCCTGGTGATGCAGGCCTATGGCCGCCTGCACTACCAGCGGCATTACACAGCCGTTTCGCATTGCAGTAACTGCTGTCTATCAGGCGGGCTGTATGGTTCATTGCCACCTTAGGGGTATAAAAAGAGTATAAAATAGATCGTATTGATTGTACTGAAAAAATATCTCAAAATTTTGTCTATATCTAACATGGGGCTGATGATGAGGATGTTAATAAACGATTGTGTAAAAACAACGACTGCCCAAATATATATGCAGTGAAAAAAACTTATTAATTGAGTACGGATATAACAAACCTGACTGAAAACTGAAAATTGCCGAAAGTGGAGAATCCTATAATTATAATGGAAACTTGGAAAGCATTCCGAAAGGCCTATATCAATCATGCGGCTGATGAGGATGACGATAACAAACCATGGTGTAAAAATAACGACTGCCCAAATATGGATGTGGTGAAAAAAAACTTATATTACCTAATTGAGTTTGTAAATAAGCTCCTGGAATTTGCCGAAAGTGGAAATTCGTATAATTATGATGGAAAGCATTGGGGACGGTTTATATCTAACAGGGACTGATGATGATGATAATAAAACTTGATGTTAAAACGGCCGGTATCCAAATACTTAAGTAAAAAATTAAATTCGATTCCCTCTTAGCCAGCTTTTTTAATTTTACCGAACGTGGTATGGCACCCTAGCAATATTATTACGGAGTACTGTTATCGTTACCTAAAATGGCTGCAACAAAATTTTAATTGTTTGTTTAAACTTTTGACACGTCGAAATTGCTTCAAAAGTTTATAGATTTAGTCAAATTTCTGCGTCGTCTACGTCAAATCTATGAGGGTTGGAGGGCTCAATGCATTCACAGTCACGGAGGGTTTCGTCCCCCAAATCATGTCCCTCCTGTTGATCATTAATGATGCCATCTCTCATACCGCTTTAATGTAGGTTACTATGTAAACAGTACGACGGGGTGGTTGGCCTCTGGGATTCAATATAAATAACGAGGTCTCGAGATTATGACTAGCTTCTCTAAGACAAGCTATAGTATATATTTAGTTTTATAGTTTACACCTTTTGTTTGCGGCTTCGCCCGTGTAAACATTTGGATTAAATTTGGCATAGGTATATATTTTTACATTGATATATTCGTCGTCATCATCATCATCAGGTCATTTTAGTCTCCACTACAGGGGCACGACCCTCTCTCGTCCGTCCCAGATAGAAGGAGAATCTGGCCTACACAACTGGCCACGCTGGCCAGACGGGTTGGGGAGGCCTGATCGATGTTTTATAATGTATTTCCCTTAGTCGCCTTGTACGACATCCACGGGAAGAGACGGAGAGATTCTATTCTAGTCTGCCGGAAACCACACGGCCAATTGATATGTTAGGCACAATATATTCTGGATTAAGTCATAGGATAAATTTTATACCAGTGATGTGTTCACGCAGGGTGTAATCCCGGGCAGAAGCTATTAACAATAAATATTTCGAGTCATCCGTAGAATAAAGTCTGATCTGTAAGGTCGATAGTGCACTTCGTGCGTTTTTATACGGAACAAGTATCAGATTCAACGTCATTCGATTCTAAATATTGGAAAATAAATGAGATAAGAAAATTCAAAAAACGTAGGTCTGTAGACTTCATATTCCTTATCTCGCTTAATTTCATTTTGCTCCATGATCACATCGTTGCATCGGACTCTCTGCTGTCGATTTTTCTTCAAAACCTGCAGGTCTAGAGATTTACATATCAGTATGAATGTATATATGTGTCTAGGATTTATATTTAAAGAAAAGCAATAAAACAGAACTAGCCAAAGCCCATTTACATTTTCATGCCCCCCCAGTCAATGTTTTCGACCACAACAAAATTTATAGCATTTTAAAATAGAGATAGACTTAATTGACCTTAAAATATTTAAGATAATGTTGACAATAGCTAATCCTGCACCCTTTCTTAAATCAGTCATAAATTAAATGCACTCGTGTACTTAGCCGACAGGCGCATGTCGCGACCATTAGATGCCCCAATGCAATAGATGCATGCACAAATCACTTACCCTTGTAATATTAGAATTTTTGGTCGACAGATTTTTATCAACAGATTTTAGACCATATCTTTATAGGAATAAAGCTTGATTTGAATAGTTTTTGCTGTTTGAATTTGGGAATAGCAAAATTAGACTTTATGTGTTGGTGTTGGAGCTATAAATTGGGGAATTTTATCATAAATGTGTAGATAACATGGTGACCTACATCTCTGGAGAGAGACTAACCAACGTTAGCAGTATCTACTGGGAATAATATTTATGGGTTGCATTATGCACATGACATTTTTATGTTTTTAGCGTTGCGCTGATAGTATTGCTTTGCTGTGCTTTCGTTTCATTTGAGAGAGTATTATGAGTTTAGTCTATTATTTTTATTTTTCTATTTTCTCATCGAGAAGGAAAAAATGGAACCTTAATAAGATAAAACACGATTCTGTCCGTTTGTCACAGTTGAGTCAATATATCATAATTATGTATAACATACCTACACTTATATTTCATATGTTTTACTCTCTACTGTTGGTTGCACGTAAGACCAATCATTCTTGTATTTTTGATGCTTGATATGTTTAATTTTGTATATCTACCATAAATTTGGTCTAGACTATTGAAACAAAGCCCTCCTTGAAACGATAAGAAACGCAGTGATAGATAAACGCTGAAAAGGGCAATATTACTGGGTGAATTAGTCACGCAAATTATTTTTGATAGAAAAATTATGTATCATAAAGCTGTACTGAGCGAGGGAGATCCCATAACAATTATATTGTTCAGGTAGGAGAGATACGCTGAAGAAATGCCAGATAGCGTCGGCGATCATGACCACATGTAAGAAGTGTATGTGAACAGGCTGATGAATGAATAAGAAATGCAAAAGGTCTATTCTGATCAGAACAGGTGGCATGCCACTGTTACTGGCAAAATAGGATCAGGGGTTTAAGCACAATAGTACTATTTTTACATTAACGCTAATACTGAAAAAAATACTGAAACAATTTCATTGTTCGAAAACGAAATAAAAATGTATTAACATTAATTATAAAAATTCGTCAAAATCGAGGAATCGGCTCAAAAGTAATGATAACATAAACATATAAAACGTTGTGTTCTTTCTCCCTTACTAAATTTGAAGGAAATAACTATAATTTAAAACTTTGTCTATACTTATGTCTTATCAGTCGGGTCAGTGGTTTCAAACCTATGAAGTCTATGAATAGATGATAGATAGTTATAGAATAACCTAGGTGATGATGATAGAGATTAAGGATATCATCCTTTCCTTTATTTTGCTAACACCACGAGTGCGGAACTGCGGACGAGGTCAGTAATTTAATGTATAAACTCAGCCTCATTTACTACCATGTCAGTATTATTTGATTATGCTGAGCGTATCCTAATTTCATATAAAATATACCTGTGGCGTAATATTTAATGTTTACATGTTCTACTTCATATTTTCCGTATAACAAATCACCTTGTTAATATCCCTATAATAAACGCACTGGAAATAACACGAAATAAGCCAGTCGCACATGTCGCTGTTCATTCAAATTACACTCAAATTGACTGCCATCTAAAATAGTGCGGAATATATTAAGCTCAGCTGCTAATTCTTAATAGTTTATGCAAATCTATGTCAAACTGCTTTGAAGATACGACTTCGTTCTCTCTCGCTTTAACTCATTTCGGAATGAAAACAAAATGCTGATTTGCATGTGCAAATAACAGTGTAGTGAAATCCAAACAGCAATTTTGCAGACAATAGCGAACCAGCTGCGTTTCGCGAGGGACAAGAATTAAACAATAATTTCTTGTCCTTTAATCAAAATGGCATTTTGACGTCTATTTTTTCTTGTATAAATGAAGATATAGTAACTTTCGCCATCATTATTGGCCTCACATATCTATTTGAGTGAGCGGATCTTAGATTTGCGATTAACTTTTACTTATACAGCAGTGGCTAGGATATTTCTCCTTTCAATTGTGGAGATTTAGATGGAAAATGCTTTATTTGCATAATAGAAATTTAAAGTACAATCAATAAATTATTACAGGCTTGAATATATGCAACAAGGTGGTTTTAGTACACGGATAGATTAGCGGAAGCCAGTAATTTCAACTAACTCAAAGACCTCCAAATAGGATCGGCGACCCCTTGGTGTTACTGATCTTCATGGGCGATGGTGATTGCTTTCATCAGGTGAATCACATGCTCGTTTGCCCCCTCTCATATAAAAAAGTAATGTCTAAATTCTCTTGGAAACAGGCAAGTTTTCATAATTCTTCTTATGCATATAAATCTAAAAAAAATCCAACTTCTTTAGTAAATTAACATAACGATAGTGCAGAAAAATCTATGCTATTAGATATTAATATCACACCTACAAATCAACATATTTCTCGTAGCATTACTTCTCGTAACCGCCGGCGCCAGCGCAACACTCAATGCTATATACCTCATGCCTCGAACCCTTACTTGCCTGTCATACGAATCCGGTTGTTTCAGTTGTTTCAGAGGCTACTGAATTCTCGTATGACAACAGTAGCATTAAAAATGTCGGGTATGACCCGACCTCACTCACGCCAGGGGTCACGGGCTAAGCTGAAGCTGAATCCTATCAAACAGTACTATTACTTATACTGTGATCAAACTTTACCATAGATTTACGGCACTCGTGTTTAGTTTATCTGGTAGAAACCATTGAGCTCTACCTACTAACCTTAAGGTGTTTGGCAATAAATAAAACGTGAGACTTATTTTTCAATCAAAATATTCGATAGTAATCGGGTTCAGTTTCGGTGGTAGGGCACCAGGTTAAGGTCATCGGTGATACTTATATAAGCCTTTTCATGCGTGAATATAATCCCCAGCCAAGATATACGTATAAAATCCATGCGAGCACAGCCACGTAAGTATGTGTACACACAATAATTCCTCCGCAGTGATCTACAATTCTACATCAATGTCGGCATAGTGTTTCTTCATTCGTTTTGTGCAACAAAAGCATTTTTCCCTTTTACACGGAAACAAAGTGATTCTCATCGTCGAGCCATAGCAACCGGGCAAAAAATGGTGAAAATCAATAAATATTGCGTCCCCCTAATGCAATGATGGATCGTACGCACTTATCTGCTGGCGACATCGCTGGACTAACTGTTATTTTCAATAGCTCTTTTGTTGGAAAACACACATGGCTTTGTTTGTTGAATTTTGAATTTGATGACAGAATCATGAAAAATATTATAAATATATAAAATTCTCGTGTCACAGTGTTAGTTACCATACTCCTCCGAAACGTCTTGACCGATTTTGATGAAACTTTATATGTATATTCAGTAGGTCTGAGAATAGGTTCTTATCTATTTTTATGGCAAAACAACGTTGGCCGGGTCAGCGATCAAAATTTCAGATTGAAATTTTGATCATCTTTAAGTGAAATATAAAAGAAGATCAAAATTTCAATCGGAAGTTTTTACAAAAAATCCTATTGATTAGTAATCAATACTTTGCATTCACATTCATATTCTGTATCTAAATGCTGCTCGAATTTCTATACATCATTAACTCAGCGTTAGTCCCACTTATATCCGATGCTTCTTTTCATTCGCTTTCCTACTCTTTCGTCTCCACTTCGCACGGTCTTCGGCATCCTATGATGTAAGACCATTAGCACGCATGTCACCTCGTAGGACGTCAAGCTAATAGCTTCTTAGGCCTACCCCGTGCGCCTGGGCCTAGATGAGGCGGCATGACAAGACGTTTGTTCTTATATAACTCACCGTTTTCCGTCAAACGTGACCATACCAGTGTAGGCGACTCTATTACAGTTAGTGTGCAATGTCACGGACCGAAGGCTACCGCGGATGCGGAAATCTCGGCAACTATGCACATCCAACGCAGCATATTCAATTCCGTGACATGCGGCTCCAACACGTGTTGCTCAAGTGCTGACTATGCTTCACTGCCGTATAAAAAGACAGGTCTAAAGGTAATGGCCAAACAAAGCAAAACATAAACATACGAAAATAATACAAAACTGATGCTAAACAAAAATTCATCCAGTCTATCTGCGATCTTTTGAATTTTTTTTACACTACGTTGAGTGGAAACAAGCATACAGCCCGTCTGATGTGAAACGCCATATAAACGCAACATGAAATATTGTTCGCCTTGTTCTTTTGTGCACACATGATCATTCATCTACTCTCCTCTTGCTGTTTGAAGACATGTTCTTGTGTACTCATAATTGGAAAGAGTCTGTAGCCCTTCGGGCTGGACCTTCCCTAGGAATTACCCATTCGTTTGCCAGGTAGAGTGTCCCAGTATCACGTCAAGTAAATACTTTTGGACCCTTGCAAGTTCAGCACTCTGGAATGTTGATTAGTCTAATGCTATATTTATATGTGCGTTAGCAGCGGGGGTTCCAACACGTTTGGAACACTAGTTTATTGGGAGTGTCTATAAGCTACGTGTGCTTGTTTGTCACCCAACGTGGTATATTAAAAATGAGACACATCTCTTTACTATCAGGCTTTTGTATATGTTTGAAAAACCACCCATGCTGCCAGCACAGCAACTCCTTCCTTTCTGGTGACTTCACTCACTCTCAGGAACACAACAACCCCCAAAGGAACTATATACATACATTTAAACTATTATTTGGCTGCGGTATTCTGTGAGGTGGAGGTACTTCTCCTATCCGGTAGCTTATAAATACGCTGTACCCTACCTCTCTTTCGACAGAGCCTCTTTTCTAATCTGAAATATAAATCGGAAATTTTAAACACATTCGAATATAGACATCGTTAAGATGTCATGTTTTTATAAATGTTCTTTTCCAATGAGAAACCAATGCAAAATCATTTTATTCAAGAATAATTCAGCATATAATAACATATTATTATCCACATTTTCATGTCTAGTAGACATTGTGGGGCGGTTGTGACAAACTTACCCCGTAACAGCACCAGTAAACTTGGACTGTGTGTCTATTTATTGATGGTATGCACGCAGTACATGCTTTATGGTGAAAGTAATGCCATTCTGATGCATTTTATTACACTAGTACCCTCAATTTTTTTTTATGTAAACGGTTCATTTATTTCTTTCGCCACCCCACATTAAATAAAATAAAAATAGAAAAAGTGGAAGGAGAAAAAACAATAAAGAACATTTATTTATAAGAACTCAAAACTTAATCTCCCGCTCCGTCTCGCTTCTGCCCTGACTTTACCCGTACCACAGTATAAGTAACAGTACTACGTACAGTATAGCTCTTCCCTGCCACTCTCTCGTATCGACCTTGCCACCCCTCTAAGATGAATCTGGAACAGTTTGTATGGAGCCGCACGCACACACTCTTATTGACACTCTGCACAGACGTCATGCTTTATGTATTAGTTCACGACGCGACATTTGTATCGAGTAGCCGGGGTGTGTCCGAACGAAGGTTTCAGAGCCAAGCGTTACATATCTTTTTTTTTTTATCCTACGTCGGGTGACAGACAAGCATACGGCCCGCCTGATGTGAAGCGGTTACCGTAGCCATATTAACGCTCGCAACATAAAATATCGCTCGCGCGCCGCCACCCCCGCTGCCAACGTAGCATCTCCTTCCTTTCTGATGACCTCACTCACTCGCAGGAACACAACAACCCTCAAGGGAATTGTTATTTGGCTGCGGTATTCTGTGAGGTGTAGGTAATTACCCAGTCGGGTAGCTTACAATTACGCTCCCTACCTCTCTTATTGCCAGAGCTTCGTTTGTCAGTCAGCAGGGTGCACCGCGTGCAGGTGAAGTTGGCTTTGGTTCAAAGATGTTGATGAACCACTTACACCCCAAAAGTCTCATTCTGCCATGCAGTGAAATCAGACGCGATGCTTAAGATCGAATAGTCTGGAGAAGTACTGTGGACACCCCTTGCTTCAGCTTGAGAATATAGGAACTTAAGTCAAAGCATAGAGTCATTTCAAGTCATAGAGTCATTTCTACGACTAACGTGTGCAAACACAAGAATAACGTGTCCTTTTTTATAAGTACGCACATATCCTCATTTTCAGCACAGATTCGCCTCAGAACGTTCGTTATAAATAACTACGCGCATATTACAATAAAGCTTTGGTGAGTTATTTTGTCAACATCTGTCGGGTCCGCTAGTCTAAATATATAAAAGAAGAAACTGACTTACTGACTTATATTATACGAATTACTTAAAGATTTTTCAAATTTTACCTTTAAGAAGGTGAAACGGAGGTCCAAAGTTTGTATGGGAAAACGAGATTAGTTGGATTGTATGGGAAAACGAGATTAGTTGGACTATTTTATCCTAAATTTTACACGAGTACTTCTATTGATTAATGAGTAAACACGTGTTTGCCCCGAATGTCACGCGAGCGAAGCCGCGGGCGAAAGCTAGATAGACATAAAATCACCCCTGTAGGGGTGTGATGGGGTTGAAATGTCATAACAACATTATGTGTGTTGATTCTATAGTTTTCTGGGACGTCATTTACGAAAATGGCATCGATTTGAAAATATAACATAGTAAACAAGAAATTACTTAAAATATTTTTTCAAATTTTACCCCTAAGAGTTTGAAACGGAGGTCCAAAGTTTGTATGGGGAAACGAGATTAGTTGGACTATTTTATCCTAAACTTTACACGAGTACTTCTATAGATAAATGAGTAAACACAAGTTGTAGGATTTTTCATAATTCAACCCCTAAAAGGTTAAATTGGGGTCATAAACTCTGAAAATCATCATGGGTATTGTTTTTATGGTTTATGGACTCGCTGATTACTAAAACAACAACGTTTTTAAAATTTAACGTATCTAACGTGACCATCATCCCCTTTTGGGGTGCGATGGGGTTGAAATGTCTATATATCAATGTATTTGTCTTTTTACGGTTTTTCGAAACGGTAGTGCATACTAATATTATAAATGCCTGTTAAATATTATAAATGAGTGTCGGTCTGTTACCTCTTCACGTTTAGTTAAGCGTTCGCTAGACCGATTTAGTTGAAATTTGGTTCAGAGATACCTGGTTTGGTTGAGTCCTGGGAAAGGACATAAGAAAGTTTTTGTCGCAGAAATTACCTGTTATTGTTATTTATTGTACCTGTAGTGCGGTTCTATGTTCGACGGTTTGTATTTTTTTAATATAGTTTCAATGATTTCTCCGTCATTTGAACAGGAATTTTAATAATTCTTATTTGTTTGAGAGGGTACACTATTCAGGTGGTCCCATATTAAACAAATCAGGAAATGTGAAAGGGTTGAAATTTATAGGCATGGACATGGATACAGTAATTGACGAGTTTTCTGATGTTATTAAGTTACATAATTTGCATTTGAAATTCATCGTGTTACACTGATGAGCTGATGAGGAACGGTTAGGCAATAGTGTTGAGTGCTTCTTAAATTCAGCTATTCATGTATTTTCGTCTAAAAGGCACCATGTCACTACTACTTACCCATTATTATAATAAATAGCTAAAAAAAATATTCACTAAAAAAAAATAAACTAACTGAAAAATCCAGACCTGAAAAAGCCAAAAATAACTACTACCTACCTTCTGAGATTATTGAAGTCGGTGTTATTTTTTTAAAGTTTGATTTATCCTTTAAGCTGATGGATTAAAACTTGTGTTACCCTAATAGGATTTTAAATTTGTATTTGGCGTCAATCAGTGCTTATGCGATCGCGGGCGGTAGGGGACGGGTGTAGTAGTTATCGGGAAAGTTCTTGCATCCGTATTTAGTACAATTAAAAGTACTACATGAAAGTGGTTGCGTGTATTCATCATCATGAAACTTTGTACACATATTATTTAAGGTATTAGGAAGGACATAGGATACTTTTCATTAAAGGACATAAGATACTAAAAAAAGTAAATGTACAGCGCGGGTGAAAGCTAGTATCTAATGAATAGTTATTGTACGACAGTTGCGCTGTGCTTTTATTTTTTGATAATTGAGGAGATCCTATCAAGAAAGCGGTGGGAATATGTGAAGAGCCTAATCGATCAATATTCGAAGCATTTCATTCGTCAACATTAATTCTCGTGAGTGTATTAATGGAATACAAGCAATGAAAGAGACTCGTACGATAATTAATGATATCTTGCTTTGTGAAGGTTACTACCAGCTACAAACAAAAATAATGTTAAGTAAATTTGTGTGTGTATTTTTATTAATTAATGAAAGCTTGGAGTATAATACAGAAAGTGACTTAAAGTTGAAGTAGAGTTTCGTTGTCGTCGTCAACCCTTATTCATTCCACTGCTGGGATACGGGCCTCCTCTCAATAGAAGGGGTTTAGAGCATACTCCACCACGCTGTACAATTGAGGGTTGGCGGAGGCCAGTATTTTCAAGTCGATTAAAGACCGCTGACTTGGATTTACGACTGGCATAACGACAACAGCTGGGACCCACGGCTTAACGCGCCCTCGTAGCACGGAGGAGCTCGAGATAAATAAACCCATACATGGACAGGCTACGATCGACGTTGCTTAATTTGCGTGTTTGTAAAAATTGAATTCTACTACGAGGAGCTTGATAGCGTAGTTGCACGTGTCAGGCACAAAATTTCTTTAGTTTCACTGTGGTGTTTGGAATTAAATCTTGCAAGGTATTACTTACAACAGGTTCATTATTTGTTGAGGCAGAATAGAAGCATTGTGGATTAGTTGCTTATATAAGTTTCCAATTTACACTGATTCGCGATGTTAATATTTGTTAATTTGCTTGTATCTCTCCCTCAACTGTAATTCTAAGTCAGCGATACACCTGAGTGCTTCCACGTGAGTATGGTACCATTTATGGAAAGGGTCAACCAACTTTCGAATCTGATCCCGCTGGTCGACGATGTCATGGTAGGTGATATCAAGTTCTGTCAGCTCGTTTTTAAGTTCACTGTTATCTTGCAAAACCTTCATGACCTCCTCTTCACTCACGCAGCAGTTCCTCTATAAGGTCTGTAACTTTTTTAAGTTCTTGCAAAGCATTCTTTAATTTGATCACCGTTTGACGGTTTGTAACAGAGCGCGTGGATGATGCCATTGTACTATAATATTAAAAGAGCGACTATTGCGTGAATAACTAATTAAAGAAGTAATAACAGTAATATTTTTATTGTCGCTACATTAATTTCCGACGAAAAGTTTCAAACAAGTATCTTTACAAAATTACAAAACAGTAAATGGGATTTCATAACATATTGTAAACGATCAAGCAAATTAGACTACAGAAACGTTTCTCAACTGGTAACTTTGTTAAATTCGGCTGAGTTTGTGCGCCTGTCCTCATATTTCAGAACAACTGCCTGAAAACTTTAATGCTATCAAGTTGGTGAGTAATAGCGGCGTGTTGGCAACGACGCAGCTTAATCTGACGACGACAAAACCTGCCCATTTGTTGTGTGGTCGCTCGCTTCCGAGACCGTTTAAAACTTGCAAATCTGGGCAACATTTAGCTTGCAAATTTGGAGTTACTGGGTGCGCAACATGTTCTAACTAGAGGCTAGCTAGATCATTAGATATCATACCAAAATTCTCAATCTACATATTTATTCTAGTTACTATAATAGTGATAAAATTTCATTACTAAAAGATGATCAAAATATGACCGCGAACTTAAAAAAAGATCAGGGGCTTTACCGCCTAGGTAAGCTGAATCCGATACAACCGGATTTTTTGGTTGCGAAAATCTAACTTCACTTTAATTTAGCGCTAATAGTTATAAGCTTAGCCAGTAGGGACGAAAACGCTCTACCGATTAAACTGAAGATATTTATCGCAAACTTAAAGAGAAGTCCAATTTTTGCAATCAAAAAACTCGATGGGAATCGGCTTGAACTTCGGCAGGGCCCTGATCAGATTGTTGGAACCAAAGACATTTTTTGTATACAAATAATAAGTAAGATGTATTCAAACTACCGAATAATCTCAGAAATATTTATTCTAATAAAAAAAAATGCATTTTACATATTTTTAACACATCTCGTTAGAGTATACCAGTCATCAATCACTAATGGAAATTGAAAAAAATATTTACTTTCCTCGAATTTCACGATCGCACAGTGCATTTTTTGTTCAAACAATGCACTTGTTCAATATGAAACAGTCCATTTTTATATTACGGGTTTCACAGATAATCCCTATTCAACCCCCCAATATTAACCCGTCTGAACTAACGACTTCACTATCGCTCATGGGCACACACATGCGACTGACAGAACTGTTATTACATCATTAATAAAATTACAAAACTGCGCCCCATGTGCCGCCCAGTCGAAGTTTAGAGCCCATTTTGTCGTATCCCATCTAAAGGGTTGGATGCAGTCGGTTTAATTAAATTTAGGCAATCGTCATTGCTAGTTTATAAGGACGTTACAGCTTGACAATGACCCCGATATGTGAATTGAGTGAATTAAGTCGAATCACGTATGTCGGATGGCTTTATCGCGTGATGCAGGCGTGAGTTGCTTTTCCCTACTCGTCGAATTGTAATTTAAACTTCGTAATAAGACATGTAACACGTTGGAGACGAATTCAGTAGTTAAAACGACATGCTGTTATTTTAAATTAAATAAGAGCAAGACTGAGCTGCAAGCAAGGATAGTTTCATGTAGTATTCTGAAGTAGTGTTAAAAATGACTAATACTAAGCACTAAATAACTAGTTTAGGTAGTTTTTGAACAAATTATAATGCTAAAAAAATTAGAGCGAACAGACGGTTGACCTAAAATATTAGTTATGTTCGGTGATTACTATGTATCATTATTGGATTCGATGTTTAAAATTGTAAAATTGCTGTTTCTTTTCCATAGGGAGCAATGTTGACATATATGTATAAAAAATTTTTTCACCTACGTCTCGTATCTGTTCGCTCTGGGTTTTTTTTCCATACATTCCCCTTTGTAATGATTTATTGGATCAAACTGTGTAATATATCGTTAGGTGTGTCAGTGTAATCGAACACGCAAGTTAAACAACATCGACCGTAGCCTGTCCATGGATGGGTTTATTTATCTTAAGCTACTCCGTGCTTCCTTCCCAGCTGTGGTCTTTAGATGACAGTCGATAAGCCAAGTCAGTGGTCTTTAGGCAGCTTGAAAACACTAGCCTCCGCCAACCCGCAGTTGAGTAGCGTGGTGGAGTATGCTCTAAACCCCTTTAATTGAGGGGAGGCCCGTATCCCAGCAGTGGGATGAGTAAGTGTTGACGACGAATATATCTAAGTTTAGCTCGAATTACGTTCACATATGAGTTTCTAAAAATGAGCTAGGTACTTACTACATATTTTGTTTTTCTTTGCAATTAACCTTACATAAAATAAGTAGAGCCACTTGGTCCCTAAATATTTCATTCCATACACATACAAGCATCCTTGAGATTAACTAAATTAAAATAAATTTCAGTCCGTGCATCTCTTTTATATCTTTACTGCAACACTTATCATGTCCCCGTAAAAATAAAAGTGCATAATATGGCCTTAGCAAATGCTATGAAAGGTAACTTTATAAGATTCGATAAGAGTAACCCATAGAGGGTGCGATATTAAAAGGCTTAGAAGTGTTGGGCCTGAAAAGCCTCAGAACATCGCTGAACCTCGCCCACTTAAGCACAGTATTAAGGGCACTTTGGGCTTAAGGGTGGCGTATATTATCGTCGTTTCTTACATGCTCAGTAAATTTTATATGCAGTTTTATGGTTAGTAAATTAGTTCTTATAGTAAAATGTTTAGGGTTAAAATTTACTGGTTGGAAAATTGATACAGCCAGGTAATAATTCTTTGAGTCTATATTTTTAACCCGTGATGCAAAAACGATGGGGTTTGACGTGCCTGTGTGTCTGTCAGTGGTATCAGAGCTTCCGATGGATGAACCAATTTTATTTATTGAAAGGATGGGGTCAAAACATGATCGATCTCAATTCTTTTCTATATATAAGCATAATCAAGCTCAAGCATATCGAGGTATTTAATTGTGACAAGTTTCATCAAAATCGGTTCATTGGTTTTGGAGCCTATTAATTTCCAAGAGTGACTTTTCGGCGTATATAAGCGTTCCGCACGCTCCGCTTGCTCCACTCAATAATTCTACCGCAGATGAAAGAATCTTCATCGCATTTAGATTTTTGTTTTTTGGAAAATTCAATAACACTCCAATCCAATACGACTCGAAGCCACTCGAACTCCGAGTCCTAATCACAAACGTTTTCCATTACCGTAATTGACGTGGCAGCACCGCACCTTCCCTTCGAAATCATATTTCAAGCAAAATAAAACCCTCCCGTGGCGGTGACACAACTTAATTTAGCAATTAACCTCTAATTGGATTACATCCGTCATCGGTCAGAGTGGACGATGGACCCTTCAATTTGAAATATGTACTTACCTGGTGTTTGAATGTCCAGAAATTGTTTTTATATATACGAATTGCAAAATCTATGTACATATCGACTTATCCTTACAATAAAGTCCGATTTTTTTCATTGATAGTTCACTTCGTGCGTTTTTATAGAGAGCTAATGTCAGATGAATCGTTATTCGATTCTAAATATCGGAAAAGAAATGAAAATAAAAACATTTTCAAAAGCGTATGCCTGAAGAATTCATATTCCGTATATAGTCTAGCGAGCTTTTTTATACTAAATCGGGTGGCATACAAGCAAACCGCACGCCTGATTTGAAGCAGTTACTTTAGCCATATTACCGCTCGAAACATGAAATATCACTTGCGCGCCACAACCCCCGTAGCCAACGCAGCAAACTCCTTCCTTTCTGATGACCTCACTCACTCACAGAAATGCAACAATCCTCAAGGGAATTGTTATTTTGATGCCGTATTTTGTGAAGTGGAGGTACTTCGGAAGTCAGGCAGTTTACAAATACGCGATACCCTAATTGTCTTTTGCCAGAGGCTCTTTCACTAGTCGACAGTGTGCACTACATACAGCTTACATTGGCTTGTTCTCTAAAGATCGTGATGAGCCACTTACACTCCAAAACTCAACAAAGCTTAACTAATTTTTGCTCCATGATGACATCGGACTGTTTCAAGGAAGAGTCGGTATTTAAAGCTGAAACTGACTAATCCTTCAGACTAGCCCCCTTACCACCATCTCTTATTGCGATTCAATAATAATGAATAGAATGCTTATTCATACCAATGAATAAGCGACTCTATTTCAAATGTAATAGAGTTCTATCGAATCATGCTTAGAACAGAATTTGTTCCGCGATAGGAAAGCAAATAAACACTTTTTAAGCTAATCTCCAGCTAGAGGGACAATTTCTAGAAACCCTATAAAGAAATATTTTTTTTATCACTCATAGTTTCAGAAATATTTTAGTTGAAAAAATCTTTAGCCAGCGGAGTTAATTTTCTACGATGCCCCGCCCGCCAATGACAAGAAACGTACTTACGTTAGTTGGTATAATCGTATATGATAGAACATTCGTTTTTGAACTCATCAATATTTATATCCATACTAAATTTGAGCTTTCTAGTAACAATAGCTAGTAATAACAATAGTATATCATTATTACAGACAAAGAATATCCACTGCTGAACATGGGCATCTACCTTTGACTTCCACAAGGACTGGTTTACCTTAGTTGATACGTATAGCTACGTAACATGACCTCAATAATCATTTCACTCAACGCACAAACACAACACAGTAAAAATTTGGCAATAAAAAATTCTAAACGAAATAAATTATTACATATATTCAGCAGGAATCGCGGAAAAAATGTGCACATGTAAAAATTTCCCAACTTCACATTGAGAGAACTTTTTTTAACTGTCGCTCGGAGACCCATTCTCGTGACCCGCTCACTGGCGAGGACGTTGATCAGTTAACTTTTAAAGCTCATTAAAATAGATGGTTCATTCAGATCGCGTAAATTTCCACGAGGGCGGAAAATTAAAACGATACCCGCGGCGGCCGCGCGCCCCACACGCCGCACCATTGTGAAAAATATGCAAAAACGAAATGTAGAAAAACTTCGCCTGCTTCATACGTTTACTTCAGCAAGAAAGTTTATCGCGGATGCGGGCTTAACCCATTTCTGAATGCTATTTTGCAACGACCACTGCGCTGTTGTGCAATAAATGTATTTCAGTAAAATCTGAGTTGTACATGATTTTTGTATTCGATTGTTTAGGTGTAAGTAGCTCGTCGCCATCCTTGTGGCAAGGCTAATCTTTCAGCACGTACGTGCAGGTGGGGGTGGAGATGAGGTATATCCTTTTAAAAAAAAAAAAACAAATTAGTTTCTGACGTAGCATGTTGCACCTGACTTGGGAAGTATCTCACCTCACAGAAGATCCCAGCCAAATAACAATACCCTTAAATGAGGATTGTTATGTTCCTAGCTAGTGAATGAGGTCATCAGATATGAGGAGATGCTGCGTAGAAGCGGGAGGCCAGCACGCGAGCAAACCTCCTTTTTGTCACCATCTATTCTCTCCGTCACACATCCACAGTCTCAATCCACAGGATACTTTATTCTCCTCTTCAGGTATCATTCATTAAGCTGGCCGTATGTTTTGTTTGGCACCCGATGAAGCTCTGGCTCGATTTATTCAACATCGACACTCAGCTTTCATTAAAAATCGGCCCTACGTTTAACAAGACAAAGCAGCACCATGGTATTTGGAATTGACATATAGGTAAGCTTTAGGGTAGGATGTACCGTTATCGGGAGCCTCCAGCCGGCCAGTTGGACCGCAAGCCGGTGCTAAATACCCGCCAATAATGTACTTATGGCGAGTGTTGGACAGAGATTTGCTTTATGAATTGCAACATTATAAATTGAATGCGCCCTGTCGACATTGTCACCTAACTCCATGTGTTGTGGTTAAATATTCACTCCAGATGTTTATTACGCTTTTGTCCCGTAGTCTCTATTCACGAGTGGCACTCATAATTAAATTTGAGTAGTCTTTGTGTGGTTACTCCATAGGTAGGTACAAAGTTACATTTTTACATTGTTATTGCTATATTATTTTGGGTAGTAATAAACTGAGTACCTAACATTGTGAAACTGGGCGACTATTATACTGACTTGACGACTAAAGTTGATATAAACCATATCAACCCTAACTAAACCTAGTATTTCTGTCGCCCATTTAGTATATTTTTGTGGCTGATTTTCCTATTATTTTCTATTAATGAATTTCGTTCGACAAATTATTTTTACTATTAGGCTCACTAATAATAAATTATAATAGGGCTTAATTAATTAATAATAAATTATAATTAGGGTAAGACTCTCACAACGATCTTTGAATTAAAGTCAACCTCACTTATACGTGGTGCACCCTGCCACAGCGTTACTTAACTTGCGTGATCAATTAGACAGACGCGGAGTGACGCCATCGAGCTCCTCAGAAATAATTACTACTACTAAAATTAATTAATAAACTATAACTATAATCAAAATACGGGATTTCAGAGGCGATCACAAAAATATTGTAATATCATACGTTTAAAAGTAATTTGATACAATAAATTGATAAATAAAACTCAAATTATGTGAATGGACAAAACTAATGAAATTGTAACAAACGAAATGGATAACGTTCTTTTATACTATACTAGTGGTCGCCCAGTGGTCGAAATTCGACCATATTAATTTAAATTATGACTTTAATATTAAACAACAGAGTAAACTAAAGATATGTATGTGTGTGTAAAATACATGGTAGCGTGCGTAATGTTTTTTTTTATTGATTTAATCTATTTTTATGCATAATTTAAAAAGAAATATTAGCATTCTGGCACTCCTTCTCTATATAAACTATACTCCTCCATCCGCGCAATTTTCGTAAAAAGGGATACAAAGTTTTTGCTTCACATAATTAATACATTCTGTTTCTATAAGTATAGAATTGTTTAGAAACAGATAAAACTACATCCAATGAACTAATACCGTAGAAAGAGATGCACAATGTCAAACGAATATAGTTGTTTGTTATCTTAACAGTGTGCCTTAATAATGTAATAAATAAAATAATAAAAAAATATAAATATTGTCAGACAAATTACACAGCGCCATCTAGCCCCAAAGTAAGCGAAGCTTGTGTTAACCCATAACACAAGCTTCGGTACTAGACAACTGATAAACATACGTAAATACATTTTTTTTGTTATGATACATAGAAAACACATAATATACAACAATATTCTTCCCGCCAAATCGATTTCCTTGCTCACTTCTCTTTCCTTGTGTTGTACGTGTCCATAAGTTGCGGTAACTTTAATATCATGTGCCAGCATTGTATAAAAAACAATGTTTATTAATAACTATACCAGGCCGGATTCTAGCCCACTGGGCCGAAATCGAGGTTGAATGGAGCGAGTAGATTAGCTAAGTGTATGTTTTTCATTGATTTCAATGGAAAATGTATTTGACGATTATACGTCAAGGACATGATTTGACGAGCTTGGTGGCGTAGCGCTCGTGGGTTCGATTCCCACACAGGACAAACATTTGTGTGCATGAACATGTCTGTTTGTCTTGGTCTGGGTGTTTTCTATGTATCATAAGTATATAATATTTACAAAAAAAAATGTATTTACATATGTTCAACAGTTGTCCTAATGCCCATAACACAAGCTTCGCTTACGTTGGGGCTAGATGGCGTTGTGTAATTATTCTGACAATATTTATTTATTTATTTATGATCGATATCAATTTTCACAAAATCGGTTCAGTGGTTTTGGAGCCTATTCATTTCCAAGAAAGACCTTTCGGCGAATGTAAGCATTCCACTCGCTCCACACAATAATAAAAGACAAAAGTATTGATAATTCAAATTATTTTATTAAAAATAGGTATTCAAAGACTAATACAAAAATTAAAATCCGTCTTAATTTTTTACTTAAAGTTCCAAAATAACTGTTTCCATCGAGATTCCATGCGCACAGAAAAATAGGATTTGGCTGTTTTTATTCAATGTAGAAGTCCAGCTTTATATTTATTTTTTATATAAAATATGAAATGATACCTTGCTATAGTACTTTTTTTTATCGAAACTAATCATGTAAGTGGTTTGCATAAACTATACATATGTTGTAAACTATGAACTTTTTATACTAAATATTGCAAAGACTTGTGAATGCTAACATTATTTTGCAAGCCAAAATGAATCTTATTTTGTAAACTAATATGGAGCAATACTCTTTGTAGACTATTGCAATTAAAGTCAACATCTGTATCCTCTTGTAGCGTTATGAAGTGTATAAATAGGAACTAGATTAAATAATCACACTTTTCATGTCATTTCTCGTAATTGATTTTCCCGCTAGACAAAGTAACTTTTAATTGATAACAAAATTTATTATTAAATTGTTAAGACATCATTACATTAATTAATAATCACATTTAATTAAAAGACAGAACGAATTAAAAAAGTTGCACAGTCAATGAGTATAATAAAATATACATAACACAAGAGTAATCTCACAGGCGAGCTTATTTCTGAAATTATGGTTTTAAATTTGTTAAGCCAATTTTTTTAACGAATTTTTGACAAAATGACAATAAGTTGGTGGAAAACATCTGTTTTAATAAAAAAAAAATTGTAACTTTGTCGTCTGCTGCTGCACTGCTGGGATACTGGTCTCCTCTCAATTGAAGCTGCTCAACTGTAAGTTGGCGGAGGCCAGTGTTTTTAAGCCGCCTAAACTTGGCTTAACTGTCATCTAATGACAACAGGCGGGACCGACGTATTAACGTGCCCTCCGAAGGACGGATGAGCTCGAGATAATATTAACCCATCCATGGACAGGCTACGGTCGTCGTGCTTAACTTGGGTGTACGATTAAACTGACACGTCATCGAGCTCCTTATGCAGATGTAACCTACTGACACATAATGCATACATTAAATTATAAAATGACAGAAAAGTGCGATTTTAATTACTTGAGAGCATCAAACTAATATCTACTCAACATATTATGTACTTAATTTATATAAACAAAACAAGGCAAGGTATCAGTGTTTTATTTGATTATTTTTGAACAGCAAGAATAAAATGTAGATACCTACTCAATTTGAAGTATAAAAGGCAATCAACTTCATATTACATATTTACAAAATAATAGTATAGGCAATCACATATTATTGATTCATGAAGTTAAAAAATTAACTGACTGAAATATTAGTTCCCATTATAAACGATTTTTAACAGTTCCAAACTATGATGAGAGAAAATATAGAGCCATTTAAAATATACTATTAATATATTATATGATATTGCAATAAAAACCGTTTAGCCTCGCAGACACGTATATTTTTTGTCCTTTTTTAATTATAATTTTACAATTGTAAAATTATAATTTACAATATATAATTATAATTTATAGTAGTACAAAAAACTTTATCAAAATTTAAGTTAAATAAAACATTGTATTACAAAGAAACAATATTTTAAAGGCGAATACATTCCAGTTGTACCTATAGGAAGCAATGAATATTTTAAAACTATTTACTGACTTATATGAAGGCTCATGAGTACTTACTAGACTTTACCAGCACTTATGGAAGAATTAATTACCGTTTGTCGATTAAAAAAGTAAACATTACATAATTATATTTAGGATTTGTATTAGGATAGAAATATCATCAAATATAAGAATTAAAAAAGTAGTGTCAGTTAATATTAAATTTAATGAATGATTAATTTTGTGATCGCCTTAAGTAATGTCGAAACATTTTTTTTTTGTTAACTATAATGCCTAATACGGATGATATGCAATTATACAAGTCGTGCTATTTATTTATAATAACAAGTGGCTATATTCAACTCATATCACATTATTTTACGTAGATTATAATTTTGTAGAAGCTTATTCAGCCGAATTTTAGTTCACAACTCCAGGGTTACTTATGGATTTAGCTATAAACAGTTTGTATGGCACATTAAAATAAAACTAAGTAAAAGTAAATAAATCTAAGATACAATATCCGGCAAATCGAATTGGCAATTAATTAACAAAGTTATCTTTCAAATCAACAATTAAATCGTCAGACCAAGCAATACCTCTAAGTTTTTTTTATTGCCGAATATTGTAATTATATAAATTATTAATAAAATAAATAATAGTTTCTAAAATAAAAAAAAATCCAAGTGAATTAAGAAATAATTATTTTGTAAATTCAAATTCTATAGTTTAATACTATTTTATGATAATTATTTACATTGTCTACTTTGAAAATTTATATAAGTTATTTCATGTTATTGCCAAGCATTAATTTGTTTCAGTTTCTATTTTAACTTATACTTAAGCTAATGATATAGGGTTACAAATTCGTTTATTGATATTCAGACGGACATATCAATTGAATTCTATTAAATCCAATAATAACATTATAAACAGAATGATATTCATCATTTCCAATGAGATTCATTGCAAATATTAAATTAAACCTAATATTTACATTATTTACAATTTAGGCTATACAAAGACTAGGTGTAGTTTAAAAATATTAAACGAAAATATATTTAAACAATCAGTATTTATTGTGCGATGTAGACAGACACTATTAGGCCAAATATTTCGTTAATTATTAGTTCTCACATTTATAAAAATCAATTATTTTGTAAGTAGTCAATAATTAAAACACACTCACTTTTACTCGAAAAAAAAAAGTTCTTAACACGAGTAACACTGACAATCTGTACATTAATGTGAGGAAGAACTGCGATCTTTTAGTGAAGTCACTACACTAAATAGGAAATAACATCGGTCTATACGTCCGTTTGGCACAAGTCGCCGAAAACCGGCAAAGCGTGATACTACCGCGTTACCGAGTCCACCCGAGGATGCGGCGCAGGAGGAGGATGCGTAGGTGCAAGGGATGGCTGTGAAGCCCCTCCAACGACCCCTTGCCCATGTCTAAACGACGTCAGTCTCGCCAATGTTCTCGTACTATCATTGTCAAAATTCGGCCTTTCGTACTGATGGTGTGGTCTTTGTCTCTGAGGCTGCATCGCTTGTAATTCATCATAACCTCCATCTTCTGTATAAGTATCTTCATCTGATTCGTCTTCTCCAAATGCTCTATATGTAGCTTCTGATTCGGAATTCTTCCTTGAATTAACCCCGTAAGTTCTACCTATTAGTGATTGGGTAACATCTGTCTTTGTTTTATTTCCCTTTGTTTCATCTAAACTCTGATTGTATCTTAATTGAACTTTTTGTGTTTTATCTAATGATGGCAAATCATAAAATTTAAGTACGTTAGGATGCCCTTGGAAATATTTTTCACTGTAGACGTTTCGATTGTAATACCCTCCATTGCTAGCTGGATATAATTCTTCATCTTGCGGGTATCGATTCTCAAACGATTCTACGTTTTTACCTCCAGGTGGAAACCAACCCTATTGGACAAATAATTATGCAATTAAAATCACATTTAAACACACCAAGTATTAGGATGACGTTTTTCAAAGTATATATTGAAAGCCATTATTATGCGAGTGCAGTATTATTATGGACAGCAATGACTTTTTTGTCACCAATGACTGAAGGTTCATTTGTGTGCATGAGTCAGTCTATTTGTCTTGGTCTGAATTATTTCTATTTATTATGTATTGACAAAATAACAATTATTATATTTATCGGTTATCAATTCATAATAGAAGTTTTGCTTATTTTAAAGTTAGATGGCGCCATATAATTTGTCTAAGAATATTTATATAAAATTGATTTGTACATAGCTAGACTACACTAGCTTTTACTTATATCAATATATCGAAATCCCGTGAAAACTGCGAAAAATCTGGCATAATTCTTTGCGTAAACGGCTTTCTCAATCCAAGAAAACTGCTGCTTCAATGATCAGTACACATATTGATCAGTGAATCAGAACTTTTCTTTTTCATACAATACATATAGATTATAAAAGTAAAGCAATCGAAATACATACCAGTGAGCTGACGCACTGTCTTGTGTTTGCGACTAAAGTAACCGATGCATAAGCGGCCGGAGAATTGACAGTCTTGCTCGTATTCCAATCATTGGGATTAGCTCTCGAGGACGTTACTTCCGCATATTCAGGCAACTGCTGAGTAACTTTGTCGTATTCAGAATTAACTTTCTCTTTAGTTTGATTTGTTTGAGCACTAGACATACATAAGCCCGGTTGGTTTTCCATCCAAAGTAATGACTCAGTTTTAGTTACTGTGTTCTTATTATAACAACTGGTAAGTGGATGTGACAGCGACACTGCAGCTTTTATGTTCATTTGAGTGACTAAGCTGGTTCCATTTGAATCTAAAAAAACACAGCAAAGTATACCATCTTTATTATAATGACTGCATTTAAAGTGATTTGTATCAATTCGATAATTCTTATGCAAATGATCTCGTTTACTGAAGGCTTAAAAGATGTAAACGCGGAACAGTGCAAACAAAGCGAGGAAAATTGGCTTAAAGGTAACTGGGTGAGTCAACAAACGAATCGCCTCGAGAAAACAAAATAGAAAACATTTACATTTACTGGGTCTTTATTTCTCGGATTTGTATCATTCCTTTGTGCCCCGAACGTGAATGCAAAGTGAAAGAGATCCACTGCGCTCACTAGAGAGGGCTCGTGCTACCTTTCAACTCGAAAGTAATCTAGCGCCCCTCTTCCCCTCGCATGGCAAAGCCTCCATCAAACAAACGCTCACACCCCATGCCACCCCACGACACTCGAGGAATGTTTTTAATTTTGAAATTCTGATGCTGATTCCACGGAAAAAATGTAAGCGTTTCGAGATAAGCAGAATAACTGTTTATTTCCGAGTCACCCTATCTCTTGAGTGTATAAAGCATGACATGTGACAATGCTAATATCCTTTAGGTTACTTTCAGATTAATTTAAGCATACGCGTCCTTACCATAAATATTTGGTAGTGCAGACTTTTTGGCAAAAATATTATTCTTCCTCACATAAATAATGCCGCCAATCACAATTATTTTGAACAGCACAATCGCTCCAATCAAAAAGTAAAACCATGTTTCCATCACAAAGTCCCCAGCGACTATAGATACGTCCCCATTTATGGGATATCTGAAACCAAATTGTTTGTTATATATTGCTATACTTGCACATTTATGGTAAATTGCAACATTTAAGCTTATTTTTAATGCTTACCTTGACAATGGATCTAATCCTATAGACCGAGAGTCGATATTCAAGTACACCTTCTGGCTAAATGGACCTAAGCCGACAATAGTTTCTGCAGCGATTTGTACTGAATAGCTGACTCCAGAAGTCAAATTTGTCATAATAAGACTGGTAGCTTGATGTACAGTAGTGTTTATGGCCACCATGGATTTATTGGCCGATAAATCCAACCAATTCACTAACACATTATAACCTGTTATAACGCCATTTTGTAAGTGCAATTCAGGCGGTGACCACTTCAAATGCACCGTAGTCGAGTTCAAAATAAACATTTCAATATTGATTGGAGGACCATCCGGAGCTAAAAATATAACAAAAAAAAAAATTAAAAATATGTATAAAATAAGTAAAAAATAAAAGATTTTTTGTGAATTTCATGAAAAATATTTACCATCATCCAAAGTTTGAGCCACCCTAGAGTTAGACGGCTTTCCCTCAAATCTCTTATAAAAAGGAATAAGGAAAAACTCATATTTCGTGTACTTTCTCAAAGAAGTTATTTCATATCCAGATACATCGTTGGAATGCAGAATTGTTTTCATTTCATATTCGGTGGTGATATTATCCAAGGGTCTAAAATATATAAATAGACCCTCCAAATAGTAGAAGTTTAATATTTCCCACATTAGTTTTATTATTTTAGCATCAATTGGTGTCGCTTCAATTAACTCTACAATGTTATCAGTTAAAATGTTATTTCTAAATTCTGTGTTATTTGAGAACATTCCAGTTTCCCATAAAGAATTTGCCTCTTCTCCGACTGTTATTGAATCAGACACAGGGCTTGGTGCTGAAAGACCATGTGAGTTTTCGGCTCTCACGATAAACATGTAAGTTACTCCAGGAATAAGTGATTTTGCTGTGTATTGGGTTTGGTGCACTTTTTTTGCCACAGGAACCCACCCCCGAGAATTTCTTGGCGTATTATTTCCTGACAGTGTTTCCCTAGAAAATACTTCTACTTGATATCCAAGAATAGAAGACGACCCAATTTTATTGTTTTGATTCCATGTTATTGTAACAGTAGTATCTGTTACGTTATAAACTTGGGGTTTTGTTGGTGGTCCGGGCAAAGCCGACACGTCGGCGGCTCTAAAAAAGTGTATATTTGGATTTATAGGGCTGTCTACAAGCAACACTCCACTCCATACATATTTGCCATGCTGTGATGAAGCAACGCATGTATACGTGCCGCTGTCAGATTTATCTAAATCTTTTAATATGAGGGTTCCATCATTAGACACATTCCTTCTATGATTTTGTATTACTGCTTCCCCCATGAAATACCAAGCAATGATTGGTTCAGGTGTGCCGACCGCAGTACAAGGGAAAACTGCCATCGATTTTATAGGTAACGTTTGGTTAGAGGGTCCGTTTGTTATGATTGGCGGTGGGCGGTCATCGTCTGACGTCACGCTTAGTTTCCCTCTAACAAACGAACTGCCGGCGAAGTTTACCGCGGAGCAAACTATCGTATGTCCACTATCATTTTTGTTTGTGTCGTTGATTGTTAGTACAGTGACTCCATCCAGTACGGTTGAAGCGTGATATTTGCCTTTTGAGGTACCGGGAAATATTATTGTTCTATTCCCTTCTAAACTCCAAAACATAGTCGGTTCTGGCCGACCTGTGGCTGTACAGGTAAACGTTATTACAGAACCTCGTTCAACACTTACAGAATTTGGCTTCAGTTTTATCGATGGTGGATCTAAAGAAAAAAACATATGTAAATAAATATTATATATAACTTATAATTAATTATATAGGTATAATATAATTATATTACATTTTAAACGAAGGAAAAAAATATTCTATATCGATTTTATAATCATCATCAATAACCCATACATACTTATACCACTGCTGGGGAACGGTCTTCTTTTAATTGATTTATTGCGTACTGCATCTCTATTGCGAATAGTAATGTTTTCAAGCCACTTGACAGATCCTTATTTCAAAATCTGTCAGTCATGACCAACAACTTAGCATGCCCTAGGAAGTCGAGACAAGTATACACACACACCCAGAACATAGTCGATCTTGATTGCTTGAAGTTTGATTAAACTACTATGCGCAACTGCGCAATCAAAGTCCTCATTCATTGAGTTTTACCTAGACATACATTTATTGTAAGACAAGAAAATATAAAATAAAACATAACTCACCATAAACAGTTAAATATCCACTAGCACTAACAGAGCCAACAGAGTTATCAGCCTCACAAGTGTACTCCCCTTCGTCGGCTAAAATAACATTGTCAAGTCTGAGACTTCTATCGTCGAGTACTTTGACGCGGCCGAGTGGCATATTTCCACCGCCAGCAGTCCTTCGCCAGAGTACATCAGGCAGGGGGTCACCACCCACTCGACATTGGAACGTCACGCTGCCTGCAGTTTGTGCCACGACGTCCTCGGGGCCCGTGATTAAGTACGGCTTAACTGTGCAATGAGAAATGTCCCTTAGAGTTACAAGACAAAAGACGCCGCACTTACAATTCAACGTCAAATTACCGTCAGAAATTAGCATTCAGCTATGAATGGCATACGACAAATTTACGTCAAATAACTGAAGTAGAAATTCAGGAAAGCATTCATGTGGAGAGAGGAACTCACTGTGTATTTTGAGTGTGGCAACGGCAGATTCTCTTGTACCCGCTGCATTCCTTGCGATGCATTGATATCTGCCAGCGTCGGTTTGCCTCGCATCTTGAATTACGAGACTACCGCCGTCCACTATATGCATTCTGAATCAATACATTCTGAATTATAATCATATTAATAATGAAAAGAAACTTAAATCGAAACAAAATAATTATGAATGTATTTCATTACTTTTCAACAAAGTACACATAACAAAGTCATTCAAATGTGGGGCGGAATAATTCAATAGGAAATTAACATTTAATATAGGGAACCGTGAGTCAGAACTATTCAGATTTTTACTTGATTGCTTGTTGAGCACTTCAAATATCCCCTCTCTTATATAACTTTGATGTACCCTCCCTGTGACTGTTAATTATTTTTATGCTCCACCATACGTAACAACATGCTCCCTCAAGATGTAACCCGAAGCTCATAAAAATTCATAGACAACGAAGTGAAATAAATTGCCAATAAAACTTTTAAGTGAAATTCGATTTTGTTGCTTTTCAATGAGAATTGTTGATTTTATAAACAATAACAATGGAAATTGGAGGTATAACGTAAACATGAGCGCGGTGATGCTTTATGGTTGTCAAATGGCGAATATCTTTCCAGCACAATCAAAAATAGTATTTAATGATGAGTTATAACGAATGTGTATAGATCGTTGTGTATATTATTAATTATTATGTTAAGAATAGCTTTTTTTATGTTAAGAATAGTTAGTAATATTGTCCCTTACGCCAACTGTTTTGTTCATTGCGTTAGTTACTTATCTATATCACTAAGGTACCTAACAAACATAAGAACCGCTTTATTAAGCTGAAATATATCACTTGCGACCTGCCAATTCTATAAAAACATCTTTACGCCTTTTTGGAAGACCCAAATTCTACATCATTTGGCACTAGGCTATCGATAACAGCTTTAATTAATTAAGCATATTGGCCATTAAAATGTTTACTACTTTTTGTTCATTAAAGAACAATTTTAACGGCAGCCACGTAAAAGAATATAAAACAAGCACAACTTGATAATAAAACTTTACACACATTTTGATTACACATGAAATAACAAAATTATTAAAGGATAAGATTTTATATGCACAAGATATCCAATGTCAAACAAACGTTTGAGCAACGTCACAAGACTATTATGTTTCCTCTGTACCACCTCAGTTTAAAGAGCTCTTAACAGTTACTCATGAATTCGTCGTTGTTAATCAAAACGGCTAGTCATTAAATTTTCACTTTTAAATGTCTTTTTAACCGACTCAAAAAAGGAGGAGATTCTCAACTCGGCTGTATTTTTTTTAATGTTTGTTACTGAAGTAATTCAGTAACAAACATTTCGGTGATTTATAAACCGATTTGAAAAAAAACTTTTTTTATTTGAAAGAGTATACTTCCAGATTGGTCCCATATTTTTTTCATCATCATCATCATCATCAGCCAGTAGAGCCATCCATAAATGTAGAATAATATTTGGATCTCTTTTTTTTTGTTAAAATTATTAATAACAACAAATTACATACACAAGTACCAGAAATTCATTTACCTGGTATCACCATCGAAATGTAAAATTTGGGCATTCTTCTTCCAATAAACAGTTGGTTCTGGAGAACCTCTAGGTGGGGAACATTCTAAAATAATTGTTTCTCCTTGCGCTGTCTGTGTGGAAGCTGGTTCCAGTCTAAACTCTTCTCTAAGAACTGTAAAATAAATATCATTCCATAAATATTATGAAAGTTAACATTTGGTAACTGTAAAGCTACTGTAAAAAAAAAAAATATCTCACCTGCAACATGAAGTGTCGCATTTCTACTTCTTGCAGTACCGTATGGGTTTGTTGCTTCACACCAATATACTCCAGCATCTGAATGGGCTCTGCCGTGTGTAGCTCGTAGAAAGAACAAGCCACCAGCAGGCAATAGACTCCTGTGGGTATCGGAGACTACTAGCACTCCAGCTTTGTACCATCTTATTGTGGGAGCTGGAGATCCCCCTGCCCGACAATTCAGTGTAGCAGGCTGATGACGGGCAACGGTGACGTCTATTGGCTGTTCAATTATATATGGAGCCTCCCCGCTGTTCATAGAATCATCTTTGAGTCCACCCTCCACTGAACCTGTTGACAATACTATGTATCAACATTCCATATGTGTTTTGTGCAACATATTGATTACTATGTAAACACTTCATAGTCTGAGTAGTTATTACAGTGAATGCGATTCGTTCCGACTTCCACCTAATGAAAGGACGCGCCCTCTTACTATAATTTAGACTAGCTTGTGTAAAATTTACCTAACAAAGGCTTTCGGTGGGCAACGGTTTATTTTAATAATAGGTGGAGTATGTCATTTGCAGCTACTCTAAAGCGGCGAACAATAATAATGAGCTATAAACACAGGCTTGTTGAAGGGGTCCCCCGAAGGAAGCTGCAGCGGACCCCTGTACTATTTTACTCTGTTTACAACGAAACGCGCAGATGTTAGTTTTTGACACTCGAATTGATGTATGTCTATTGTTGGGCCTCGCTATTATTGTTGCGACGCAAAAATCGATTAATGAAAAAAATATGGATTCAGTATCTGATATTCGGTACATTTTCTGCAATGGACTACAACTGAACGTGACGCTATTTAGGAGACAACGTTGTTTTTTGCGAATAAAATCAATAGGGATTACTCTTTTGTATAAGGTAATTGTGTTTATTTATTCACGTGTCCCAACGTTGTGAATGCGGTTCAATACAAGGGCTAATCTATAATTGAATCTCCATTCGATTTGGTATCGTTCGATTTTTGGGCGCAAACCCCTATTTTTGCTGATTTTGTTATTATCTATCACATATTATTACATTCGGGAACCTTTTTAAATTTCAACCTAATTTTACTGGTACTCTAGGGGTAAGTAGAAATATATAGAAGTACTTTATTACAAATATAACGATGGCGCTGTGTAAATTGTCCAGAAATATTTATTTATTTAATTAGTTATTACATTCATTACCCATGAAAACTGATATGTTAGATATATAATAAAACGTTTTAGTCAGTTCTGAGGCTTCTAAATTGACATACTTAACATTGTATAGGGTATTATGTTTTGTAGGCGTACTTCCGCCAAAACTGACCTCAAAACCCACGGGCGATACTAAAATTTTGATATAGCGTATCCATTGATTTATGGTTCGTTTGGCCCTCAAACGTTTTCTATAAAATATGTGACACCCGCGGATGAATGATACGAAACAGCACAATAATAAAAAATCAGCATAGGTTATTTTGATTTTGCTTACAGAACTAAAAAAGGTTTGAGGTTCCGTACGTTAATATTTACTCTTAGTAGCATTTAATTTTATACTGTACAGGACATATAGCACATGGTACTACTGCTTTCATTTCTAAGTGTTTATTCGATGGCTCCTACGTAAACCATAATTTTAGGTACTTAACAGTATATATTTTGTAAGATAGATTATTACATTATTATTTAAATACGAAAAGTAAAACCCTCCTACACCTAAAATTAATATTAAATTAAGCACTTTAAGTACATTATACATATTAACATGATTTATATATATATATATATATATATATTTTTTTTTGGAATGTAGAGTTTATGTTTCGATGATTTACTTACGTGACGACCTTCGATATAATAATATGTGTACGACGATCACAAGAAAATATAATATGACGTCTAACCATACAGTGAATTACTTTTCTGCAACGAAATCAACATTACAGACAGTATTCTAACTTCTCTTTTGCTAAAACCTCAAATTGCGAGGATTCCTTAATTTTTTCCACGGAACCCCAAAAATACTAGACCATACAAAAACTGAGTGACAGTCATAAATTAACAGTCATAAAGAAACTATATTGCATAGAGTGAGTATAGATGAGAATGCAATAGATATAAATAAGATTTAGCAGATTGCGAAGAACATAAAATATTGTTTATGTTGATCTGGGTACGTTACTTTATCGCGCATAAAAGTTCCTTTATTGCATAGTTGTACGTTAGACTCGATCGATTATATGATATTACGGGACATATTCTTTGCAACATAGCTTATGCTTGAAGGAATCGAATGCTTACCGATAAAATTTGGTAGAAATAGTAGATTATTGCATCGAGCACAAAGTAATTTATTATTGCACCGAGTGCCTGATTTAGAGCCCGAGCGTTAGCGAGGGCTCTAATCTAACAGGCACGAGGGCAATATAAATTACTTAAGGCGAGGTGCATAATCTGCTTTTCTTTCAACTAATACCTATAGGAATAGTAGATAAAAGAAACTCATATCAAACAGTTAAAATAGAAGTTTCTATAACACTGTCGGCTTCATTTAGAATGTTTTCCGGAGTTAATGTGTCGCTAGATGATTCCATTTTAATTCGAAGCCGAAGCATTCAAAATCAGATAGTATCACACTTTTATCGTTTCCAAAAATATTGTCAAGCAAAATTAACAAAGTTCCCGCCAAATCACTTTTTTAAATTTCTTTCATTTTTAACTCAGAGTTAGCAGCAATCATTTTTTAAATTTGGAACAAGTAGGATAGAAACGAATAATACGTACGAAAAAAAAGTATTGATATCGGCTGGCTGAATAGAGCTAATCCATTGAGATTGGCACCTTTTGGTGCGATTAAAAAAAACTGTGCAATAATGAAATTTCATACATTTTTATTGCTCTAGAGCATTAAAGACTCGTTTTGTACTGAGTTTTTAGTGTGATTGTGATGAAATTAAAGCATAGTTGGAAGAAAAGTATCTTATATACTAGTATAATTTGGTAGAAAAGTATCTTATATACTAGTATAATTTGGTAGAAAAGTATCTTTTATACTAGTATAGTTTGGGGTGTAAGTGGTTCATCAACATATTTGAACCAAAGCCATATTTGAAGCTCACCTGCACATGGTGCATTCTGCTAACTGACAAACAAGGCTCAGGCGAAAAGAGATGTAGGCATTGCGTATTATTTAACGTGCCCGACTGGGGAAGTATGTCCTCTAGAATCCTCCTAACAGAATTCCGCAGCCTAATAAGAATTCCTTTGAGGGTTGTTGTGTTCCTGCCAATGAGTGAGATCCCTAGAAAGAAAGAAAGAAGTATAGGCTGACAAGGAATCGGTGACCCCTTGGTGTTACTGATCTCCATAGGCGGTGGTGATTGGTTTCCTTCAGATGAACCACAAGCTCGTTTGCCCCCCTCTCACTTAAAAAAAATATATTTTTATGGCACTTTTTTAATTTGTCGTGATCATCTCAATAATTCTTGATAAATTAAAACGATAAATAACAATTCCTGCTGCTAATACTTAGCAGCTAAAATCTTGATCTTAATAAATCGTAACTTACTATAATCAGGTATTATATAAGTTACTATCTAGCTAGAGACTGATAAAGAGAAATGCTTTTCCACAGCAAGCGTTCCTGATAATTCAGTTAGTAGAGCATACGGTTATTTTGATTTAGTCAGTTTGAATCCCACCTAGACTAGGGGTATGATTTATTTATTTATCAGCTACGGTAATTATTTATTGTACTATTAAAATTATTAAAAGATAACATCAACACAATTATGTAGCAAATGTATATTACAAATATATATCTAAGTGAGTGGATTGGACTACGCTTGTAATTCCAATGTCGTCGACAACCTAGTCATTCCCCTGCTAGGATACAGGTCTCTCCTCAATCGAAGGGGTTTAGAGCATACTCCACCACATTGCTCGGCTACAGGTCAGGGGAGGAAAGTGTTTTCAAGCCGCCTAAAGACTTAATGACTTGGCTTACCGTGTCCTATAGCACGGCGCAGCTCAAGAAAAATAAATCCATCCATGGATAGGCTACGGTAGACGTTGCTTTACTTGCGTGTTCGATTATACTGACGCGCCAACGACGCCATCGAGCTCCTCAATCGAGAAAGTAAGTTGTTGGTAATGAAGTTCTTTTTTTCAAAATTCACACGAAATATCGACACACGCACGTCGCGAGCGAAAGCTAGTCGACAATAATATTAAAGATTACTATACATATAGAGTCGTGATGCTGGGAATGTAACAGTGACATTCGCCTACGACAACGGCAAAGGGAGTGATTTTTCAACTCGCACGCGAATAGTTACGCTCTATTGTTCAAATGTCTTTGTTAAAAAAAGTTTGTGAGGGTGCTTTTCGTCCCCTGCTAATTTACTGGCACATGTTGACACGCGCCGCAAGAAAAAAAAACAAGAATTGGTTATGGAGACACGAGTTTCACATTTAAGTTCATGTGGCTGCAATCGATTGAGCCGATATTATAGGCAGTTTCAACCTCTTCTAACCGTAAACTTTCGAGCGAAAATTCTACAGCGCTTCGATTACCTCACTCCAGAAATTTAGGTTTATAGCCATGTTAACCATCGTGCTGTATGAATTAAGAAATTCTTTCTAGTGTAACGCAAATCTAATATTGCAATATAAACTGAGATCAAAGAGAGATAGTTTCGAAACTTCTTTGATCATTTATGATATCATGTGCTTAGAAATAAAATCAAGTAACATCGCATTCAGTTTTGATAATTACGCAACTCTCACGATGCAGTGTCTGTAACTGTCACCCCATGTAACTCGATAGCCGTTTAAATTTCGAATATCTAATTCTAATGGCCGTGATTGGCTCCCTCAGGAGGTAATCATGATTTTCCGAATTTCGAACACGTGTTCAATTTTGGGACCCCTTTGCAATTTGAAGCCATTGGAGTTATTACATGGCATCTAGTTGTCGCGAAACTTTTGAGTTAATTGGGCTTGCTCAGCGTCGTTGTGAAATATGTAATATTAACAACAAAGAGATCATCATCATCATCAGAATCGGATAAAATGCAGCGCTGCATTTCTATTTTATTAGTGTTGTTCTAAGATCGTATTACAATTCATAACTTCACACTAGCATGCGATGCTGACGCCTCATTTACAACCGTCAGTTCAAACGAAGCACGAGGAGCAAACAAGCAATGAAATGTCACGGTTAATGAAATAGCACTTAGCTTTTATGGTGCAAAAAACGAAACGCTTCTTCGCACATGTGCTAAGAATTAGCCGTTTCGGCGCAGACGGACGCTCGGATTAGTTTAATATGTATTTCGTGATACAATGTTTGTCTTGTAAGGCGTTCGTCTAATGCACGAAGGGACAAATTGTTGACACAGTGTCATCTTTCATAGGGTCCGACATACCTGCTAGAAATGGGGGCAACGGGACGTGTACAGATGATCGAAAAGCGCCAATTTACAGTTGCGTCATTACAATTTGAACCTTGTGCATTTTACTTACGGTGCACGAAAGTATGCAGTAAGAGTTATGTTGGTTTTAAGAAATTGTAGCATTTCTAGGATGTTTACGGAAACGCGTTGGTGACAGTTGCAACGTTTCTTTTGCTTTATTGTTGTGACGTGGCGCGTGGGCAGATGAAATAACAGATAGTGCTATGATACTAACATAACACCTAATCTGCCGCTCGGTTAATGGAACTTTCGAATTTCTGAAGACGATGACCAATTTTAAAAATAAACATTAATTTAATCGCAGTTCGCACTAAGATCTTAATTCGCATCGGGATATATTAGTGGAACAATATATGTATTCAGATATCGGGACAATTATATGATTTCTTTTTTTTTGAGTTTGAGACCGTACATTTTTGCTCGTCAATCGTGATAGAGGATGGCTCACTCACCACTAACTAAATTTTATCATGCAAAAATATAAATAAAATGTACAAAAATATAAAGAAAATTACAAAATAAACGGAGACTTTCCTTATCCGTATTGTTCACTTTATACTGAAATCCAAAACTTGATTAATGAGATTTCCATATAAATGTAGCTGTAACGTATAACTGCGCATCTTCTAAATTAATTCGTAAGTATCTAGATACATACGTGTTTAATCTAGATTAAACACGTAAAAGTGCTAAAAACAACTAAGACATAGAAATACTAGTAAAACTAGTACATATTTATAGAATTATCCCAAACAAAATGGTTGACAAAGCGTGGTACTAATCTAAAAAAAATATCTATTCAATATGTTTTGTTTAATATACATATTGTCGTAAGTACAAATAGTAAGTCTAAAAAAACACGACGCACAGAAGCGTATATAACCCAATGAATAAAAAAAGAAACTCAGTTAGCAAACTAAAAGCTATCTGATCGGAGATTCTTTGAAGTGATGTCGTGCGACAAAAAGTTTTGGCGATGTCCCCTCGCGATAACATTGCTGATTAGCGTAGTAACTGACATCTATATTTAAAGACCTCGCGCTCAATCTTTATTTTCGAACACCAATACAAAAACAACTTAAAATAAATGAACAATGTGCAATATAATAACAGACAAAAAGAGTAAAAATAGCTTATTGTAAGGCATTTCCGCTCACCTCATTCCAAACATTAAATTACACGTTTTATATTTCAAACGATAAATGTCCATACACGATACGGTACGATATTCATAAAAGTCACAGTTTTAAATCAAGATCCGAGATATCGAACCATTTTTCAATTCCTCCTTGAATACAATGACATGCACTATGCCATTGCCTATTGTAAACCGCCCCGAGCGATTGACTCTGTTTATTTTTATTATTTCTTTTTTTACTGCATTTTACGCAGCATCCATCACGCATTAGGCACAAAAGATAGGCGTCGTTTAACATTAGCTTAACTTCTTTACGCTTTGATAACCGCCTGGGGAGCTCGCTTTTTTGTGTATCCGAACCACAGTGTAAAATAATTCAATCGGAGTGTCAACGTTAACTGGGGGATTGAGGTTGTCCAGAGAACTTTACAGTAGGAATTTTTGTCGGCTGCTGCTTGATCGTAAAATATATGCAACAGACAGATGTGGGTAGGGAGTAAATTTACGCATGTGTGTTTTGTTATCCTAATGAGTACTGTCAATAAGTTACGCTTTCCTCCACTCTATGGACCCTGGGGAGCTGTTAAGCGCCGTTTATTTGTTAGACATGGTTTTTACTAAACTAAAACTTTACGAACTTTTGTATTACATTAAAAGGTTTTTGTTCCTTTTATTCGTAAAATACGTAACCAACTCACCTTATAAATGACATTAATATAAACTATTGTGTCAGTTTCAAAACTTTTTTAATTTTACTAATACATTTGTAGATTGGCGTGACGTATTTCATAGAATATCCATGAAAATAATAATCGACAGTATTACGTAAAATGGGGGTGTAGTAGTTCATCAACATCTTTGAACCAAAACCAACCTCACCTGCACGTGGTGCATACTGTTGACTGACAAACGAGACTTTGGCGAAAGAGAGGTAGAGCATATGGTATTTAATAGGCTGCCTCACTAGGGAAGTACGAGTACCTCCACCTCACAAAATACCGCAATTAAATAACAATTCCTTTGAGGCTTGATGTATTAGTGCAAATTGAGTGAAGAACCAGAAAAGAAGTTGCTATGTTGGCGCGCGAGTGGTATCTCATGTTGCGAGCGTTTATATGTCTACAGTAACCGCTTCAATTGAGGCGGGATGCATTTTGCACCTGACTAGTGTAAAAATAAAAAAAATAAAAGCAACAAAAATATAGTATTTTCAACAAATTGGCATCGTAATATCTTCAGTGATTTTATGAGTATCTCCAATTCAGAACCCGGGAAGTTTACGAGTGGGATGGATAAGATTCTTCAGAGTCGAGAGGTTCTGTTAATGAGAAATGTTAGAACAAGGGAGGAATGCTCATCAGTAAAGCAATATTATGTGTTTCATACCCCAGTTTCGTAGATAGGTAATGCAAGTAAAATTTGAATGAAAAAAATAAGTTTGAATTGAACTGTGATATGATGCCATTGTCATTTAAATAAGTAACAGCGATTTTAACTTTTTTAATATTATTACAAGTTATAAGGTTGTATTATGCGTGGTACGTAAGTAGGTGAATAAAATTAAACAATTTTTTTCGCAATATGTATTTGTAAGTAAATAAATATGAGTATAAATCATCCTGATCAAGACATAGCCACACGACTAGAGATGTAGAACTACTAGTAGTAGAGATGTAGATAGTAAATACCTAGTTTTGGGCATAAATAGGGAATTTATAAGCAACTTTTGGGCATTTATCGTAAATACCCGGCATTTTACCCATCTCTACACACGACTACCAGTTATTACTGTCGTCAATTTTGTACAACATCAATGACATAGTTACGCAGCTAATCAATAACGCAAGTAAAGCAATTCTTACTGCAGTACATATTTGTGCGGGTTTAATTACAACGCTTTTATATGCTTCGAGAGCACATTGATCCTGGATTTAGATAACAAGGGTTAAGCTATGCTAGTAAATACTTTTATCTTTGGGTTTAACCGAGTTTATGACCTTCAGGCGGATCTAGAATCACTGACCTTTACCAACTCGTAGAAAATGTAGAGATGGATAATAGGTCTTCGCAGGTGAAGCTGAATATACTCTAAACTAAACCACTACAATTGAGCGAAAACTGTGACTGAAAGATGGATATAGATCGATCATGATAGTACTTGTATGATACTTAGCCAGGTATGGTAAATATTTATTTTAGGGCAACAAAAATAATTCGAACAGTATTGCACTTTATTATGACGATATTATTAAATTTAGTACAATAAAGACATTATAAACAAACACACTTAAATACTAACATATGTAAATACAATAAGATTGCGTTAAAATACTGCTGAAATCATAACACTCTCTTTTGTCTTCGCTGTAATCGGGTAAAAAGACATGTCAGCTCCATCGTACATTTATCATATTCAACAACGTTTTTTTATTAGATTCATTTTTGACATTATGGGGAATAATTATAAAAAAATATAGCAGTAAATATATTTAGTAAATCGAAAAATCATTACTATTATCACACTATTATTTAAGTTATATAATTTTGTTCCAAAAAGCTACCTCGTCCATCGATCATAGAACCTCGAAGGTTTCGACACACTTCGATGATTTTAAAACTGTATTTTATGGGCCAATTATGACTATTGACACACTGAGAACAATCAAAAATACCAGTAATCACCACAAAAGTTTCCACAATCAAAGTAAAATCTAAGCTATATAAATAACTTACCCAAATTAACCCCATTTTTCGCTCAATGACAAATTAACACAATATTGTTCGAATGACACGGTTATTTTTGCCGTCGCTAAGTGTTGCCACAAATCTAAGATGGTACCGCAAGGCACTAAATATCTAATAGTGTGGGGGGATCTACCCCACGAGGGTAATACCAAGCTATTAGCAATGCTTGAACTCTGCCTTTAACGTTTATTTTTGTATTTTATTGCGCTAAGGAGTAAATAACTTCGGACGAATTAATTTCTTAGTTATTAGAAAGGGGATTGGTTTTTGTTTTTGGGTAAAACTTTGTTGTAAAAATATCATTGTTCTATTTTTATTTGTGGCAGTTGTAATTTTGTAAACAGAAGAGATAATAGGGAAATATTATTGCAGCTAGGTGTAGACTAGTACTTGATACTTTATCAATCTTTCGCGCTCGCAATATCTATACGAAAATTAACGATCTTAAAAGATAGATTTCAATCTAATTCTAATACGTGGTTTAGTATCTCAAATTGAAAATGCCTCTAGTTTGAAACAATACAGTAGAAAGAATAAACGAAATAGTATCTTCTTCTGAGTGCTTAGTGCGAGATTATGGTTTGCGTTCGATCATGTCCAACGTTATTAAACCAACCAATAGAACTCTCATGTTGTGAATTTATAAGTTGCGAGTTACATATCAAAATTATATGGCTAATTTGGATATGTAACACGTCTGGGCTAACATCTAGTAAATTCACAATATGAAACTTTTTCTCAATTTGGTCGGCTTGTAAACGTTAACACGTTCGAATGTGACCAAAAAACTAGCACTAAGCTCTCAGTAGATAGATAGATATATACTGAGAGCTTAGGTTATAAAAGGCAAACATTATGGACTGATCTATCAACGCACAGCTCAATTCACTAGACAGCCCCCTTACCACCAACTCTTATTGCAAACTTATTAAAACAATTTAGCATTTACTTTAGCCAATAAGCACTTGATTGTTTTGCCAGTAAATACTTATGTCACATTTTGGACGTCGGTTACGGACGATAATTTTGCGTGATAACGTCATAACAAAACATCGGTTGATAGAGTGGAAGAGAGATAGATGCGGCGCTCTCGTTTACACGCTCGGCTCCGGCGGAACGTGACAATGAGTCATGTTTTTTTTTTCGTGATTTTTCGTCCGTGCAGCCGGCGTTCATCGATTAGAGATTAGATATATAGGATGTTATCAAGTCAAAAAATAAAATTAGCAATGATTTTGAAATCACTGCGAGTACTTTGTTGACAAATAAGGAAATTTCTTACTTCTTTTTTATAAACCCAAATTGTCAATTGTTCGGGTACCAATAATCAGAGTTACGTTTAGTACGTAAATCTAATTAAATTACATTACATAGAAGTCTTTGGCCGTATAACAAAGTGTGACAGTGTTAGTAACTGACTGTTATATAAATAAAGTTAGTTTTTTAAGATTGACTACACTAAAAGTTCAAAATGATAACATGTCAACATACCTATGAAAGAACAGCAGAAAAGACTCAGTATTGACGTCACCACACCCAGATGAAACATCTTGAAAGGCCTCTACCACATTTTTAGCGTGATGTTAACAGCTTCTGTGAGAACGCGGGGAATTTTATCATTGTATTCTCTTTTCTTTTTCATCTGTAACAATAACAAAATGCTCATTAATATAATAATATTGTTAAATAAAATAATATCCATTAATGTCAATATTCATCTAATATATAAAATTCTCGTGTCGCAGTATTTGTTACCAAGCTCCTCCGAAACGGCTGGACCAATTTTTATGAAATTTTGTGTGCATATCGAGTAGATCCCAGAATCGGCCATATTTTTCATACCCCTAAATGATAAGGATGACCCACCCCTAAATGTTTCTTTTAATTTTATTTGACAATTATTGACAATTTTTTTTTAAATTAAATAAAGAAATTATTTTGGATTGAAAAATACATACAACGTCAAATTTTTAGCCTTCTACCATCAACCCCTAAATTTATATGGCAAAACAACGTTTGCCGGGTCAACTAGTACGTACTCGTATATATCGCTCATTTGTTGCAATATAGTCACAGCGTACATTTATGTCTTTGTTGCACGTAGATCACTTTTATGATTATCCAACCAAATAAGACTTATTAATTGCAACAATAATAAGATAAGAAAATAATTAGGCACTTCTAAAATGTTATAAACCTATTAAGAAGAATCTGAAAGTAGAAACAATATTATATCGAAATAAATACCAAAATAACGTTCGGAAAATGCAATGAGCGATATATACATATATCGATTCAAATGTAACGGGAATTACATATAATTATTTAATCATTCTTTTTACAAGCCAGACCATTACTAACACTTGAATTTTAAATAAAAACTAATTTTTCTTTTTCGTAATAACATTAGAATTGTACCAACAACGTTATTTATATTACAATTTATTGAGTTACTCCGAGTTATTTCTCCCATTTTAAAAATACTTTCCTATAAATCCAAATACCCGGAGAAACGTTATTCGTTTATGGACCTCGCTTTAATCTAGTTTTCGCTTTAGGCGAAATTTAATAAAACCCTTTCCTTTATTCAATATTACGTAACGAGGTCGACAGACCCCTAAAATCACGTCGTCAGAGATGGAGCTCTCATCCACACGTGCGCTGGACTAATTTTACGATTTGATGACCTCAATGTTTCCTTAAAGAGCACATTTTTGGTAGTAATTATGTAGAAAAGAATATCTCACAGGGACAATATTATAACATTAACATTTTACAACACATTCTTTCCATTCTGTTGATTTATTAGCTATCAGGTACTTAGTACAAGCTTCGCTTAATTTAGGTAATATTTACTTAGTAACTATTATGTAATCTGTGGTAATATTAAGTAATCTGTGACTAGTTTGTAGCAGTTTGGGAATAGATGTTAATTTGTCCAGTAATATTTATTCGTACTATTGCATGTGACTTAATTTTTTTGTTTTGTTTAAAATCATATTTTAAAAAAACCGGCCAAGTGCGAGTCAGACTCGCGGATGAAGAGTTCCGTACCATGATCTATAAAGATGGCATAAAAATCACGTTTGTTGTATGGGTTGAAGGGGGCCCCTTAAATATTTATTTTATTTTAATTTCATTATTTATTTTAAAAGTAAAAATATAACTCAATATTCTGTAAATATCTACGTCTACCTGCCGTTATCAATATCGAGCAAAATGAGCAAAACAATCACGTTTATTATATGGGAGCCCCCTTAAATATTTATTGTATTATGTTTTTTAGTATTTGTTGTTATAGCGGCAACAGAAATACATCATCTGTGAGAATTTCAACTGTCTAACTGTCACGGTTCATGAGATACAGCCTGGTGACAGACGGACGGACGGACGGACGGACGGACCTCAGTAATAGGGTCCATTTTACCCTTTGGGTATGGAACCCTAAAAACAAAAGCTAACGCTGTATATACGTTTTTTTTTTACAAATGTATTACAATCGTTAAAAAGGCTCTTTATATGAGTTAAACTACTCTGTTTCTTCTATTTTCTATTTCGCAAGTTACAATAGCTATACGGAATTCAGTTTTTGAAAGATAAAAAACGCAATATAAATAACATTTTGTACATTCTATGGACCATGTTTTTGTCATGCGTGGGTCAGTGAATTTAAAATATTAAATTGAAATCACAAAACCACTGTGTTACGTAGGCGGTGGACCTTTATAACATGTTACACAAACAAATAACCTAAAGCAGCCTGACACTTCCCGGACTCTCGCATTAATGTAAACAACTCAAAAATATTTATTTGGATTATCAAATCCACCGTAAACATCTGTGAAATCGAGATTTGGAACTCTTAAACTTATCTTAGTTATAGCTCTTGGAAATATGGGAACTCTGCCACACTAATTTTATTCGTTTCAAAATAAACTTTACACACCGCTGAATTAAAATGTTTTAATTTATCTTTTTATTTGTACAAATTTTATGTTCCAGTTTCATCATAAAATTCAAAGGTGTTGATTTATGGATGTATTTGGAGTGTTCTCAGAAATGTAACACGTTTCGAAATTAAGTAAAATGATAACATGAACGAATTTAATTAGAATTTATTACCTTTTCAACGTAGTCCTCTAAGAATCAACTTTAATGGAATTAGATTTAATTTGAACGTCGTTGTATATATAAATAAATATATGTTTCTGGACAATTTACACAGCGCCATCTAGTCCCAAATTAAGCGCAAAGTTTGTACACCAAGACCAAGACAAACAGATATTTTCATGGACACAAATGTTTGTCTAGTGCGGGGATCGAACCCGCGACCTCGGAGTCAAAGTAGCCATTGCGGGCCATTCGACCACCGGGCTCGTCAAAATATATATATATCGATGTATACAAGAATAGCTCGTTTATTAGTATAGGATGTATCATATGAAATGTTCACAACATCATGCAAAAAGATAATTTTCCTAACAGTTGTTATTACTAATCATAATTTTAACTCGATTCAAACCACAATACATTTTATACCTAGCGACAGAGTTTCACTTCTATTTCAGTAGTGGCCAAATATGGACCTGAATGGTGATGAGATAGTCAGCTTTAGTCATTTAGTTATAGATTATAATTACTCGATTTTTCTTCTTGTCAATTTAACCAAAGGATTAAAGTAGTCTTAATGATCGCGATTACAAATAACCATCACCAGTTCAGCCTGTTTCTATTCAATCATAAACGAAAGTCTTTCCAATAGATTTCCAGCATAATCGATCCACTTCAATCTATATCATTTAACGACATCCTGCGATCTTCAGTAGCCACTAGGATATCTCACAAGCGGCCGATCCATTCTTTGTTTAACTGTGCGTAGCCTACACTCTAATATTTTGTCCAATCTTCATATGATTTGGCCCGCCCATTTCCAGTTCACCTTACTAATCGGCTCAAATATTTTAGTAATTTTACTTCTTCAACGGAACTCCCCATTTCTAATTCGATCTCATAGTGAATCACCAAGCATATCCCGCTCCCTAGCTATCAAACATGGAACCCTATGGACGTTCAGTCATATGAACAGCCACATTCCGGAAGGGTCGCTCAAGCTGCGCTGAACTTGAGCGACTGCGGCACTGGGAGTTCTTAGACGGGAAAACATTGTGGAATTTTCAAATCCCTGCCTATAGAAAGTAAAAAAAAAAATCATTAGAACACATTTTCAAGTTTGTCCAGTAAAATTTGTCTAAACATGTTGAATGTGTCAAAAACCAACTGCTCTACAGTCCAAGAAAACCGTAATCAAAAAGCATTATGGTCTTTTTACCAATAAGTATTGCATTTTATAAAAACAAACAAGAACATCAATGAAAATTGACAGTTCCTTCATTCAATCGATATGTGATATGGCTGATTGAAAAGAAATACCCTTGTTATCGTCAAAATAAAATGCGTCAATTGGCACTTAACATAACTTAGACCATAGCCCCTTAAAATAAAGTTGATTTAGTTTACAAAACATTACGTAGGTACTTTAATGTGCGGTCATTGCTTATTTAATAATAGTAACCCCTTTCCGAGATGATTGGTTGGTATAGATGACCCTGATTTAACACTTGACTGGTTCAAATTTTATTTCAACTGCTCTTGACGAGAACTTCCGTCATTGACGAGTGGTTGATGGACGTGAGTGTATGAGGTTATTGGTTATGATGTCATAATCCTATCTGATATATGCACTTATCATTATCAACTCATTGACAATACAAAGTATCCCTTCGTAAGTTCAAGTAAATAAAGAACTTGGAACATGGTTATATAGCGTGAATGAATACACATATAAACACATATAAATGTATGGGGGTGTAAGTGGTTCATCAATAATTTTGAACCAAAACCAACTTCACCTGCACGCGGTGCACCCTGCTGACTGACAAACGAAGCTCTGGCGAAAAGAGAGGTAGGGAGCGTAATTGTAAGCTACCCGACTGGGGAATGTACCTACACCTCATAAAATACCGCAGCCAAATAACAATTCCCTTGAGGGTTGTTGTGTTCCTGCGAGTGAGTGAGGTCACCAGAAAGGAAGGAAGGAGATGCTGCGTTGGCAGCGGGGGTGACGGCACGCGAGCAATATTTAATGTTGCTTGCGTTAATATGGCTACAGTAACCGCATTACATAAGGCGGGCCGTATACTTGTCTGCCACAAAAAAAATGTAGTAGGTCTTCTTTTAAGAAAGTAAAAGAAGAAGTATCCCTGCTGTCTAAATTAAAGCCAATTCCGATCGATTCTTATTATGTCCAATTCCTGTATTCAGTACCATTTTATGCGTCGACTTTGGCCAAAAAGGTTCTTTTAAACCTTCTTCGACCAAATTAATTAGATAAATTAAATGGGTCACTCACGTCTTTTTGTCGGGAAAGCCGACTAGTTTCGATCTCAAAAGGAGACCTTCTCCAGGACGAATATCCAGACACGTCCACCCTTTGTCTCTCGCGCCGGACACTGCTTCGACCACCGTATCAGGTTGTAAGTAGTCTTCCACTAATACTAATTTTACTTAACAATTTGCCAAAATAAGTAAATACAGAATAAAATATTACGATGGGTAATAATAAATAACATACCAAATAATAATAAACCACGTACATAATATATTTGCAAAACTTGCGAATGTAACATGGTCAAGTGTCTAAGAGATGCTTCTAAAATTTAGTTATGTATTGTATACACTATGAGGCGCTTTCAAAGGAAACTGTCAAATTTGGACCTACATGGTCCAAATTTGACAGGTCGCAATAGCCATCAATTTTCAAAGTGTTTCTTGGTAAGGACGGAAGGATTGTGGCGGCTCGATCTCCATATCGAAAACACTAAGCAAGAATAAAAACACAAAACAAGCTTATTCTAGTCGTTGTAAATTTTGGCTAAAAATTTGGCAAACCGACGGCTCTACCAGCTAAGCTACAATACCACACTCTCAATCCTTACTCATCCCACTATTGGGATACGAGCCTCACCTATATTAAAGGGATTTAGACCATAGTCCACCACGCTGCTCAACTGCGGGTTAGCGGAGACCAGTGTTTTCAAGCCGCCTAAAGGCCTATAACTTGACTTAACGTCTGTCATTTAATAACAACAGCCGGGACCGACGGCTTGCGTGTCAGACATGCGCCACGACATCGAGCTCCTTAACACCACGAGTGGTCTTAAAAATTAGTACATACCTACTGATTTAGACAAACTCTTATTGAAAAATATATATTTAAAAAAATATAGAGTAATATAGAGTTACCCATGGAATATAATTAATAACTAGTTTATCAAGTAGGTACCTATTATAAAACATAAAAACAAAGTAAGTTATCACCCAATAAAGCTGTGTCGATATAAAATTGAAACAAAACAGGCTATAATAACATTGTCAACTTTTCTTACGACGCTGGTAAAACAGGAACAAGATGCTGCGGTAGCTACCAAGATAAGATATCCTCAACACATGTTATAAATAATACCGGATTATGAGACAACCAATAAAGTCAGAATTCCTATAATGATAACGGATATGATTCACTGTTTTATGTGCACGTTGCAAAAGGGAAACAGTTGCCGTGTCATAAACTTAACGATGTCGAAAAATATAAACACGGCTAGATTTACTCTGCAGTGACAAAATCATACAAAACCGTACTACACTGAATATTGAGCAAAGCATTTGAACTGATTTTGATGAAATCTAATACGTAGACTCATCACAGGAAATAACTCCTTTTGATATCAAGTATCAAGGAGCAACGTATTGATACAGTATAATTAGTAATAATATTACGCGATAGAGAAACATCGCCCAGTACTATTTCGCGTAAATTGAAATATGTACCTATAGTAAAGTTAATATTGATTCATAATTAATTAAAATAATTATAGGTTTGTTCATAAAATTGGTTTATTAATTATTATTGTAAAAAGTTATGGAGCACGAAATTGTGGAATACTCAGTATGCTAACTCGAGAGAATCTAGCTATTTTTACTCAAATAGTATTCCCTGCTAATTATTTAATAGACTAGAGTTAAAAAAAATGCAATCTTTTTCGAACTCGTAACCGCTTCACATCGGGAGGCCGAATGCTTATCTGCCACCCGACATAGTATAAAAAAAGATGTATACAATTAAAAGAAATTCAGGTTACGTTTGACTATTCACGACTTATGTATTATGAGCATAGATTGTTAACATGGTCAAGATTTCAGAAGTACATCCGATGATATTAACCTTTAGTTAGGCGTGCTAAAAAACTTACCGCACTAGTCGCGCGGGGTCCACAGTTACGCCAAACTAACAGGCACCAAATAAAAAAACTAAAATTATTAATCAACTGTAATTAGTAAAATAACTGTATTTACTTATTACGTATTGGAATCTAAGAACACAGAAACTAAATGCATGACATATTTAAACAACAATTAAAAAAGTAATCAAAAGGGGTGTAAGTGGTTCATCAAGATCTTTGAACCAAAGCCAACTTCACCTGCATGTGATGCACCCTGCTGAATGACAAACGAAGCTCTGGCGAAAAGAGAGGTAGGGAGCGTAATTGTAAGCTACCCGACTGGGGAATGTACCTCCACCTCACAGAATACCGCAGCCAAATAACAATTCCCTTGAGGGTTGTTGTGTTCCTGCGAGTGAGTGAGGTCACCAGAAAGAAAGGAAAGAGATGCTGTGTTGGCAGCGGGGATGGCGGTGCGCGAGCAATATTTTATGTTTCAAGCGTTAATATGGCTACGGTAACGGCTTCACACCAGGCGGGCCGTATGCTTGTCTGCCACCCGACGTAGTATAAAAAAAAAACAAAATATTTGCTACAACTATCACGAATTTCTTCGTGTGGTCACCACAGATATATTTACAGATAAATTTGACACATATGTCACTTCAATGTTATTTTTCTGTCGCTATATCGTGGGCAGTTGTGACATCTTCCTCGTTTTGTTAGTTGTAAGCCACTGTTAGACGCTGAAAGGCCTGGAACTATTAGTCGCGTCGCGTGCGGTTGCAGCGACCACAACACCTCCGTACATGTACTACGTCCAACTGCTTCAGCTGAGCGGGCGGTACTTTGGGGCGGGAGCGTAAAAAGCTAGGAAAGTCGCAGAAATTTCAACTTGCTAGCGTAAAAAAACTAAAAAAATAACTTCAATTGAAGTTCGGTTGGGGTCTTGGCGACCCCGCACGCCTAATTAAAATGGTAATGACATTACGTTAACGTATAAACAGTACTACAAATATTCAGCGCGTTTTGGATTATTAGTTTCCTATTATGCCGGATAATGTTAATGAAGTCTCGTCGTATAGGAAATCGGATTGAATTTGGGCCAATGACCAAAATTATGCATATTATTACAAATTATTGGGATTCATTTCGATAATTTCAGAGTGCTCATTAAGGATAACTGATAAATGTTAAAATTTACATTTCTGGTAGGTTATACAATCGTAATATTAGGTAGTACATATTTTTTATTTTATTTTTTTATACCACTAAGGTGACAAACAAGCATACGGCCCGCCTGGTGGAAAGCAGTTACCGTAGCCTATGGACGCCTGTAACACCAGAGGCATCACGTGCATGTTGCCTACCCTGTAAAAACCTCTTTAACTTAACTCTTTAACTTTTAAATACTTGTATCTCCGTTCAAGGGGCCGAATAGACGACAGATATAGGATTTGGCGTGTAGAATAAAGTCGATTTACGGACGACAATTTCACGTGATTACGTCATAAGAAACCATCGGCCGATGGAGTGGAAGAGAGATAGATGCGTCACAAGCAGAACGCTTAGGTTTAGCCGCGCTCGTGTTTGTACGCTCGGCTCAGGCGGAACGAGGTAATGAGTCATGTTTTTACGGGCGTGCAGCCGGCGTTCATTATTGATTCATGATTTATAAGACGTTATCATTTCAAAAAAAGTTTATATTCAACGTTGTCCCCCAAAATACTCGTATATGCAAACAATATTTGTTACGTTTTAATTATAAACAAACCCTGTAACAGATTATAAAGCGTTTTGAGACATTATTCCAATGTTCACAGGGGGTTAATGTTAAACCTATGTTTCTAATGTTTAAAATAACAAACAGTATATTCCTTATACAGTTTGTTATTTTAAACAATCTAGCGAAGTAATGACCTTAATATAACCAATCAGACTATTAAAGGTTTTCTCACGATCCCCATATGCTGTAACAATTCCATAACCAAAACAAACGCGGCCAAGGTTAAGTTTATAATTTATGGCCACTTAAGACGCGACAGGGGAGAGAAAAAACTGTAACTGTTGTTTACACAATGCACTTGGTACAAGCCTTTGGTGCACCGAACAATACACAACGTAACTCCATTACTCATAACTTTTCATAATGCTTGGATGGTGAACATGGGTGACAGCTGTTGCAAAATAAAGAAATTAGGTTAGAATATGGCTTCAGGCACAGTCATAGTTTATGTAATAGCACTTACGTACAGACTAAAATCTGAAGTCAAGTTGCGTAGAAGATTATAGTCTTCAACCAGTGTGTCCTTTCTGTAATGATCTATGATGCTATGACTTAGACACTGACCGTCTCGGGTTGGTTCATAGGCTCGGTGTTTTTCTTAGGGATCGAATCCGAAACGAAGAAATTGGACGGAGAACCAAAGTTGGCGACATAGCATTCAAAGTTAGTAAGCTGACTGGCGATGGGCCGGCCACATCTACCAAGTCAGTGATGGCAGACGGGAGAGGAAGGTATAAAAGTGGGACGACGAAGGTTATCGGAACATCTAGAAGGAGGATGTCCAACGGGACGCTTTCCTTCTAGATAGTCCGACAACCCCAACAAAGTGCCTGAAAGCAGTTGGATACGGAAGGCGTAGGATTGTATTTGATGGAAAGCATTAGAAAAAAATTCAAATCCAGCATTGGGTAGGTAGAGGCTGATGTTGTGTGAAATTATTTCATTTGACAAGGTAAGAGTTGTTAGGCTGAGTACTGTTTTCCTAAACGATAAGTTCCATTTTAATCAATCTACTCCCTACTTCTTCCTCAGTGCACCAAACCCTACCTTCGGATGCACACCCTTCCGTTGGATTTCCATTCATGTGTAATTACAGTCTTTATTTTAAACATCGGGTTCGCAATATCCCTGTTATCGTCGGTGGGTCGTCTGCCGACTCCTCTTTTTCCCTTCTATCTTCAGGCCATCGTCTAGTAGGGATCTGTTCGTAAATTGCAATAGTTGTAGACGTCTAATAGGAACATCCATGTTCAGAATAAGACTGGAATGATAATGAGGATCTTCTAATAGGTAAAGTTTTGACTTCTCTATAGTAGCTCCTAGATCTAACAATCTAGGAACGCTATCTGACTTATTCCTATATGTTACTGCATGTCTAATTTAAATGGATACTTTAAGCAGGTTAATTATAAACTTTCACAATAAAAATCGAGTTTATTGAATTAGGCATCTTAATAAGTTCTGACAACAGCCTCGTTAGAATTGTAGTGACACTTGAAAGCATAATACTTTTGTTGACATTTCAACTTTCAAGGCGCGGCCAGATAAGTTTAGCAAACCAACTAAACGCTCGCCTCAAACTGTTTACTTTTCACATACTGCCGCGTCAACAGACATTATTAACGTTTGAAGATTGTATACAGAACTGGTTAATATTAACGTTAAACTACTCTGTTATATTTCAGAAAGTTATTATAACGGAATTCCTTTATGAAATATTTCGCTTATATTTTTGGACAAATATTTATTGTCGTGCTAGTAGACGAATAAGGCAAGCTTTTAGTAAATCAATTGTGAATTGTAACAAACATTTGAGGGAAGGAAATTCTCACGAAGCCGCTTGAAGAATAAAGATCACACGCGGCAATTTTAGCCGTGGGTGTGTAATATAAAAATAAATGAAAACATGCTTTTTGAATTATGTTTGTTTTGACGGTGTTACCATATTTACGACGAAGTAAGCGAGTGTCGACGCCCGGTGGACCCACACAAAGACCGATTGATAGCTCACTTCTTTTAAAATATGAACACGTTCTACTTTTTGAATTGATTAATTGTGAGTTGTAGCGACAATATGAGTGTTTCCAATTTAAGAACGGTACGCTTATTTGTCGAATGGTCTATTCTTTAATTGCTAGAGTCTTTAACAAAACTGATAGCCGTTGAAAGGAGATAATTTTAAAAAAAGACTTACACAAATCTTCGCTTCGGGTGTGAAAATAGTATTGACAAGGACGGATTATGCCAGCTCATGGATCCTTTTTGTCGTCGTGCGTGTATCGCCGAAATTACACAAGTTTTTACAAAACTTTCCAACAAAGCATTGCCCGTCGTTCACAATGGTATATTTTTGTTCGTGCGGTCTCTACTGACAGTTTGCGTGATGTATTGGACCCGAGCAGAGGATTATTTTTACCCATTTCACTAAGTTTGCATGCATCTATTGTACGCGGCGGAAGCGGCTTCACAAAGCAGCCAAGAGATTATTGTCAAGTTTTGGAAGCTTATGAACGAACTTTGAAATACAATATGGCGCGCAAATAATGTTCTTGTCTTTTCTTTAAATTATCTTAATAATTAATCACTATGAAATGATTATAGTAATACTGAATAAAACTACATTTAGCCTATTTATTTGAAAATAGTCACAGATCATTCAGTTTGTAACATTCTAATTCTAAAAATAATGTAATTATAATGTTACTTACCGAATGAACTGCCCTGTATACAAGGAATTTTCTAATCTAGAGTTTATGACATACATAGATACAATAAAGTGAATACGTCTTTAATGCTTCTATAGGGAGGGAATTAAAAAAAAAAGACGTGTGGCACTCGGGGACTGCCGCGGTAAAGCTATTGCATAGCATTTTGTATCAACTTATGCAATTATAATTTTATTTATTTATTTTATTCATGCAGTATTGCTTTTTCTTTGATATTAATTCAAGTTACACTTTTTGAGCGTGGTGACCGATAAGAAAACAAATTTTTCTATTATTAAATAAATAAAACGAGTTTCGTAGAGTCGTACAATACGTCTAATCGCACGCACACAACGCCGTGTCGAAGACTGCCGAACTGAAACGACGTTAGACGATGCACGGCCTTCAAGCCACTCCTTGCCCGTCGGAGTGGGGAGCGTGAGGTTTTTTCGTTACGGAATTTCTGGATTCGGTCCCCGCGCTCAAGGCCCGCGATAGAAGCTATGCAATAGCTTAAAAACAAATGGTAACAAAATCGGGGGATACAGTTTGATTTTGCAGCTACAAATCTATCATCTCCATCCAAAATTCAATCACACCACTGGATAGACGAAGGATCAACGAATTTATTAGGCTAATAACTAAGGACTATGGAACATCGCGTACGGGGGAGGGGGAAGCGCTGCCATTTTGAGATAATTTTAGTGCTTATAAAGTATTCACATACAACACACGGCCGCGTCCATGACACAGCCCTACCCCATTTTTTTAAAATATCAAATGATTGATGCTTATGTGTTTGTAGTTAAGCTTTAAATACTTAAATCCTCATATTATTAAATATTGTATAGTATGAGTAGGTATAGTCGTTGTCTATCATATGAATCAAGTTATTGATTAGATAAGAAATGTAAAAGCATACTTTTAATCCTTGATTATGACAATAACTCAAAATACAAAAAAATATTCACACCATAAACATTAATAATAATAAGCAGTGGTCCTAAGTAAAAAAAGCGTAAATCCGAAACAAAATCGTACACATAAAAGGCGAAGTTAACACCCTCGATTTATTGTGACAATAACATGTTCGCTAGGCAGGCAGTATTGACGAAATAAAAATGAAGTGAGGAAAGTTCATAACGCACCTGGGACCGTTGTTATGGTATTTAGTGCCTTCCACAATGCTGCTTTTATTATTATCGCTTGTACGTTTTCACAATTGTCGATATAATGTCTTTATGAATGAAATATTTACTGTTTATATGCGTGTATAGTACACATTATTCTATAACTTGGGGCGTAAGATTGGCGTAACATGGCTCACCATCGCCCGGTTTAAAGACAAAAGCAGTAACTAATCAAATAGAAAATATACTTTCGTCTAGCTGGAAATTGCCCACGGTGGAGATTCGTCATGGAAATAAGTTACATTAAGCAAACATGCCACGAAGATAAGTTAACTTACTATACAATCCATGCTATGACCGGGTCCCTGCATATTTGTTTTTAACTTTTTCTATTTTCTAACGTAATTTTTTTAAACCAGTAAATACGCAAAGCAAGAACACTTGCTTAATGGTAAACCGTCATCGTAGTCCATGGACGCTTGCAATTCCAAAGGCATCACTCCTCACGCGTTGTAGACTGCTGTAGTGCAAAAAGTCTTCAACGTTTTTTAAGAACCCCATACTCCGGTACTGAGTTCATTCGACAACCAGAGAGCTCGCAGAAGAAAACATCTCTGAAGTCGCACATTATTGTTAGGAGTAACTCCTTGCCGATGACAAACTGTGCGATTATATAAGGAGGCCGTAGGCTCGATCGTTATTTATGATTGAAGGCCGTAGGCAACATAACAAACTACTCCTCCCAATACAATCCATTGTAAATTCAGTAGAAAGAGTGGCAAAGCCTGTCCTTAGACTTAAAAAAATCTATTCACTTGTAACCGTTGTATTTTTGGCGCTGCAGCCCATACGACGAATATATGAGTAAAGATAACTATAATATGAAAAGACATATTGTTGTGCGATTTCTTCAAGATCCATTCCTCCTTTTTATTTCTACGTAATTACTAGCAAACGTTAAAAAAGTTTTCTATCAAGTCTGACATTTAAAGTAACTTTTATAAAGTGTCACGGTAGCAGCTCTACAAAGTCTAAACCGGGCGATATTTATAAAATATGCATAACACTTTGAAGTTGGAAATAGAGATGTCAAAATGTTCAAAGAGCAACAGAAGTTTAGTTTATGTTACGAGTCCACCGGCCACCGATCAAAGTATGGATGCGATGGCTCCACGTTGTGCAAGCGCTATAAAAAATATTAACGGCTCAATTTACCAACTGGAGAAATTGTAAATTATGTTCTAAACGTCTTTAATAAAGAGACATTGTATCAAATGACCCAACAAGAATATTATATTATAAGTGTAATAAAATTATTAACGATTACATACTTATGTATATTTTTCTTCGCGAACACATACTATGTTATACAGAGTGACAACTTAAGTGCATACAGTTTATTAATACGTTAATCAAAGATAACGTGAAATTTTTGTTACAAATTTTGTTACATATATTCTGCCTTTCTTTAATTTTCTTACATATAGTCTAAAGTCTTTGTGAAATAAAATAAAACTTTCTGCCAAAGTTAATAAAGATAATTGAAATTGTCATCATAATAGGGTTTGTTAGAAAGCAGCAAAGTATGTTTTTTTTTTTCCTACACATAATCTGTGATTAATGGAGGTATAAATATGCAAATCCTTTCTTAGCGATAATTATGTTTCGGAAAGAGTTTATAAAAGGCTCATAAACACAAAAAAATATTTTTGAGACAAGCTTTTCTTCATCATCATCATCATCATCATCATCAGGTCATTTTAATCTCCACTACAGGAGCACGATCCTCTCTCGTCCGTCCCAGACAGAAGGAGGATTTGGCCTACACGCTGGCCAGACGGGTTGGGGAGGCCTGATCGATTTTTTATAATGTAGTTCCCTTAGTCGCCTTGTACGACATCCACGGCAAGAGACGGAGTGATTCTATTCTAGTCTGCGGAAACCACACGGCCAGCGTGGGGATATCATATCGATATCATAAGGGTTAAAATTGATTTCATAAATCACTATTTTGTGGCGGCCGTCATATAGGTTTTAAAATGATGACATTTAGATAATCATGCATTATCACCACATATAAACGGGTGTGTCAAATTTCAGTTCAAACAGATACTGGGAAGGAAGTCAATATAACTTGTAAGATTTTATTACAGACACCGCGGTGAAAGTAACTAAAAGCAGCACTTCTTTTCATTTTGATCGCCATTTTTATACATCCTGTACATACATACACAGTGCATAGACGAGCTCGGTGGTCGAATGGTTAGCAATGGCCACTTTATATCCTAGGTTGCGGGTTCGTTCCCCGCATAAGACAAACATTTGTGTCTATGAATATGTCTGTTTGTCTTGGTCTGGGTGCATTCTATGTATGTAGTTATTTACAAAAAAAAATGTATTTAAGTATAATATCAGTTATCTAGTAAGCTTTGCTAAGTTTGGGACTAGATGGTAGTGTGTAATTTTTCAAGAATATTAAAATATAAGGAATATATACATATACGACGGCGATGTCTGACGTAATTTATTTCAGAATAATAACTTTAAGATTTCTAATAATATTTATCTTTTCTCCGGGTCTATTTACCCGCTAACTCCTCATAAACCACGAGGCGAATTTTGATACGGTTTTCATTGTAAATTCAATATTTACGATAGTACATACAATATAACTTAATTTAGTTTTTATGCCAATATGTTTTTATATAATTCGTAAGCAAGACCCCAACAATAGCACCAGTGTAAAACTTGGGTTGATCACTAGTTAGTACTATAACAAAACTTTAATATAAGTACGAAATAACCTAATAACAAAGTCTTTCTACAAAATACAGGTATCAATATTTTGTATGTACATTGTACATCACATTATGTCACTATAAATTCCATTAACCGTATAGCATCAATAAAGTTATAAATGGCACTTTCATTGATTAAAGTATAATACGACCAAAATACAATATATCTACTGTGTTAGACTAATGTATCAAAAACAATAACTTTCGTTGTTATTGATATCGTATCTAATTTGTGTTTATATCAAGTAGAACAACAGAATGTGCCTTTGTCCGTACAAGATAGCTTCAATAGATAACTTGTATATATTGTATGTATATTATTAATGCTGATAACCCGCAATAGGATTATCTTTACGGATGTAATCATCATTTATATTCATGATCTTAATCCTTATTAACACATAATGTTCCCCGGAATTAGCAAAAGCCACTATTTGGCCAAAATGCTTGGTTGTTCCCGATTAGGTAGTTATTAGTTGTTTGTGATTAATTTATGTTATAGAATAATTACTCCAGTAAAAATACTCTAGTAGAAATAAAAGTAGATTTAATTAATTATAATGAAAGTGAATAATTAATAAAAGTAAAATATTAGAAAGCCAAGTTACAATTGTATAATATGCAGGATGTAGATATTTCGAACTTGTGATCTTTGACTTGCACAGTTCCATTGTAACTTTTATACGGCACAGGAGTGGTAAAAATGACAAACGAAGGTCTTGCGAAAAGAGAGGTAGGTTAGCGTAATGGTAAGCTACCCGACTGGGGAATTTGCTCCACCTCAAAGAATACCGTAGCCAAATAACAATTCCCTTGATCGTTGTTGTGTTCCTGCGAGTGAGGTCACCAGCAAAAGGTTAGAGAAATTCAAAAGAAGGAGATGTTGCGTTGGCAGCGGGGGTGGCGGCGCGCGAGCTATATTTTATGTTGCGAGCGTTAATATGGCTACAGTAACCGCTTCACATCAGGCGGGCTGTATGCCTGTCTGCTACCCGTCATAGTATAAAACAACAAAATCTAAAGTGTGAAGCTGAAGAAGTGTTAGCATAATGTTGTATTGATACTATGCTAATTTCAATATCATGTCATGCCGATATATTTTTTCAGGTGTAAAAATGCATAAATTGAGCAAAATGACAAGTAGTAATGTACGAGTAATACACAAAAATTCATGTTAATATTGATTTCAATGCCCATTGTCTTGTTACTTTTTTTGTTTCTCTGCCACCGACCGACAAAACGTGCTTAAAGCTCATAACAACTTTAACTGAATATTTTTAGAAATTCTCAAATATAAATTTTGTTTAAATTTTATTACCTACATTGAGTACACTTACTAGCTTTTGTTTCAAACTTAGGCTATGTTGGTTAAAAAAACAGGAAACCAAAAGTAAAAATGCAATTGAAATTTATATTAAGTACGTACTTTATGATTTGCATGATAAGATAAAATCTATATTTAAATGCCTATACACTGTATTTCAACCTAACCATCACTAACCATTTTTAAACTAACGATGTTTGGAAATTTTGTTCAAAAAGTTTTTATATAGATTTGAATTTAATGTGAAAATCAATTACTGTAGGATAAAATCTACTTAATCATTTTGCCGATAATATGTGTAAAAAGTTCACATGAAAAGTGGCGTAACCTGAACAAAAACTTCAGTTTTACAGCAACAAAACGTTATTTATACGCCGCGTGTATAAAACGAGAGACGTCAATAAAAATATGGGCATAATTCGACTCGGCCGTGCCGTGCCGTGGGCGAAGTGTCAAATTTTCCACATCATTAAACCTCCCTTTAACTTTCAAATTGGACTTTTAAAAATTAACAAACATTTTTGATTCGAGCCATCTCAGCTGGGCTTTTGGCACGAATTCTGCGATAATTGCGCAATTATTGTGTCCAGTTGTAAATCTACGTAGAAATATAAATTGTACGTTATAAGATCTGCTACACAAATTTTACAAAGAAGTAAATTTGTATGTTTGGATGTAGGATTTGTAATTTTAGAAACAACTTATCCGTTTTTTATAATACTAATAAAATATTTAAATAATAATAATTTAATTAGTTTGGTGTTATCAAAAAATAGCTGAATTTTATCTGCAAGGATGGACTGCTATGCCTACTTTAGTAAGTGTACTTAATAGGTTGATGACGCCACACTGTGACTCACACAGTAGAAATATAAGATGCAAAAATTCGTCAGCAACACAAACGTTCCTGGTAGCTCAGTTGGAAGAGCAGTCGACCGGTCATCAAGAGGTCGTGGGTTCAAATCCCAGCTAGGGGGTTAGGTGAATTTTATCATTTTTCAAAATATTTATAAAATCACTAATACGATTTTAGTACTTAGTCAGATACATACAATGTGATTAACCTCACTATATCGTGAAATTTGCAATTAATTATTACTATAACCGAAGAAATATTCCTGTTCTGCGAAAGTCGCCTTTGATGTTACAGGAATTTCTCGGCTTAACGGTGATTCATTCTGAACGGTCTATTTTTGGCCGTACATGCTGGTTCCTGTGATGGCGAATGGGCGTAGCGAAAGAACGCCAGCAGTTGTTTTGCCTAACCAAGCCGTTATCGTACCACAGCGATTAAACAGCATTGGTGTTGCACAATGTTTGGCCACATGTGTCTACCATCGAACCACGCGCGCTATCAAAATATTGACCCTCTTATCCGCATTGAGGTTGCATTGTGGTGCTTTAATACATACAAGTGCGTGCACCTTTTATTTGGTTACCCCATTAGCTAGCACTTAATGTGCAGGCATGTGCTATTAAAAAAAATATTTATACAAGCGGCGTCGACGCGTCGAAACTCGAAAGTTTCGAAGAAGGTTCGCCTTATCAAAGACATTATAAGTAATTACAGCAGCTACCGACTAGTTTTTATAGCTAAATATATTTAAGACCATTTATTTAGGACAGTTTTTTGCTCGGAGGGACGTTTTAAGGGTGGCCATGTTAACAATTAAGGAGCTGTTACAGTTAAAAAATGTCACCCTTTCAAAACGTTTGCGGGTGCAGTGTCCAAAAAAGAGGACACTTTTTTATCACCTGGGTCGGTCACAAAATGTTTATCGCCACTCGACGGCATGTTGATTTATGCTTCCACCCCGTCAAGGACCAGGACCCGACCGAAATGAATTAGATTATTTAATTGGTCATTTATTTTTGAAGATAACGCGCTTCAATGATGGCTGAGTGTTTTTAGGTCACCGGAGTGGTGCTTCAACGGAATAAATCGAATATTAATTCTTATTTTTATTACCAGAAGTGTTTGCATGGAAAAGTATGTTATGCATATGATGTGAAATATTGTTTTAAAAAATGAAAATAAATTTCGGCGTCAGCTGTTGATCTAACGCGAGATTTATTACACATAATTGCTATGAGGAGCCGGTATCTCATGTATTATGGATAACGTTCGAGAAATATGATGTGGTTTAAGACAAAAGGTATAAAAATTTACAAGAAAAAAAAAGTGGCTAATGACCGACTTACACTTTTCTTGAGCCCACCCGAGACGTAAAAATTAAAGGCTTATCTTAAATTATGCTTAATTGGAGGGTCTAAAAGTACAGATTGAATTTCAAAAGGTTTGATTGATAGCTGTACCTCATCGTAGCGTCTTCGATAATAGTTTATGTAAAAACCGATATTTATTAGGCTAATTAGCATAAGCTGATTTATGATACCCAACCGACAAAGGTATGGCCTAATAAAACTGTTTGATGTTACGAAACTCTTTTATTGAAAATGTGTGATGAGATGCGTGTGTCTCTAAATATTTTAAGAATTTCCTAACAAAACATAAATTTTACATTTGGAAATTTATTGACAGAAACTGTACTGGCGAAAACTATAAATATGAGATAACTATGGTACTTAATTAACCATCGTGTAATACATGTTTTGATTAATTGTGTCTTTAGCAAAGAAATATTTTTTTTACTCGAGTGTCATTACTCGTACAGAGAGCCTTTTAACGATAAATGCCATTTAATTATGTAATAAGTAGTAGACATTAACGACACAGTATTAGTATGGAGTTATCGAGGTAGGAGGCTTAAAGCAATTACATACGTTAACTTATGTAACAACTGAATAAAAAAATAATTTGCAAACTAAATCGATTATAAAAACTATAGTCATCAAACATTATCATAAAATCAATGGCATAGTTTTAGGTCATTTCAACGTAACCGTTTCTATTCATTTCAAAATAGAATACAAGAAAATGAATAAGCCTAAACTATGTATATCGTTTATGGCATTTTTCAAAACTTGACCTATTAATAAAAACTTCATTGATAAATATAATGTACAATAAATACCTTTCGTTTTTAAATTCGTTTGTGAACTATGATTTTTATTCAGAAGTAGCGCTCGGGTAGTTCTGTGTAAAAAAGTATACGACCAAAGCGGTAAGGTAACCAGCAGGTATAATTGTCATAAGTACAGTCCCACCTACCTTATCTTTAACATTGAATAAAATATTTATATACTTACTATATTACAAATTTCTTTAATTTATTTTAAATAGCCGTGATCATTCTCTAGAAATAAATTTTAAAAAAATCATATAAAATTTCAATAAAACATGTTTCATTGAAAGTTAAAGGTAAGGTGGAAGGTACTGCACATATGATCTTTAACTGAAATATGTATCGTATATTAGCACATCCCAGTCATTCCATACAAATGTCGCGTTGTTTACTACTACATAAAATATGGTGTCTGTGCACAGCGCGAATGAGCGTTTGTGTGTGCGACGCCATAAAAACTGGGGTCCTACCGCCGAAGCTGTAGCCAATTATCATCGTAATTTTTGAATGCGAGAATGAAACTACTGCTTAGATTGTTTCTAATTATGTTTTGCTTAGCTGGTAGAAACCCGAGAGCTCTACCGACTAAACTGAAGATGTTTGTCAGTAACTTTAACCTAAGACCAATTTTTGGAATCAAAACAACCAATGGTAATCGGCTTCGGCATTGGCGGTAGGGCCCCTGTTCCAGATTCGTCGCAGAGAGGATATAATTAAGAGATAATTAAGGATTTTGGGGTGTAAGCGGTTCATCAAGAACTTTGCACCAAAGCCAACTTCACCTGCACGTGGTGCACCCTGCTGACTGACAAACGAAGCTCTGGCGAAAAGAGAGGTAGGGAGCGTAATTGTAAGCTACCCGACTGGGGAATGTACCTCCACCTCACAGAATACCGCAGTCAAATAACAATTCTCTTGAGGGTTATTGTGTTCCTGCGAGTGAGTGAGGTCACCAGAAAGAAAGGAAGGAGAAGCTGCGTTGGCAGGGGGGTGGAGGCGCGCGAGCAATATTTTATGTTGGAAGCGTTAATATGGCTACGGTAACCGCTTCACATCAGGCGGGCCGTATGCTTGTCTGCCACCCGACGTAGTATAAAAAAAAAGAAAAGAGGAGGTGAGGTCAATAGGAGAGAGCGACAGTCAATGGTCATAGTTACGTAGGACTATTAATTATACTGTGGTATTAGACATACGTATAAAATACCGCAGTTTAGTATCTAACCTACCTTCACAAAATGACATTAGTTGTTTGTTTAATTCTGCATTTCCTCAGAGGTAGTATGGAATACAGTTTAGTACACAAAGAGGATATTCATTCTTCTTTTTTTATTTCTAATCCCATTGGAGGCGAAGAAAAGTTTTATGAAGTGACACAAAAAATAAATAATTTGGGAGCGTAATCAAACACTGTTTAATATTCAGGGCTCCGATTTCACAACGAATGCTTTTAAGATACTCGTACTTTATGAATTTGGTTTTGGATATTCCATTACGTTATTTATGGTCGAATCGACACCATATTTATGGTACAACTAATTACGGGCTATTTGCACTTTAGTTTTTGTTGTTACCCCTTATCTATTTAAGTTTATCTGCGATCAACCGAAGTAATAATTAAGTTATAAATAAATAGTAAATCGTTGTGTCATCGTCAACTTGTATTAATTTCAGTGCTGCGATACAGGTCACTCCTCAATCGAAGAGGTTTAGAGCATACTCCACCACGCTACTCAACAACAAGGGGGTTGGCGATATATGAGAGATGGGCAAACGAGCATGTGGGTTACCTGATGGAAAGCAATCACAACCACCGCACATAGGTGTCAGCAACACCAAGGGTTCGTCTATTCATTGCCAGCCTATACTCCTTCCTTTCTTTCTGGTGATTTCACTCAATCGCTTGAACGCAACAATCCGCAAGAGAATTGTTATATGGCTGCGGTATTCTGTGAGGTGGAGGTACCTCCCCAGTCGATCAGATTAATAAATACGCTATACCCTACCTCTCTTTTCGTCAGAGCCTCGTTTTTCAGTCAGCTGGGTGCACCACATGCAAGTAAGGTTGGCTCTGCTTCAAAGACGTTGAAGAATCACTTATACCCCATTTAACAATAGAAAACTGTGTTACATGCTACTAGAGAAATATATTAAAAATTTAGAAACATTTGCGTAAATAATACGAGTAAGTTTCAGTAATACGAGGGTTAATAATAATTTACAACTCAACTGCCCAAAGGCAACAGTATACTACTAAAATATTACAAACATTTCCAAAACTTAAGTGAAAGTTGTTGTATAAAATGTTAGGCTCCAAAATACAATAGTACTATTGTTACTAAAAACCACAGTTAAAACCTTACACAATGCAGCCACTGTGCCCTCATTTCTCACTAAATTCCGACAAAACCCTTCAAAATGAAGGGACGTCTGAGTAGCAATCTGTGAATTTCAACAAGGAAACAGTGTCTTAATTAGCTAAACAAAAACTTCTCACTTCTCATTGATGTAACAGAGCATGAATGCAATAACAGCTGCTTTAAAAACAAAACTAAGCAGATATTGTGTTTTTACAATGCTACTCTTGAAAAACTTCTTTTCGTGAGATATAGAGACTTATTATTTGCCTAATTGCGACGCGACGTCCATACACATCTGCAGAGTAAGTGATGGCAGATGGGGAAGGTATTAAAGTGGAGGCCGCGCTTAGGCCCTCCTTCTAGATGGTCCGATGACTTGAAGAAAGCGGCTGGAAACGGCTGTATGCGGAAGGCGGAGGATCGTATTTGGTGGAAAGCATTGTGGAAGGACTATATCCAGCAGTAGGTAGACACAGGATGAGGTTGATGACGTCCACACGATAATATGTATTGCGAATAAATTAATAATTTCGAATATACTTTACGTTCCCCAGAGCTCGTCCCTGTATCGAGTACCAAGCCTGTAGCAAATCGGAATTTGACCCAGAGATGACAATAGTATTCCATGTGAGGTCGCACTTGCAGAAGCAGAAGTCTTCGTCACGAGCTGAAGTACTGCCGTTTTTGAAACATAGGACATGAAAAACTAACATGAGGTCACAATTTGCGGCGCAAGTCTAGTTACCAAAAAATACATCCAAGACAATTTCATAAGATAATCTCCACCGCTCTTTGCCCAATTTATGAATTACATCGGTTTGCTCCGAGCAGATTATGATTTATTGTTTGTTGGTAAAGCGTTCCTTATATTGAATTAAATAACTAGATTCTTATAAGCATCTGCTGTACTTATAAATCATAGTACAGTGACATCCACGGGGTTGCCGTTAGATTCAATCAGCTAAACCTAATCAGACAATCGAGATGGTTATTCAAGGTCAGGTAGGTAATGAAAAATAAATTATTATATTTTAGTTTGTGTAACCCTAATAATTGTTAGGCTTTTCCTCTGTAGTTAAACGTGAATTTAAACGAAGCAGTTAAATTTGAAACATATAAAGTAATAGTAGCATTATCTTTTTTCGCACTGTTTCACACTAAATAGTGCATAGCATGGTCTGCATGCATATTTTTTTTAAATAACTAAGATGGTAATTAACCTTACGAGGCGGCTGATAGCAGGTAGTCATGCGTTGCCGATTCTGGAAAAACCTCTTCACGCCCTTCTTTAAGAACCCTATGCTGTAGTCTCTTGGGAAAACCTCGACAGGTAACGCATTCTACAACCTTACCTTCTACCTCACAGGCATTGCCAGCCATTCGACCACCGGGCTCCTCAACAGTATTTAAATCAAACCAAAACTATAGTTACATAAACGAAGAAAATGAATTTTCAGGTAACTGTTATTTTAAGAAGTAACTAAATCAATAAAGGCATCGGATTTAAAATATTCGTGGTAACAGATGCCCTTCAACAGAATGAATGATACCAATGAAAAGACAATATGTCACCATTACGATTACTTAATTCCAGTGCGAACTGAGCTTGGTCATCTCTGGCTAACGTCAGGATAGAGATGGCGATCGGATGTGGGCGGGAATGAGACAGTTAATTCTAATTATGACTGTATTGTGCGAGAAATTTTATTGCTATCTCGTTTCGTTCATCGCTGTGGCGACGTAATTGTGCGCTATTGTACTCTCGCCCGTTTTTTTTGTGACCGTGTGAATCTGGGCAGAGAGGGGACATCGTAATTTACAAGTTTTAGCTAACTTTCTGCTCGAGATTAATTGAAGTCAAAATTTGTACAAAGAATTTTCGTTGGTAGCATTTATTCGTTGTATTATTCGATTTCTCGATAAACCCGTCAGAACTCTATTAAATAACTGGACAAGGAAATTTTAAAATAGACTTTTAGCAGTTCATCCTAGCAATTAGTGTAAATGCCGGACTAGAGATGTGCTTTCTAACTTTTAATCATAAAGAAACTACGACTTCTATATAAAGCTAGCTTAGTTATAAAGCTTCATTAACTAAACTCTTCACTACTATACTAAAATTGTTGTAACAACTTCGATAGTAGCAATTTCACTTCACGGAGTTTATTACTGACGCTAATAATACCAGTTCCACACAAGAATAATTTCCAATGTATGAAAAGAAAAGGAAGAAATAATTAACACAGCCATTCAACACCGTTCATTAATCCTATAGACAACGTATCTTACACATAACCACAACACAATCCTTGAAAAAACATGCTAGTGCAATGTTCGTTAAAAGTAACGAGCTTCTCCAGGGATTTGCTAAAAGGATAACAAAATAAACTATTGTATTGTCTATTTTGGGTACACACATTGGCCTTTAGACAACCACTGATGGACTCTAAAGTTTCATCGCGGCCTGTCTGAACGATTAGCGCCCTGACAGCTAATTTATATATTCAACTTACGACGCTATTCTTGGATGCTTTGGTCTACAGATAAGGCTATGTATAGAAGCGGCATGACCGAAAGCAAGTAGACAGATTTTTATCAACTTTAGTCATTTGTTTTGATTGTATTTACATAGTTATTTTATATGTCCTGTAACAATTTTCAGTATTTATTTATATATTCAATCAAATTGAATATTTTACGAAAATACGAAACGATTATATAATTAAAGTTAATGCAGATTTTATGTAAGTATGTTTAGCAATAATAAATTATGTTGTAAACTACTTTTCCTAACACTTTATGGTCGGTAATAAAAAGCTCACGTTTGTTCAAACAAAATATTTTTTTACATATTTCACATTTCCTAATTTTTGGTAATAGGTAGGAATAACGATGATGCATGTCTTTGTGTAATTTTATTAATTATAAAATAACTAGCTATTACCCGCAGCTTCGTCTGGGTTGTCAATTTAATATATAAAAATGAATCTTAGAAATGTCTGTATCACTCATACCTTTCGAACGGCTCTGCATGGAATCGGTCAAGGTTTGTATGAGAAATATACTGAAATGAGATGGGAACGGGAAGATTGAACCACAGCGAAGCGTAGGCGGGCCGCTAGTATTTTAATAAAACTGTTTTCCCACAGAAATAAGATGTCTTTTCGGCAATAAATAGCCTGCATACATTAAACTGTCCCATTAAAAACATGTCAATCCATTCGTTCATTTTAACGTGAAAGATGGACAAAATAAACACACTTTCACATATATTACCACAGTATGGAATATTATTCCATAAATACGTCATGGTAATGTAACATTTCAACTGCAACGATGGACTGCTATGCCTTGTTTAGTAGTATAATACTTAATAGGCGCCACACTGCGATTACACAGCAGTGAAATATAAAATGCAAAAAATTGCCACCATTACAAAATTCCTGGTAGCTCAGTTTCAAGCACTCGACCGGTCATCGAGAGGTCGTGGGTTTAAATCCCACCTAGGCAGTATATAAACATTAAAAAAAAATATTATAATACTCTGGAAAGTTGACCGAAATCAACTATTTAAATAATAATGTAACATGGATTAGAATATATTAATAATTATGTATTAGAATAGCTGCGGTCATAAAATATTTCACTAAAAGCAGTTCGTACAATACCATGTCAGAATACAGCGAACAGTATCATTATCGACATAATGCCGGCAGCTGCACGACGCTTACACCTCATTGCTTTTTCCGTGACATTGCCCGATGCTATAAAAGATATTGAGTTTTGCAATAACGCTAGACCATACTCGTGATTTGTTGCATCTTTAGTGAAAATATATTCAAAACAACATGTTGACACTAAACATCAACAATCTTTTCAAAAATAATTACTACCTAATAAGACAAAGATCTGTTGTAATAATATTAAAGATTATTATTTCAAGAATGACAAAGAAATTATAATTATTTTAATTCAAAATCTTGATAATAATAACGTAAGTAAAATATTTCTTGTTTTGTACTACAAGAAAAGAAAGAAAGAAAGTGGAGGATTTAAAATATCAATTTCAAATATCATAATATAAATTCAAATAGAAGATATGTGAAACGCTCTACATATGTAAAACGTTCGTAATTTTACAAAATGCCCGCTCTACCGATTCTGAATTTATTGTCTTAGATAGTAAAGTAGAAGGCGAACGACGACGAACCCCTTCTTGCTAAATCTGGAAACGATTTTCGGAATGGTCTCTCCTGACAAATAATTTGAGAACAAATTGGTCCAACATTTCACCTATTAATGGTCTTGTTAAGTCTTTAAATATTTGACGTGCCGCAGTGGAAAGCAACTTAACAATTATATTTATGAGAACATTATATTGTTCAGAGAGTTTAGTCTGATTCAATAGATATTACTGGTTTAATTGTTTCAAACATGTTAATTATACGAAGCAATTGTAGTAAGTATGCGTAGTTTTTGACGTGTAAAGGTCTTATAAATCGATGAACGCTGGCTGCACGCACGAAAAAGCATTACTCATTGTCACGTTCCGCCTGAACCGAGCGTGCAAGCGAGAGCGCGGAACAAGCTATAGAGAGGCATGATCAACCTAAGCGTTTGGCTTGTGACGCATCTATCTCTCTTCCACTCGACTCCACATCGACCGATGTTTTCTTATGAAGTTATCCGTAAACAGAATTTACAGTCAACCAATTTTTTCTCTGTTTTAAATATGAATTCCTTCTGAGCATGAGTGTGGATAAATTAGCCTTAACTACATTAACGATTACTTATCATCTTTAAAGCGACATACTGACAGTAAATCGTTACTCCAGGCCATCTCCCTAAAAGCAGGCCTGCGTGCGTGCAATGCATATCATAAATTATCGTATGGCGACGCACTAAAATAGCGTAACACCCCAATGGCATGGGAACGGCGTCTCAACCCCACAACCTCACGCTAAATGCCTACAAATCTGTCGTTTGCGCCCGAATCAAAAAGACATCGGTTGACTCGATTCAGCTCCGATTAGAGACGCCAGTTCAATAAACAATTTATAGGGGCCGAAGAAGTTTCCCAAACGTAAATGCATCAGTCACGCAATGAAATAACTGCGTAAATTGGAACGAAGAAGAACGAACAATGAGAAACCGACAACGCTGCCGGAAGCATCTCGGATTTTTCCCTGTTATCCCAACAACAATAGAAGTCGGCTTCAATACTTACCTAGCTGCATGCAGTCTTTTGTTTAATTAATTATCCGACGGATAGAATAATTAAGCTCGATTTCGAGGCTGTGATTAAACTGGCGTATTCTAAAACATTATTAATATCAGGTGAACGTTGTTTTGTTGCTAAATGATGGTTATTACGTCGGTGCAAATTTATTACATGAGTTTTATCAAGGGACCCCTGTGTAGGAAATGATTACAAGTTCAAGAATGTAATTAAACTCTTTGTATAACCGTATAAATTAAGGAAGGAATTACAGATGCGGTGAATTCAATGGTCTGGGAACTGTGTATTGAATTCGTAACGTTGATAGGTCATCGGTCACTGTTTGACAGTACCCTCTATAGACTGAGTGCTAATAAAGCGAGGAACCGAAGCTGTGGATTCATAGTACCAGTATCATCAATCAGAGAACATTCGCATACGTCTGATAATGTATCGCTAACAACATAGCATTTAATTGGTGATGGATCACAACGATCCCCGGCAGGCGTATTTCACGGCCGAATATCATATTTCGCGTTGAATTTTTTCATCGGCTCCGACCGTGCATATTCGATACGGATTTATTATTTTCATCTTTACATCTTACCCTCTTTAGGGCTCGGAAGCGATACGTAAAACGAAGGAAGAAGTGAAGGGCGGTAATGGGGGAAAATTGTACTTTATTAGATTTTGATAGACTTGATGATAGATTTAGGTCTCGATGTCATTTACGGGTTTGACAAGTTCTATTTTTTGTTTAAGATTTCAAAGGTATATTATATGACACAATTAACCATAATATGTAATAGCTTCGCCTTCTTTCTTTGATCTTGATATCATTTGATAACATACAATAAACTACTTTTTAACAACAACTAAGCTAAGCCAAAAGCACATAATATAAAAATATAACTTCAGCCTAGTTACATAAGTTTACACTATAGTATTTTGAGCATACGACTAAGTCATAAAACTTTATAATATTTTTTTAGGCAGTCTTATCTTGAATACACAAAAGGGACTCCTGAAGTAGCATTTAAAAATATTTGTTTGCTCACTGATAAGCTACTTAATGTAACGCAAACAAAGTTTATAATGTGAGTGAACTGCCTCAACATTAATCATAACTATTGGAGTTTCACAAACAACACAGTTAGTTTTAATTATTTGAAATAATTTTTCCAAAGGGGTGTTTTACTAGGTGATTTGTATCACTTTGTCCAAAACACTCTATTGAGTTTAAACTGTATACTTTAATTTATAGTCACGTATCTGATACTGGCTTTATCCGTTAGTTTTGGGAGCAATCGCCCACATTACCAATTACCTATTCGATAAGGGACTTATTTATGATGCCGACAGTCACATCGGTTTGAGTACAAAGTTAAAATTCATTGTTTCTCTTATCCTGGAAACGAAAGATATACCGAGGTCACAAGATATCTTTGCTTTATCTGAACAAGGATAGGCTTTTAAAGAAGAAGGAACGACTGATAGCGAAGTGGGAGAAATAATTACGTGCCCATTTGAATTAGAAATTCTTGAGAATTCGTCTCATTGATCTATCTGTTTCAAAGTTAGCTACGTGCCGTATTAAGTTTCGTGAATAAAACTCGAAATGTGACTATCGAATATTAGATAACAAATTGTCGAAAAGGATCCGATTTTATTACTCTAAAATGTAATAAAATAGTGGTAAAAGTTTAATTTCTTAATATAAATCCTTTAAGTAAAGTTGAAAGGAGATATCGTTAAAGTTTGTAGTATATGTTAATTCGTCTATTCTTTAGGTAAAAAATAACTAAGTGAGGAAACATTTGCAGCAACATATGTGGCACATAAATATGTATGAATAAGTAACGGGTCCTTTTTTTAGTTTCCCGTTGATTTTGCAAACGGCAAGGATAAGTGAGCCTCTATGTTTAAGTAGGCCGTCGCAGTCATGTGTCGTAAATATGCGCATATTGTATAGTATTGTATGTTAAACATGAACCCACGAATTGTATGAGATGGGATGCATCCGTTCAGTAACCGATGACCTCTGCGACACCGATGCCGGGACAGGATTCAAAGCATTACGTAGGTATATTATCTCTCGTTGTTTCAATACATGTTTTAAAATAGAATACATTTTTAGTTCGTGTTACTTGAAACTAGCAACATGAGATGCATTTTTAAATTTATGAATGGAAAGTACACCTTATTGTAAGATACACATTTCGTCGAACTTAAAATAAATAATTATTTTAAAGCACGGTAGCAAGAATGATGTATTTTGAGAATATAATTTGAAACATAATAGCTGTCAAGTGTGTAGGCGGTCTGCTAACAGTGGTTTATACTCAGATCACAGCAAACTGTGATCGGAGGGTTTATATAAAAAAACTTTCTAAATATGTATGTATTTCTTTACAATGATTAATGAACTCAACTACATACTCGTATTTAAGAAAATACCAAAGCTTAAGACAGTCTTTTTTAATACCATTAGGGTTAGCATGCACGCTTGCGGCACCAGAGGCATCGCTCACGCGTTGTCGACCCTGTAAAACCTCTTTACGCCTTTCTTTAAGAACCCTATTTAGACTCCTGGGAAAACCTTGGCAGGGAGGATTTAATATATTAGTATATGTATATACTCACACATTTACAAATTTTATTATATTTCCCTTTATTTTGGATAGGTACTTAAATGAAAAGAGAACAATTCTTTCGGTACTCTAACAAAGCTTTTTTTCTAATAATAATTATTTACCATGATTATTATCAATTATTATCATTATAGACATATTAGGTAGATACCTAGGTAAGGATGACATTAAATGTTTTTGTTATTAGTATTGGTATAAAATAGTAGTAGAAACTTTACTTAACAACACTTACAGGTTTTTTGTATACATAATAAAATAATAACATGAGCCACAAAAAATACTAAATGAGCCACAGAAATACTAGGGTTTCGTATGTTTTATATCAACTTTAGTCGCCAAGTCACTATGATAGTCGCATTTACAATTTTAGATGCTCGGTTTAGTGCTAACATTTTTTTTACAACATACACAACGCCATCTAATCCCAAATTAAGCACAAAGTTTGCGTTATGGGTAATAAACAACTGATAAAGTACTTATATACATTTTTTTTTGTAAATACGTACTTATAATACATAGAAAACACCCAGACTAAGACAAACAGACATGTTCATGCACACAAATGTTTGTCTTGTGCGGGGATCGAACCCGCGACCTCGGAGTCAAAGTGGCCATTGCTAACCATTCGACCACCGAGCTCGTCTCCATTTTTTATAATACAAAAAAACACCTGTAATGGTTTGAAATTGTTTATTTTAAAAAAAGTAATCGATACCTGGGAATATACCTTTACCATATGATTTAAATATAAGATTGTATCGAATGTCTGGATCAGAAGAACTAATGTTTCCATTTGTAATGCACTGTGTTTCCGGCCTTTTACTCCGGACTTGAGCAATTAAAGGAAGATTTGTGTTGCACTGTTTCAAACGATGTTTTATTGACTGGCTGCGTGTACAGACTAATGGATTTATTTTTAATTTTTTAGACTTTATTTACTTATTTAAGTAAATATTATTGGATTTTTAACTTGGTTTTATTCTACGTATAGCTTTGTTTAAATGCAAGTGCAATTTGACACTATATTGACTTCAGTAAAACTCTGCCCACTCCTTAAACAAGATCGTCACCCTAAGGTTGCATTTAGCAATAAGACCGCCTTTTGAATCCACATAAGTTTGTAATTATAATTATCTTTGATTTTATACTTTGCATTTGTATTCCGCAAGTAAAGCATATTATTATATCTATCTCTTTTATCTAAAATGGGTATAAAAGGAGGCCTTAATGCTATTCTATTTTTAATAGTTAACCATTGGGAGTGTGTGTGATTCATCATTATTGTTAGAACTAAAGGCCAATCCTACATACAAGTGAATCCTGCATAACAAACAAAGATCTGTCAAAAGAGAGATAGAGCAAATCTTTTCCAACTGGGAATAACCTTCGCTTCACAAGATCGTAGCCAACAGTACCTTTAAAGATTGTTGTGCTCCTGCGAGTGAGTGCAGCTAGGAGACGTGAGACCGGGGTACCAGCATGTGAGCTCCTTTTTGTACCACACGGTCCGCCTAATGTAGAGCGGTTATCGAAACGGTTTGAAATTTATGGGAGTATTGTTTGAGTGTATTTATAATATCTATAAGCTACGGTAACCATTTTATATCCAGTAGGTCGTATGTCGTATGGTTGTTTGACAGCGGCTTGGTAAAAAGATGGACATTTTCCTACTGAACGAAACAGAGGTTTATTTTGAATGTTTGTTTGTAAAACTTTATTGTACAAAGACATAAAATTACAAGTACAGAATAATATAAACAATGGCGGACTTATCCCAGTTAGGACCTCTTTTAGTCAACCATAGAATGCTTGGAAGTTAAGTATTGTATTTGTTGTTGTCGTAAATTGTAATAATTCATGTGATGATAAAGAACACGCTTTGTTGTGTAATATTATTCAGATCCGGGCAGTTGTTTATTAAAATTACAAGTAACCTAAAAAATTCCACAAGAAAAGTGCAAGAACAAACTACATAAATACGTAAAAGTATTGTCCATATAAAATCTCCACTGTTTATTGTTACGGGCGTTACATTTAGTAATCATTAACTACCTAGTGTTCAAAAGTTAGATAAGCTCGTTGTAGGGCATAAGAAAGCACTGCCAAGTTATTCGTTATCCATTTCAAGCGGTGTGCTCACTAATTCAGGACTCTACTTTTAGGCGACGACGGCGACGATAAGTGGCGGCCGGCTCGTCCGGAAGTTGCTTTTTTCCCTCGTAACTCTTGAGAGCTTTGCAAAATATCTTTGGCAACGACTTTTCTCTCTTCTAAGTGCATTTTGACATCCCTTTGTGGATATTTTTTTACAATGCTACACCACTTAAGAAAACTAGATTTTTTGTTATTTATTTTTTTTTTTTTTTGGTTCGAATAATTTCTTTATGGTTCGAATAATAACATTATCGAGTAATAACATTCTTTTCATTCCTTGACGAATTAATAAAAGCAAAAAATCCCTTTCTATCTTTATAAAAACTCAGTAGTAGAGACAAACAATAGATGAATTAAAATAAATATAAATAATAAAAGGTTAGGAAATGAATCCAAATTTATAATTATCTTCTTTTATAATATTTTTACCATATTTATTCATAATCATTATTATTTATTAATTATACCTATTCGAAATCCAACACACCAAATCGAAAAAAGTATCGCTTCTATTATTACAATAAAATAAAAAGAGGAAGCATATATAACAAATGTTACTTACATTATGTAAAGAATGATGTCCATAATAATAGAGCAATAAGTTTTGTCACCAAACACAACCAATCCAATTATGAAAGTCACATGCACACGTTTAAATTTCGCGCCGAAACCACATCCGCTGCCACGTACTTCCCGTTCGAGCTCCGGGAGCCAACTAAAGTGTAGTCTGTTCATCGTCTAGACGGGGGATGGGTACCGAAGGGAGGGGGATATCGAGGGTGTACCAAACCAACCCCCGTTTGTCCAGAACGACCAACCTCATATCGTCAGGAAGTATCCGATTAGGCAATGATCCTGACTTTATCAATTAATTAAACAATAGAATTTTGTAGATTTTCGCTCAATTTAGCATTCAAACAAAAAATAAAAATATTTCTTTTTAGTTTTCCATACGATGGACCAGAAGGCCAATAAGCTATTTGACAATGTTCAAAAATTGTATAAATTACTTAACAATATCGTAAAATATACAAAACTGTGAAGATCTGCAAACTTTCATTCTAATATCTTCCGTCCGACTTATTTTAGGGTCGATCAAAGTTTGGCGGGAAAGTCTATTTTAAAAGTATGAAATTATTAAAAAATAATATTCCAGTTTTCGGAAAAGTCCAAAATTGTGATTTTCAAATTAACATATCTCGAGAGATTTTTGTGCTATCGAAGGAATTCTTTCGCCTATGTTTATATTATTGAGACGTCCCTACATATCAAACCGAAAAAAATGTTGGTCAAATAGCCTATTCTCGTAATTATTTTACGATTGCAGAATGAAAGTCGACCGAATCGAGATTGAATTGTGATTTGACTAAATATTGTTCTACTAAGGAAGAGAGGGGTCACCTAACACCTAACAATTATATACTTAAAAGGAGACCCCGGCCACGATATAATGCAATGTTTTAATATATTGAATAAAGCATATTTTATTTGTATTATGTGCTTGTTTCATTCATTAATTATTATCAATTTTTATTTATAGCAAAATATCATCCTTAGTTTGTTTAATTTTCTGTCATATTTCGTTATAATCTTATTGAAATTATAATCAATGGAATTTCATATTCTGATACGAGGATATCAAATTAGACTTTAATGAGATCGTGACTGGAATCAGAACTTAATTCTGACTACATTTTAGCTACGACAATTGTACTTCTAGGTATGTGTGGAGAATTCTTCAGGTCCACCGTATAGAAAAATCTCTCAGGCTCTGTGGCCTGTAAATATCATACCTTGTGGCCTGTAAATATAATACTGTTTTGTTCTGGTCGTTTTTGTTCATCAACAACTCTACAGAAGTGGGTTTTATTGAAAAAATATACTGTAATTTATTATAATGTCTAAATCGCACTGGTATTCCTCACAAATAAATATACATTTTGTTTTGCTTGTATTTTAATATTATTTTATAATCAGTTATATTTCACAAACACGATGCGTGAGTTCAGAATTCTTTATAAATTTCTGATTCTGCATTAGAGCACCCCGTGATGGGAAGTGTCTTACTCAACTTTCAAAGATCGACTGAGGTACGAAAACTTTATCCTGTGAAACTTTATTTATCTTCAAACCGTGAAATCTGAAAATTTTCTTTGCCTCTACCTTTTGAGTTATAATCTGATATAAAATTGAATCTCCCTAATCTTTGCGAAATTATTAGAAGTTTGAGTCAAAAGTTTATCAAGGCTCAGTGTAATGAGGGTCTTTGATTGTAATTGTTTCATTAAGTTCAATTAAATATTAATACGGTAATTCTCTATTACTTTACGATTGGTGGAAATATGCTGATATTATGTTGTTAGTAGTTTTGGGATGTAAGTCGCTCTCCACGATCTTTAGAGCCAAAGCCAACCTCGCCTGTACGTGGTGCAACCTGACGGTTAGCGAAATAGGCTCTGGCAAACGAGAGGTATGGCAGCATATTTACAAGCTACCTGACTGGGGAAGTCTCCACCTCACAGAATAACAATTCCCTTGAGGGTTGTTGTGTTCTTGCGAGTGAGTAAGGTCCCCAAGGAAGAAGTTGCTGAATCGGCAGCGGGGGTGGCGGCGCGCAAGCGATGTTTTATGTTGTGTGCGTTTATTTGGCTACGGTAACCGGGCGGACCGTACGCTTACTTGGCACCCGATGTTGTATAAAAAAAAACATTATTACAGAAAACCCCTCAAATATGAATTCCGAAAGCGATCTGACTGATGACTAAAAAGTACAAAGTAGTTTTATTTTATAACAAAATATTTAACCAGAATATGTCTCGGGGTTCAAACAATGAATACACGATGTTTTCATGATCATGGGAAGATGTCATTAAAAAAAGGTCGGAATAATAAGAAATATTATGCAAAACTAATTCTAGAGATTGTTACTCCGCTATTAGTATAAACAAATAAAGTCGTATAATGCCTATCTTTGTGTATTCTATCGTCTGTATCAATGGGTTATGTTCAGTGGAGTTGGTTGATATGATATCAATGCATGCTGTCCACAGGCAATTTCTACAGTCGCGCCGATCATCATAGGCAAGGAATTCATTATCACACGCTAGAACCTAAATAGGCGCATATTGTACGGTTCCAGAGAAGTTTTTACTTCGTGCTGTCAGGTTGTAGAATGAAATCCCTGCCATGGTTTTCCCAGGAGACTACAGTATGGAGATTTTCAAGAAAGGCGTAAATAATTTTTTTCAGGTTCGGCAACACATAAGTGATACCTCTGGTGTTATAAGTGTCCATAGGCTGCGATGACTGCTTTCCATTAGGCGTTGTATTGTTGTTAGTTGTATCCTAGTGGTATAAAAAATAATAATCTGGAGATGCTATTAATAAAATATCTGCGGGCTGCGGGGAGAATGTTCCGTATTGATCTAGTTTAAATATAGTACGAGGTAGTCAGTTCCTAAACTGGGATAGTGAAACTGTGGAGATTTCCTGCAGTTTCCGTGGGGTATAAGTGGATCATCAACATCTTTGAACTAAGGTCTACCTCACCTGCACCTGGCGAAAAGAGATATAGGGCACAGCGTATTTTATAAGCTGCTTGATTGGGGAATTGTACCTCCACCTCACAGAATATTGCAGCCAAACAACATCTCCTTTGAGGATTGTTGTATTCCTGCCAGTGAGTGAGGTCACCAGAACAAAACCGGACAAGTGCGAGTCGGACTCGCCCACCGAGGGTTCCGTACGTAGGATCACTATAAATAGTTCAGGAATCTAACCCCCTATTTTTTAAGATTTAATTACAAATGTCTAGTTTTGAGATTTATTCTTGTACTTGTAGTCTATAACGATGTTACTTGCCAAATTTCATAGTTCTAGGTCAACGGGAAGTACCCTATGAGTTTTGATTCCCTTGAGAATGTGTCGAAATATGCATTTTTGCTGAATAGACATTCGTATCTTTTTTTTACGTCAACGTAGCAGTTTGATTTTTTCACCTGACCGCAGACCTGAGTATACAGTTTCAATTTCAGCTTGATACCTACACGCATTCTCGACTTAGAGGGTCTTGACAGACAGACAGACAGACGGACAACAAAGTGATCTTATAAGGGTTCAGTTTTTCCTTTTGAGGCACGGAACCCTAAAAAAAAACCGGAAAAGTGCGAGTCGGACTCACCCACCGAGGGTTCCGTAGGTACGTAGTATCATTATTAAATTTGATATTTTTCATTATAAATAAGAAATAATGCGTCGAAAAAATAAATAAAATATATTTTGCAATGTGTACATCAAGCCCTTTCATATGATACCCCATTTGAACTAGTAGCTTCAATTTGAAATTTCGACACCCTATAAAAAATATAGACCCCCTATTTTTTAAGATCTATTTACAAATGTATAGTTTTGAGATTTATTCCTGTACTTGTAGTCTATAACGATGTTACTTGCCAAATTTCATAGTTCTAGGTCAACGGGAAGTACCCTATAGGTTTTGATTCCCTTGAGTGTGTCGAAATATGCGTTTTTTGCTGAATAAACGGCCGTAACTTTTTTCTATGTAAACTTAGCAGTTTGATTTTTTTTTAACTTCATGGGACCGTAGACCTGTGTATACAGTTCAAATTTCAGCTTGATACCTCCACGCATTCTCGAAATAGAAATTCTTGACAGACAGACAGACAGACAGACAGACGGACAACAAAGTGATCTTATAAGGGTTCCGTTTTTCCTTTTGAGGTTCGGAACCCTAAAAAGGAAAGAGTATAAGCTGGCAACGGATCGGCGACCCCTTGGTGTTGCTGACCTCATGAGCGGTGGTGATTGCTTTCTATCAGGTGACCCACATGCTCGTAGGTAGCCAACACTGACTTAACTTACACCTAGAATTAAAAAAGTTGTGTGGGATTATCACTTTAATTCCACGTTATCCTCGACAAAATTCGAGATGCGGGTTAAATGACAAATTGATGTTCGTATGACACATCATTATAATACGTTGTTCAGTTTAAAGTGGCACTGAATAATAGAGTCGCGGTGATACAGCAACTCTCGCCGGCGTTACTTGCATACTTTTCGAGTAATTCCATTGACACTCGTAATCTTGGATTACTATGAATATTAATTGTGTATTACTCTATGACATTTTATATATAGACGGACCAAAGGCAAACATTATGACAGTAAAAATTGGATACATAGCACTTGCTTACCTATATACCTACTCATTTGTATTGTACATATATACACAGTACGCAAAGAAAGGAAAATAATATGAACACACAGGAAAGCATTTTATCTATAACTTTTCAATAATTGTTTTTGATTAGTGCTAAAGTCTTATCATGACAGTACTATTACAGTAACAGTACTAGGTAGTACTAGTACAGTATCACTAAGGTGAGAATAATAGATTGCTGGGCAATTACCTTGCTTTCTTCTTGCCAGAATGAAGACAGGACCGAGTGACACATATAATGGTAAAAGTAATAGTTTACAAATCGTCACCATCATCCATTCGGCGTAGACGCCCATTGCTGAACTTTTTTTCCAAAAGCTTAACAAACATACGGCCGCTTCGTGTTACCATACCATAGCCATATACACGCTTAATATACAAGCAGCGGCTTCTCAGCGTACTTCCACAAGGATCAGTCCTGTTCCATTTGCACCCAACGGCATCAAATTTTGTCTCTAGTAGAGAGTCGTCCTAGTTGTTTTTCACTCCTCGGTTGCCATTCCAGAACTTTGCTACCTAGTTTGCATATTACGACCGTATTTAAAGTCAGGTCGGTTTATGAGTATTTATGCTATGCGTTTACAAGTACGCTGTGTCTCTCTTACCTCGTCAGTACTATAATGCACACCAGCGGCATCCTGCCAGTTCATCTTCATCACGCGAGTATTGCCGTTATAGAAAAATAATTATTAGAAACTATAATAGAAAAATAAGGTATAAAACCTGTGACAAATTTATTCTAACGAATATTTCCATGCTGTGTTATCTTTCTTCAAACTGATAATAAACAGTGTTTGTTTGAAAGTGACGTCTCATAGCGGCCAAAGGACACGTTAATCGTAAAGTTTGCATGTAAAACTAACTCGGCTAGGACTAGTTAATCCCTCGAGTCGAGTTAAGCCTCACAGAATCTTCTTCGAGATAGAGCTTTCGGCTGTTTGTTGGGCGGCGCCGCGCGCAGCTTTTATTATCTGAAGAGTACACATGAAATTTATATTTACTTATATGCACTTTTTAGCTCTGCTTTGGTCTTCAGTTGCATAGATTTTGGTGAGCAGAAATTTGTAAAGAAATCTTCTCTGCGAAAAAACTGAGGTGTATGTAGATCGCCAAAACTGTACTGTACTTGCAGCATGGAAATGTACGTACTGTACTGTGTAATTGTACGTGTGTAACTGCTGTAATACAAATAAACTATCTATCTATCTATCAAAATCTTTGAGCCATGGCCAACCTCACTTGCACGTGGTGCACCCTGTGGTGATAACTAAGTAACGAGTTTCTAGCAAAGATGTGGTAGGGCACAAATTAAATTGTAAGCTGCCCGATAGGGCAAACACCTCCAGCTCGCAGTAGGCCGCAGATAAATAATAATTTCCTTGAGTTAGATCTCAAGGAAATTCTAGAGTTTGTATTGGGTCTGCGATTCAGTGAGATCACCAGGAAAGAAGGAATTGATGTGTTGGTAGTACAGACAGCAGCAAGCTGCGCTGGGGACATTTTGTGCCGAAAGCGTTTATAGGCTACGTACACCGCTTTACATCAGGGGAGCCGTAAGTTTTTAAAGCACTAGAAGTAGCAAAAACTAATATTTTAATCGTCTGTTAGTTTAGTTACTAACTCAGCAATTGTAACAGCTATAAATGTAAATAAATTAAAAACATGTAAGCAATAAATTGCACCAGAAATACCGAACGCAAAGTAACATCTTTCAAATTGTCAACAAAAAATCGCGTAAGAATTCACGCATTATTGAAAGCGACGATGAAACGATACGTACAGAATAATAAATTACCTATTTAAAATAAATATATCAATGGGGCATTTTCACGAAAGCTTCTTTCCAGTAATACTAATAAGCAAGTCTAATACACTCACGTAAAAATATGCAAATACCGACAGGCTCGATCCGCTACGTCAAACGTATACTGCAACCGTCACGATCCGGAACGTGCCTGAACTTATTAAGCCTCGAGCTACATTCTCCCTAGTCTCGAGCCACTCCAGCACCCCGTGGCTCAGCCAGCTGTAATTTACCTCGTGCGTTGTTAATTCTGCTCTAAACCGCGTTGAATTTTCTCACATTTCTACGTTACTATTTGCTCAAAACTCACTTCACTAAGAAACAGCTCCATCGGGAAACACGAATCTCATCGACAATAATACATGTAAAATTTCAGCCTGATATTTCGAATTTAAGTTCTACAATTTCGGTAAAGATATATAAAAAAATCTAAACTGTGTGGAGATGCGGTACATAGCTTTGTTACGTGAGTTATATGTCTATGATTCTCAGTATAATTTCATATCACATATCGAATCCCAGGTAAGCCTTCAAAAGAATATTTCAAGATGATACACTTGCATTATCGTTTATGAACCGCGTGCGATACCTAATATTTCATATCCAGATATCTTAACGTAAAATATTAGAATATCTGTGCGTATTAGTTTTTTTGTTTTTTATTTCTTTCAAGCCTGATGAAGAAGCTATAAATTGTCATATTCATAAAATAATACGAGGTTCAACATGATACAGTGGTGGCCCATCAAGAAATCCACGACGCAAATACGCTTACAAATCTTTACTGTTTTCTACTTCGTGTTGTAGCTAGTTTTAACTAGATTTTTTATTAGCTATTTTAATATAGCTCCAACTTTATTTTGTAATTAGCTTACGAAAGATCACATAGACACATGATGTTCCTTTTGTTCAATGAGCGGTTGCTCTTTTTCACTGTTAGAAATTGAAATTCATTAAATTTAAGAGCTCTTCCGCGATTTGCGCTAAAATATTTTTGTATAGTGACTATAATGTACATAATAATTATAATATTGTACTATATTGACTATATGAAGACGTGAAATCGTAATAGTATCTTGTAACAGCAACTAGCAAGTATTAATATGTGCGAAAACTTTGTAGTCAACCCGTTAAGCATCATTAGGCTTCATGCAATATGTTTTAACATGTTAGATAACTCTCACAAAGTTTATAAATAATAAAGAAAAATAAGAACTTCTAAACAGTGAGAGAGCTTGGTAGGGGACAAGAGGAAAACTAGTAGAAACGCAACACATTTGCAAATGTAACACGTTAAGAATTATATGAATTCATGTAACGCGTAGTTATTCTTAACACTATGTCGTAAAGTTCCCCCACAATGTATACCGAATGTCTATTACACAGTACATAATGTTTTCTGGTTTTAATGTGTCTAATTTTGTCACCTATTTGAAATTCAGTGTTTACTCTCGCATCATCATCATCCCTGATCATTATCAGCCATTATCTATTCACTGCTAGACACAGGAAGTCTCCGAGGTTTTCCACCATATCACTATATGCGCTCCTCAGCTTTGGACCCGTTATCAGTTTTGACTGTACACACCTCGTAACCAACTCTTATTCTTCCCACTGCTAGGATACAGACCTCCCCTCAATTGAATGGGTTTAGAGCATACTCCACTATGCTGCTCAATTGCGAGTGGGTGGATGCCAGTATTCTCAAGTCGCCACTGACTTTATAACTGTCATCTAATGACAACAGCTGCGACCGACGGCTTAACGAGCCTTCCTAAGCACGAAAGATCCCGAGATAGATAAACTCATCCCAAGCCAACAGGGTTTATTTTTAACCCATCCTTGTACAGGCTACGGCCCACGAGCTCCTCATATACATCTCGCTACTCACTAATACCAGTACCAACTTCCAATTACATTTGTGGTGCAAGTGTAAACCTTCGTTTTATGGTGAGAAATCTTAAGGTGGTAAAGAACCTTCTCGGTCATCTATACATAAACACGGCTTACTTCACTCTTAGTTTCCATGTTACGGGATACCTGGCCTCGTTCCAAAGTTTCACTGCCAACCTCATTATCTTACCAGTGTTAATACAGCATGTCCCTGAATGTTCCTGAGGGTGCTCTTCTTGTCGTTTTATTTCTGTCTCTTTATTGCGTCCTTCGTTAGCTTGAGAGGTCATTTGGCTGACGACTGATGTGTTTTGGGAGAACAATTAAAGTACCTCCCATTATTTAAAGTATAGGGTTTAATGAAGTGATTAAACGTCGGCCATAATGTGACAAAATACAATTTTGACCGGTTATGTTGATAGTAGAGACAGTTTCTTTAAATTTGATTATAGAAAACTCATGATGATAAAAACTTTTTTCTATTACTACATTTTATTTTAATGGTAAATCTCCATGAAGTGACAATACAGGTGGGTTAATGATTTCAGAATACCCTTTTATTATTTTTATTTTTGATAATTTTTGTCATTAATTACACGGTAAAAAAATGATTTGTAGAAGCACAAACACCATATGTATACCTTGATAATGTCTTAGTGGCGAAACCGGTCGGTAAAAATAAACATAATTACGTGGAACAGTACAAGTGCATTATAACATTATGATAATAATATTCCACCAAGTGCCAACAATCGACAGTATCAACTTTATATATATATATATATACACTCTCAGGTTAATAAGTATGCAGTTAGTTCATTACTACAGGGAGTCACTTCGATTTTATTTACGTAGACATTAACTTATGTAAAAATTTCTAGACGCTCGTAAAAAGTTTATTTTAAAAACGTAACATAAAACTAGTAACAGTCTTAAGTTACTGAAGAGTAGGCAAAACTGTTTCACTCTATGTTCAAGCAGTTCATGAGTCCCAGGAGAATGACGTCGGATAGGAGCAAGATGTTCCAACTTGTAAAAGTAATAAACGTGAAAATGTTCCTCATTTGAAATAGATTTTGTATTACTTTGTGAAATAAATACATTGTTGCAATAACGTATATAATATAATGTATATTTTAAATAATGGACACCGGTAAATATCATAAACATTTCATTTGAAGTCAAATTCCAAAAGCTCCTGTTGTGAGTTCCAAGGTAGCTGTAGTTGTACCCCCGGGACTGCAATGGACTTTAGTGTTCATTGCCTTTTTTGGCGGTCGCCGCTGTTAATCCTGGCTACAAAGGAGATACAGTGGTGGTAAATAAACACTTACACACCGATTAAAAAAAAAAAACACATGCATTTGCTTTGTAAACTCCAATAAAGATTGACAAAATTAATTAGGACCTTAAAATATACGAAATATCACCTTTATCAGAAGCAGATTGAATTTCATGTCATTTTTAAGGACAACAGTACGAGCTACACAGAAAATGAAGTGGGCCTTAGGATTGTGGATTCATATAGAGTTGTATAACTTCCGATCGTATTTTGTTTAAAAAAGTCTGGTTACATCAACTTCATATTACTTATACAAATAAAGGCCTGTCATGTACGGAAATATGAAGGAAAAAGATGACCATTCTCTATTCTGATGTAGTGAGTGTGCATAGAGTAATGGCAGACCCCGGCTACTCCATACAAATGTCGCGTCGTGAATTATTTCATAAACTTAATCACTGGTAGTCTGATAACAAAGGTTAGTAATTTAATATAATTATATATCAGGCTACCGAGCCATTACCGCCGCAAGTCCGAGTCGCACTCACACAGTCCAGTTTTTTTTCTTAAATTTGAATACCATACAATGTTGGTGGCAAGGAAAGCCTGCCTCTTATTGACATTTTAACTTATATTTAGTCGAAATCAGTTACATAATTATGCATCCTCAATTTTATTAATAATTTTCATATAACCACAGTATAAGTGATATAACATAGCTATTAATGGAAGGGTAAGGGATAAGCCATCAGATTTCGACTTCGACGTCAACCCTCTCTCATCCCACTGCTGGTATACGGGTCTCCCCTCAAACGAAGCGGGTAAGAGCATACTCCACCACGCTGCCCAACTGCGGGTTGGCGGATTCCAGTGCTTTCAAGCCGGCCTAAAGGCCACTGACTTATAATAAGCCAGCTAGACTAGCAATAAATTCACTGCAATAAAAAAAAAAAACAATTCTATCGAAAATCTTTGAAAATGACTCAATATTGTGTATATCTTATAACTAGGCTGATTCTAGCTCACGGGCCCGAAACCGAGGTTGAGTGGAGCGAGTAGATTCGCTGAGTGTATGTTTTCCATTGATTTCAATGGAAAATATATTTGATGATCATTCCTATATTAATAATTTTTTTTTCGACACAAACCTCAAACATGTCGATATCGTCAATTGTAACAAGTTTCATCAAAATCGGTTCTGTGGTTTTTGAGCCTATTGATTACCCGACTGCAACAGAAGGAGGGTTATGTTTTTCGAGAGTATGTATAATTGTTTGGCACGCCTTGGATTTTACCTTGAGAGGTGTCGTTAGATTCGTATTTACTGTGAGAGCAACACACCCAGTGTTACTCTCACAGTAAATGTCAAAATATAAAAAAAAAAACAAAATGGCGGATTTTTGGCGCCAAGTCCAAATGCAAATGCGCGCCGCAGCCTGGACGGCTCGATGGATTTTAGCTCGAGGGGTGACATTAGATATGTATTTACTGTGAGTGCGACATTGCATATATCAAAATAAATAAAACTAAAAAACATAAAATAAAAAATTGGTTGCCTGTAAAGTCGGTATACGGGCGAAAGTTTTACGTGACAACGACTTTGAGTGGTAAAATGTTTTCGAGTGGAAGGGACGCATGCCTTTCACTTTTTATGTCTGTCTCTCTCGCTCTTAGGCGGGCTAACCATGCCCGAGTGAAAGGGACGCGTGCCTCTCACTCGCTCTCATTGTGAGCGCATAACGTGAGCGCGTTTCTTGAAGTGTCACCCGGCTAACCAATTTATAAGACGTTGTCACGTCAAAAACGGTAAACTAAAAAACCCGACTGCTTTTCTGTGTAATTTGGAAATGAAAAACCCCTAAAACAAGAAAACATGTAGCAGTCGGGACCCTACATGTGTTCTAAATTCACTAAGCCTCCATTTCTAGAATGGGTCCCGACTACTACATGTTTTCTTGTTTTAGGGGTTTTTCATTTCGTTTTATAGTTTTTTAAATTACCGTTTTTATTTTCAAGAATGACATTTCGGCGTATATAGCGTTCCGCTCGCTCCGATTTCAATATAATAGAATTGTTATGCAACATTAAACATAATATTTTATAATGTCACTGACTTTATCCCATTTAAGATCATGCCATTCATATTTTAGTCAGTAAAAGCAGGTGTTAAAGTCCTTGTATTTTATTTATAAAGTTTGAACAATAAATTCTTGACATCATAACTACGTTAAAGCCATACTCATAGCTCATCGTGGACCGATAGGCATCCACTATAAAAATATTCAGCTGCCTTTAACAAAGAACCTATTTCGGCTGGTCACTTATTGTTCCTCTTCGACATGTTACAATAGACTACATCATGGAAGGTCCCTGCAACAATACCAATACCCCGGTTTTGTAATAAGTTTTGGGATCGAACGCTATAATGTCTCTGACAATATTTTATTTAAGTTTAGAACACGACACAGAGTAACAATTTTTCGTTGCATCAATTGAATATACTGGATCGTTTGTGTCACATTACAAGATGTTTTTAGAACCTGTATTAGAATGATATCCCATGTTACGCGTAGGTTGACGTCGTTTTATTTTGACAAACAGACGTGAATTCTGTCTTTGTTATCTCAACGCAATATATCAACGGTTGACATACTCGTATAAAATCGTGACAAAAAACCGAAAGAAGCATCGATTTGTGAATGGAGTTTTTTTCGGCGTAGGTATGTGAAACGATAAACGTGAATTTAGTGGCTATAAAAAAGGTAAAAAAACATGATTCATTCAACAATGCAGTTCTTTGGTCGTAGAAGAAAGTCATCAAACTGCTACTGTTTCACGAAACTAATGCCTCACGTAACTGTTACTGCTTGAAATTTACATAAAAATGTCATGTTATAAATGAAACAATAATTCGAATGGGTTCTGGTAATAATATGAACGTTCAGAGATTTATCATGTCACCAATAGAATTTCAATGCGTCGACCACCCGCTAACTTACTAACGATGTCATTCGGGAGACAATACTAGTGGCACAATGCAAGAATAACGACCTTCCGAGACCGTGTGCCATTGGTACCGTTGCTAGCTAAACAGTCAAAAACAAAAGACGAGTATAAATCACTTACCCTGTACCCCACGCGTCCAAATGCAAATACAACGTTTTGCTATTCACTAAATTACTATATCATTAATTGTAACCTCTAAAGCCTGATACATAAGGACCTTAATTTATTGAAAATGCATTCAAGAAAACGCACAATATAACTTTGTTGTGTTTCACACTAACCACTTCCACGTAAACAATAGACGCTTTAGTACAATGTTAACATTATTACTTTATGACCACTGTGACATAATCATTGGTGCATTGTGTGCCCGATTCTCGAAACTACATCTAAATAGCCCATAGTTACTGCATACGGGTGGTTTTGAAGAGAATGAACAAAATATTGTCACCGCTTTGCGAAACTAATCACTTGTTATAGTGACAAAGTGGGGCAAAAGCATCGACGACGGCAAAAGGCTGTTCTGAGTGAAATAGTGAAGACCATAAATTAAACAGACAAAGGAAAGCAGGTATAATGATCACTACACAAAAAAAAATATTTCTATAAACTACATACATATATGCAATTTTTTTATTACATTTATTACATACTACACCTATCCTATATAATCGTAGTACAAATACTTATACTGTGATAATACATAACAAATATTATTTTCCAATTAGGTAATGGTAAATAATAATAATAATAAATATTGTCAGACAAATTACACAGCGCCATCTAGCCCCAAAGTAAGCGAAGCTTGTGTTATGGGTACTAGACAACTGATAAACATACGTAAGTACATTTTTTTTTGTAAATACATACTTATTATACATAGAAAACACCCAGACCAAGACAAACAGACATGTTCATGCACACAAATGTTTGTCCTGTGTGGGAATCGAACCCACGAGCGTTGGTGTCGAAGCCGCATCATTGACCGCTACGCCACCGAGCTCGTCAATGGTATTCTATGTATATCGATATTCCCATTGCATACTCGGTAAATGGTTAGCTTTGTGGATAAAATTGTATTAGGGACCATTATCAAATCTGTGGTTACTCATTTAAATTATCAAGGGATATATTGCCTTTTTTGCATTTTAAAATCTCAAAATATTTTAGATATATATTTAACGAGATGAAAACTGTATGAATAATCTTTTTAGTTGTAGATATAAGAAATAAAACAATACCGAATTTGATGTGCCTACTTATCACAAGGTATATATTTTTTTTATATTTGATTTTAATTTTTTTATGGATCTGTTCGAAAAAACATGAGAATTGAGTGTTTGTCCGTGTGTCTATATTATTATAGTTTTATATTATTTTGCACAAAGATATATATTATTTTGCACAAAGGTTGTGCTATAAAGGCTGTGCGCCTATGTAGTTTCAAAGACTAACTAAAATCCAAATCCAAACAATGTCACAGATAAATAAACACCATAATAATCTTCATTCTCATCACCCGCATGTATCTACCCATAGCCACTGCTGAAAATATGCCTTCCTCAATGCTTTCCACCAAATACGATCCTCCGCCTTTCGCATCGCATTCATCCGTTTCCAGCCGCTTTCTTTAGGTCACCGGGCCATCAAGATAACAATAATAATAATCATCAAACATAAAATGTGACTATCTACGTTGTTCTAGATAAACCAGAGCGGCGCTTGTGAACCCTTTTAATATTTACGATAACTTTCCCATTTTATGATTGACAAACACTTTAGCTTAGTCAGTAGTGCTTCATTGTTTTTACCAGCTGAGTCAAGCTAAGTAAAAAGTCAAATTTAAGCTTAGATTAGTGGCAATTGTTGTCACTAATCTAAGTTGAAAAAAATTGATTTTCGCAATGAAAAAATCCGATGGGCATCGGCTTCAGCTTAGGCGGTAATATGTATTTGGAAATCATTACGAAATGGGAAAGTTATATAAAATTATGAACGTATGAAAAGGATTCACGCTGAATATATCAAAAAGTCCCAGTATATTAACTAGGCCAGAGTCTAGCCCACGAGCGAGTAAATTGATTTCAGTGGAAAAATTGATAATCATTCCTCAAGGACATGATCGCTTTATTTTTTTTTCGACACAATCTTCAAGCATGTCGAGGTCTTTAATTGTGTCAAGTTTCATCAAAATCCGTTCAGTGGTTTTGGAGCATATTCGTTTCCAAGAGTAACTTTTCGTATATAAGCGTTCCGCTCGCTCCACTAAAAAAAAAGTCACAAAATCCAAAATAAATATGTATATTGACGAGGTCTCCCCTGAAGGACCTTCCTTCCCCATCTGCCATCGCAATGCCATCTGCAATAATTCTATACACACGAAAGCAATGTTCTAGGAATGTAAGGAATGTACATAAAAGTTAAAGCAAAGTGCTTTTACAAGACTAGTAAATTAGTAAAAATTACCGGAACATTGCTACTCTAATGTTTTCATACCTAGACTTTTATTTATTTTTGCTGTCGAGTGTATAGAAATACTGTTTTTTGACTTACACACGCCATCTTGATGTACATACACGAGATATCACTCACGAGTTGCCGACCCTGTAACAACTTCTTCATGCCATCTTGAAGAACCTCATGCTGAAATCTCTTGGGAAAACCTCGGCTGGTAATTCATTCCACAACCTGAGAGTCCGTGGAAGAAATCTTTTTTGGAACCGCACTTTCGCGATCATCTTAGTTCCACTATGTCAGGATGAATTTTCTGCCGATAGCGAGCGGTGGGACTGTAGAAGGAGGCTGTAGAAATCGTATCAAACCACTTTTCCGAACACATCCCATTGTGTAATAGATAGAACAAGCAGAGAGAGGCAAAGTCTCTCCTTAAATTTAAGGGTTCAATACCATGTGTAAGTTTAGGGTAATCGACGATTCCCATGGCTCGTCTCCGAATCGAATCACAAGCCTCAAGCCAATATCCCAGTGCCCTGGCCCATAGATGAGAACTGTACTCCATATGAGGCCAAACTTGCGACTTGTACAATAGAAGTATTTGCAAGGAACTATAGTACTGCTTTACTCTGTTGAGCACACTTAGTTTCTTAGACGCCAGTCTGATCTTCTCCTCCAAGTGACTTTGGAGCTGAACGTTGTCAGAGATCTCAAGAATACAAATGCTCTTGGCAATGGTAAGTGTTATGCTCTCGAATTGTGGAGCCACAGGAAATATTGTTTTAGCGGTAAACGCACAGACTTGACAGATTATCTAGAACTACATAAGAGTTATATTCTACTTTTCCGAACTCCACGTGAATAACCGGGCGCAAGGTAGTGAAAAATAAGATCCATGTCCTACTAACCCTAACTAATTTATAGTAAAAAAAACTGAAAGCCTAGGAAAAACAAATGGAAATTCATTCTATTAGCACTTTCACAAAGACAGGCGAATCAATTAAGGATAATTTATAGAACTATGCCTGTTCATTTGCGTGTATTATAAAGGAAACTCGTAAACCTAACCGCAGCTCTAGCCTAATTACCCTGCGGCACTCCGTCTCCCTCATTCATGGAACCATAGAGAGGGAAGGTGAACAAACACCCCTTCTGGACAATTTACGCAACGTTCCTCTTCCTGTTAATCTAATAGCCGCTTTCACGTTTAGTTGGTGTTGCCTTGACCTTCGTAAATGCATTTTGCATGTTTCGAGTTGTCACTTTCGAGCACGTTGAAATGTAACTTCATTGCCACTGTGTGTGCATGCTATAAATTAAAATGGGTTGTTAGTTTAGTTAGACGATCATTTTAACACTATTTAGGGGTGTAAGTAGCTCTCTACAATCTTTAGAGCCAAAGTCAACCTCACCCGCACATGGTGCATCATGCCGACTAGCGAAAGAGAAGTAGGGTACAGCGTATTTGTAAGCTCCTCGACTGGGGAAGTTCCACCTTATAGAATAAAACCGCAACCGCAGCTAAATAACAATTTCATTGCTGTTTGTTGTGTTCATGCGAGTGAGTGAGGTCGCTAGAATAGAAGGAGTTGTTGCGTTGGCAGTGGGGGTGGCGGCACACAAGCGATATTTCGTGCTGCGAGCGTTAAATATGGCTACTGTAACCATTTCACAGCAGGCAGGTCGTATGGTTGTCTGCTAGCTGGCGTAGTATAAAAAAAACTGTGATTTCAATTCGAATTATTTTACAAACCTCCATGCTATTTATTTTTTTGATGGTTGATTAATTACTACAGCAGTAAAACATGGACAAATTTATCAGTTATTTCATCCTACAAATCAGATTCAAAAATTATTCAAGCAGTGTAATAAATAGATGGGCAGTAAAATGATGGAATGCATTTATATAACTATAAATAGTTCGGCAGTTCACGATGAGCTGTAACACCCCGGTCATCACTTTGATTGAAAAGAAAAGCTGTCTGCCATTAAAAGGAGAGGGACTTAAGAGTTTTGCTGTTAACTTGTTTTATTTGACTCCTGCAACCAGCAATTAAATTAAAGGAAAGCTTTTCCTTTCATAGTCATATCATAATTTCCATACACAACAAATTATAATATATTTTTTTTTTTACTTTTCATTAAACAAGGAATAAAATATTTTAAATTAAAATAGATAGAACTAAAGCCATGCCTAAAGCCGCCTCATTTTAAGAACTGTTTAGAATGTCCGGCTAATTTCGATTTGTTAATTGGTTACTAACAACAGCCCGTTCAGTCATATTACTGTTTAATATTTATTTAATTTAAATATTTCTTACGAACTATTGCTCAGCTTTTACCTGTGCTTTTACTCCTGAATTTGTTAATAAATATGCATTTTGGAACTTACTAATTCTAAAGTATAGAACTGTCACTGTAATGCTGTAAATTTATTCCGTTTATAATTAAGCTTTACTTACGAAAATAAAAAAAAACCTGCTGCTGAAAAATTCGCTGCTCTTTGAAGTCGATTTAATGCGCAACCTGTTATAAAAATTTTTGAGCAACGAGTAACATTACTCATCGTTTAAGCGACTCAATAAATCTTGCCAAAAATATGGTTTCTGTCCTCACCGTTATAAATGAAGCTACTCAGATGATTGCCTGTACTGTTAAGACGAAAAGCGATTATCCGAACGCAATTTAGTATATTTCTTTGTTGCGACCCCTACAACTGAACATTGTTGTTACTCATCGCATGACAGGACAAATTAACACATCGTCCGATCCTTGTTCCCTGCCATTAAACACGTAGGTATGCAATTACGTATTGAGAAAGTTTTCCAACTACCTACATATCGGAGATTGCTCGGTTGCTCTCTGTTTTTCCTTGCAAGGCAATTTTGTTTATACATATTTCAGCAAGGACTACCAGCTACACAGCTGAGAGCTAGGAATCGCGTAAAATAAAAGATTTTTGATAGATAAATTTTTCTTGCGGACTGTATTATTTATTCAAAAACTGTAAATACATATTGCTAGATAAATATAAAAATAAAAACATATCTCCTAAAACAGTTTCAGAATATATAAATAACGTTAAGCTACCAGCTAAAGGCAAGAAGAATCTAACTGGAAATTGTGAACATTATTATCATCATCATCACTCTGTGTCTACTCACTGGTCGATATAGGCCTTCCCCAATGTTTTTCACCAAATACGATACTCCGCCTTTCGCATCCAGCTGCTATCTTAAGCTCATCGGAATACCTAGAAGAAGGGCGTCCAACGCTTGTCATAGGACAAGCGTATGCGCGATCTCTACTCTGATACCTTCCTCCCCCATCTGCCATCACTTACTCGGCAGATGCTTTGCCACTTAGTTGCTAGGTTACACTGCTAGGTTAGTGACAGTCCTTAATTTATATTTACTGAAGTAGGTACTTATATCGAATCCTTCCTTACTCACATAAGTAAGGATTCGATATTTACATCATCCATAGTATACAGTTCAATAAAGTAAACGAATTCGTTAAAAATCCTAATATTTGATGTATTGATTTTCAATAATTTAATTTTGAATATTATAAAATTCGATGTGTATCGTTTTCAGATTAGGCGGTAGGGTCCCAGATCTCCTTTTTGATATAAATAATTTTAATAAATAATTTTAGTTAAAGGTGGTGTACCAAGAAGCTCAGAATGCAAAAAAAAAAAACGAAATTACAGTTCAAAAAACAAAAACAAAATTGAGCACATAAAGAACAACAAAGCTCATCAACATAGACGACACAATATGCGTCACGGAAGATGAAATCGGAGCACTGACGATGAGATGTCGTGAGAGCCCGTGAGAGTAATTGTTGCTACGTAATCTGGTGGATATATTAGAAAATTTTGGTATAGCGTGAGGGGTAGGTTTGCAGACACGGCAGGGTAAACACGCGATGCTTTCTTGCGGGTGGCAAAATGGAGAAAATCGAGGTTGTAATTTAGTGGCACGCTAACATACGGGTGAGAGTATTTTTTAGGGACTTTTCTTTATATAGACAAAAATAGAAAGTATTTTGTAGTACCATAAAGTTAAATCCTTTTAGCGTGTATTTTTGTATTTATGTGACAAATCACGTTTATTTCCATATTTTTTAATGGCTTATCCAAAAGAAATAATTTATCAAGACTTTAGTACATTTTATGGCTGCGGAGGTGATGGAGCGAGAGAGATATTTCATGTTTCGACTGTTTATTATGGTGGTCCGTATACTTGTTTGCCATTTTAGTATAATAAAACCGCATAAATTATAATCCTAAACCCAATTCAATTGACAAAACAATAATAAAACGTCTTGGTTCGCCATTTATAATTAATAAAAAAAACCGGACAAGTGCGAGTCGGACTCGCCCACCGAGGGTTCCGTAGGTACGTAGTATCATTATTAAATTTGATATTTTTCATTATAAATAAGAAATAATGCGTCGAAAAAAATAAATAAAATATATTTTGCAATGTGTACATCAAGCCCTTTCATATGATACCCCATTTGAACTAGTAGTTTCAATTTGAAATTTCGACACCCTATAAAAAATATAGACCCCCTATTTTTTTAGATCTATTTACAAATGTATAGTTTTGAGATTTATTCCTGTACTTGTAGTCTATAACGATGTTACTTGCCAAATTTCATAGTTCTAGGTCAACGGGAAGTACCCTATAGGTTTTGATTCCTTTGAGTGTGTCGAAATATGCGTTTTTTGCTGAATAAACGGCCGTAACTTTTTTCTACGTAAACTTAGCAGTTTGATTTTTTTTTAACTTCATGGGACCGTAGACCTGTGTATACAGTTCAAATTTCAGCTTGATACCTCCACGCATTCTCGACATAGAAATGTTTGACAGACAGACAGACAGACAGACAGACAGACAGACAGACAGACAGACAGACAGACAGACAGACAGACAGACAGACGGACAACAAAGTGATCTTATAAGGGTTCCGTTTTTCCTTTTGAGGTTCGGAACCCTAAAAATATGAAAAGACAATATTTCTACAACAATTTTCTTAATAACTCGTAAGAAAATGTTAAAAATGTTATTCAAGCTCAGGACAATTTACGAAAAGGCTCGCTTTCATCAAACCATCCGACCATTATGTTTCCTTATAGGTTAATAATACATATTTTATTGCGTCAAATGAAGCTACAGAAAAATATACTGTAGCGTCTAAACAATACTGGTGATTTTAGCGGAGATGTCGCCCCAGTCAAGAACATCATTTCAAGTTGAGTAGGTCCATTTCTTTCGCCGCCCATAATAATGTTTGTCGATTTATCAAATCGCAATTTCGTAATAGATACCCGCTTGATGTGACAGAAGATAAAATGCATAAATTGCACTGATTAAGCTGGCTAAATTGAAACTGTCTCTTGTTAATTGTGTATTTTATGACACTCTGGGGGATATGAAACAACATAAATGTAAATTAATGTTATTTTCAGTATAATTACAGTATTAAAACCAGGCACACTTGATATTGATGGACAGATTGTTACTTTAGTTATATATATTGGACCGTGCTTGTAAACCCTGGCCTCCGCCAACCCACAGTTGAGCAACGTGGTGGAGTATGCTCTAAACCCCTTTGATTGAGGGGAGCCCCGTATCCCAGCAGTAGGATGAATAAGGGCTGACGACGACGACTATATGTAACGTCGTTGTGTAAGTTTGTCAAATGCAAGTCAAGCAACGTCGTCAATAACCTGTCTATTAGATACTTATGATAGGAAATAAGCCTAATTATTTTTCTAAACCTCCTGGCCGAAGACTCACATCTTGGCTTCGCAATCTTCAAAATTGGTTCTGACTTATTAGTCATACTACTAGATCCTTATACATAATACTAGATCCTTATTTAAAATAGTCATAATGAACCCAACCTTCGTTAAGATCACCAGAATTAACTCGGTATTATCTCTTCGCACTAAAAGAAGAAAATTTAACACTTTTCCTCCATCCATTATATCACACTGCGTTTTTTGTAAGTCCCTAAAACTACCAAATTGAAAAAACGCATAAATTTATAAGCACACGAGTTGCTGGAGTCGCTGCGAGTGTTTATATGTAATAATACCATTGTTACCGCCTTTGTAGCGCCTGCTGCTATCTGTTTTATCGCTGTTGCTTTATGCTGTTCTACAAATATATCTCCTCCGTATTTTTTCTTGGCTAGCTCGCTATTCACTTGAGAATATGGTTCAATTTTCAATAGCATCAGTTTCAGAAAGTACATATCTACTTTTGTATTCTTCGTCTAGTTCTTGGCGGTACCAAAAAGATGACAATAGATTTAAATGACTATATTCCCGACATCTCAGACAGCATTGTCATGTAACTATAAAGCGTTGGAGTTATTTATCTTTATTTTTAGGGTTCCGAACCTCAAAAGGAAAAACGGAACCCTTATAAGATCACTTTGTTGTCCGTCTGTCTGTCTGTCTGTCTGTCTGTCTGTCTGTCTGTCTGTCTGTCAAGAATTTCTATGTCGAGAATGCGTGGAGGTATCAAGCTGAAATTTGAACTGTATACTCAGGTCTACGGTCCCATGAAGTTAAAAAAAAATCAAACTGCTAAGTTTACGTAGAAAAAAGTTACGGCCGTTTATTCAGCAAAAAACGCATTTTTCGACACACTCAAGGGTATCAAAACCTATAGGGTACTTCCCGTTGACCTAGAACTATGAAATTTGGCAAGTAACATTGTTATAGACTACAAGTACAGGAATAAATCTCAAAACTATACATTTGTAAATAGATCTTAAAAAATAGGGGGTCTATATTTTTTATAGGGTGTCGAAATTTCAAATTGAAACTACTAGTCCAAATGGGGTATCATATGAAAGGGCTTGATGTACACATTGCAAAATATATTTTATTTATTTTGTTCGACGCATTATTTCTTAGTTATAATGAAAAATATCAAATTTAATAATGATACTACGTACCTACGGAACCCTCGGTGGGCGAGTCCGACTCGCACTTGTCCGGTTTTTTTTATAAATTTCGTGTTTCCGTCTGTTGATACAAGTGGTACAGATATCGAGAGCACAAGCCCGAATCTGGTTGAGAAAACATCTATAGATATGAGTATATAAATAAATCCTTATTTCTCTTGGCGGCATCACACGTGAACGGCTGAACCAATATCACTATTTCTTTTTATGCTAATAAAATCACTATTTCTTTTTATGTTGTATTTATTATTATCAGGAGAAGGTTTTTATGAAAGAAAAAAATAAGAAAGTAGCGCCGAAAATTAGAAATTTTATGAAAACTGAACAAACATATTAGCTTTTCTAATGTAACTTTAAGTCACATACTCGTAACTGTCAGTCTTTTGACAGCGTGCGCGAAACCAATTCGAATTCAATATTCATAGTTAGGAAGACAGGACAACGTCTGTTGATCATATATAAAAATGACCTGTTAATGTTTGCTGTTAAAAAAAATATCGTAACAAGTACAACTCGTATAAAGATATTTAATGTAAAAGGTGGGGCATAAAAGGAAAGTAAAAAACCTTATATGTTGGTACCAGGAATATGGAAATTACATGAAATATTTAAAAGACGTGTATACTCGTAAAGACTTTGATGTAGGCTAAGAAAGAGCTGTATCCGATATGCGGCGATGTAGCCAGTCGACTTATACGTGTATTTTGGTAGGTAGGTAGTGGCAAATTGCCAGTCAACCATATTTCGAACTATACCGATTGTTAATAGAGGAAAGCTCGTGAGTAATGCTCTTTGTACTTGCTTCTATATGCTACAATAACTAGATGGGCATTATTGCTTGCTTGTATAGGGTTGACGCATATATTAATTGCTCTGTCGATCATGCAAGTCAGGCAGCGTCGATCATAGTCAATTGTTGGATATATTTAGTTACTTTGTGCTTTTGTGTTTTAATTATAGGAGTAGCTGTTAGATGAAATCGTTCTGCTAAGCAAGATAATCGTACTTTGAACGGCTTGTAGGAGTAAAGTTGCGAGGTATGCTCTAATATTGAAGGAAGATCTGGGGCCCTACCGGCTAAGCTAAAGCCGATTCCCATCCGATTATTTGATCGCGAAAATCAAACTTGAACCTAGATTTCTAGAAACTAAGCTTGATTTTTCCAAATTCCCAAGCAAATTCATTTTACGCTTTACTCTACAAAGTTGCGGATGAAAGCTATAAGGTGATGCATTGATGAACGAAATATTCCATGATGATACCTGTTACTTCACGCAAAAATGTACGCGATATTTTTATATAAAAACATCGGACGCGCAGCATGCGCCACCATAGCGAAATTTATTTATTTTATTTATTTTGGCCACTTTCCCGAATTGATATCGGAAAACCAAGGTCACTTTACAAAAAACCCACGACGGTTAAAACGTAGTTGAAAAAGAATAAAATAATTTTGAAACCCCCGACTTAAACAATTTATGCTATGAACTTAATAAAAAAAGGTTTTTTTATTAAGTTCATAGCATAAATTGTTTAAGTCGGGGGTTTTAAAATTATTTTATCCTTTTTCAACAATGTTTTAACCGTCGTGGGTTATTTCAAAATTTTTTATTTTGTTTTTATTTCAAACTTTTTAGAGAGCAAGCATAGGTATTACCTACAATTGAAAACCGCATCAGAATCAGACTAGTAGTTTTGGTTTTGCACAAACAAATGTTTACTGCAGCGCCCTCTGGTGAGTTGTCACTGTAACACCTATCTAAGAACATGCTCCAATCAAACTTGAACCCATCACTGCAATCCGCATCAAAATTGGACAAGTAGTTATGAAGATAAATAGCAACATAGGTTGCACAAACAAATATTTACTGCAGCGCCCTCTGGTGAGTTGTCACTGTAACACCTATCTAAGAACATGGTCCAATCAAACCTGAACTCATCACTGAAATCCGCATTAAAATCGGACTAGTAGTTTTGGCGATAAATGGCAACATTGGTTGCACAAACAAATGTTTACTGCAGCGCCCTCTGGTGAGCTGTCACTGTAATACCTATCTAAGAACATGCTCCAATCAAATCCGAACCCATCACTGAAAATCGCATTAAAATCGGACTCGTACTTTTGGAGATAAATGGCAACATTGGTTTCACAAACAAATATTTACTGCAGCGCCCCCTGGTGAGTTGTCACCGTAACACCTATCTAAGAATATGCATCAATCAAACCTGAACCCATCACTGAAAACCACATCAAAATCGGACTCGTAGTTTTGGAGATAATTGGCAACATTGATTTGCACAAACATTCTAGCACCCCAAACGCATATACCGTCTCCGTTCCGTCGCGGGTAAAAAAGGCGTTACTTTGCGATTTAAACATATATAGGTCTTTTATAAAACATAGCTAAAACCATCTTAAAAATATCCGTGGATCCACATGTGGATCCAGATAGATTCTAGTCGACAGAGGGGATTAAACCTCATATAAATGAAAAAACCTAGATGCTAACGCCAACCCTCAGTAGAGTCGCGTGTTTGACTATACTTTCATCCCGATAGGTTGAGGTGAGTGAGACCAGTTAACTCAGCCAGTAGAGTGGGATACATATGATTGAAAACATATATTGATACCGGCTTATCCATATCCGGGAAAAGCTACCACAGACAACGTTACTATTTTAGAAATTTAGACCATAATGTTGACCTTTTTTTACAGGTCTTGAAATACTGTGTGTGGTTTCAAGGTCGTTACGTCACGAATCCGATGATAGAATGGCTAGCAATAGCCCTCGTGGCACAGAAGATTGCGAGTTCGATCCTCGCACAAGACAGACATATGTGTATGAACATGTCTGTTGTCTTGTTCTGGGTGTTTACGAAAAACATTGTCTACAATTAACTATGCTTAGTTTGAGACTAGATGCCGCTGTGTAATTTGTCGTGGAATTTATTTTAATTTCAGATATTATTTTTGAAAAAAGTACTCATTTTTAATATTTGTTTATTGAATTTCTAATTCACGCGCCCGCGTTATTATTGGTAGGTATTGTTGTCATAAAGAAGTCAAATCAAAACTCTTTATTGCATAACTAAATGTACAGAGGATCTTAGACTTCTTTAAGCACTTACAACTTAGTTACCTTTGTCAGTTACAACCTAGGTACTTAGATCCGTAAGTTAAGCATTTCGTTATATAAATAAAGGAACTTATTTCTAAAGAATATTTTCATTACATTTTTCATAAAAAATTCTATTTTGACTGGTAATAAAAAGTAATTAATTTAACCCTTAGTCAAACATATAAATAAAGGAACTCATTTCTAAAGAATATTTTCAGCTAGATTTAGTTTTCTTCTTCGTTAAAAAACTTTTTATACGTATTATTATGTAATGACACATTAAATGAATTATTATTATCTTTCTATTAATAAATAAATTCAATTGTGCAGATAAAATGTATTAATATATTCTGTTTCATTACATTTTTCATACAAATTGCTATTTTGACTGGTATTATAAAGTAATTAGTTTATCTAAGGTGTGAACATACATATTTCCAGTTTAACAAATAAAATACAATAACAATTATACGAGCTGTCATTTTAACGTAGGGAATCAATCAAATAGTGACCCTTTTCCTATAAAGGGTGTGTAATATCCTGGCAACCGGAAAGTCCCGAGGGGCAACCTATTCTCCTATTCGACCCCAATTCAAAGACATTTTTCACCCTGATTTCAGGGGCAATAAGTTAAGAAAAGTATGATGGTTTGAAATGTATTCGCCATTATGAAATCTGACATTTGATCATTATGAAAGCGACAAGCGTTTTATGATTTTTATTTCTCTTTTTTTTTAACTAGAAACAAAAAAATAATATCGAAGAAATGGTAATACTATTTATCTTTAAATTAGACATTTTAGAAATTTATTACAAAAACAACATTACAACCGTAATCATAATGTTTACATAGTAAAAATTTTGGCAACTGAAAATAACAAAAATATTCAAATATGAACAAATAATTAGGAAAGTTAAATAAAAAAAATAATAAATTTAACTTACCTCACGTTTGCATATTACGCAACGAACAAGTCCAATCACAATAAGTTACTTACACAGCACTTTAGCACACTGAAAACCGAGGCATCGCAATTTACGAAAGGGAAGTCAGGGCGCCGCCCAAGAAGCGTGTACCCTCCCCGACGAATAGAACCCTACTGAAGGGGGGTATAGCTCGGGCTCTGAACCTCTAGGTCCTGATACAGACGCGCGCATCCCGTACCTTACTCCTACATGCGTAAGCAGAGGGTCCTACCTTCATATGTTAGCGGGTGCAATATCGGAAGCAGGTAAGAAATGTTTCACATCGCTCCCTTGCTAAGGAGGGTATAATGACTCGCAATAAAACTTAAGTCCAGCTGTTTTCAGGTGCTTGTGGATAAGTGGAAAACTCAGGGGTAAAAAATGGTTTAGAGTCGGGGAAAAGTGTTACAGATATATTATTGCTCCATCAATTACTGTGTATTATTTGTATGGTAGATAGGAAATTTGGAACGTGGTGCCTTTTTACACGTTACGCTACAAATTGTAGACTGGCATAAAACAGTGTAATATTTCGACCAAAATTTTTGCTATGTCGTATGTGCTACACAGATATACTTCGACAAACGGCATTACTGAAAATGTGATTGTTATTCTGAAGTTTAGTTTCCGGAATCCGAAAATCATGTCTCTGAATTTTCTTCAGCTTAAGAAATAGAAGAGAACAAAGCCCATTAAAATCTACTGACTTGGTTTTTTAAGACATATATAGGGAACTTTGTTCTAATCGTCCACCGGAGTCGTCAAATACGACTCCGGTGGTCGAATGGCTAACCATGTCCACTTTGACTTCGGGGTCGCGAGTTCGATCCCCGCACAAGGCAAGTATTTGTGTGCATGAACATGTCTGTTTGTTTTGATCTGGGTGTTGTCTTTGTGTTGCATGCAAGTATTTACAAAAAAAAAATATTGAAATATATCGGTTATCTAGTAGGTACCTACTTGATAACTGATATACTAAAAATATTTTTTGTACCTTACAAGCTTTGCTTAGTTTGAGACTAGATGGCAGTGTCTAATTCGTCCAAGAATATTTATTTATTTATATAATGATGTGTCCCTCGATACTTCTCCTCTTTATTATCTTAATAAAAGGTAATTAAACTCTTACCATTATAATTATATCTTAATTATTAACTTTAATACCTGCAAGACTTGGAATTTATTTCAAGCAGTAATTATTATCTCAAAATATTTCCATGGACCCAGCATACCCTGCGAAGTTTACGCAAATATCTCTATTGTGAAATTACAACTTGCCTTTTGTTTAACATCTCGCTGACTCTACAATGCGGTATCTGTCTGTAGGTTAAATGTCTATTTTATATTAAGTTGTTTAAATATTTTATCATAGACCTACGAGTATGGTCCTTTCAAGGAGTTTCGTACAGCTGAATGAATTATAGAATGCTACAAAATTGTTAAAATAGGTATTGTAGATAAAAATAATAATCTAAACCGGGCTAGAGCAGGGTCGTTGTCGTCAATCCATAGCATCAGTTGCCTGCCCATATTGCTGCTACTAGTCCTGGGTATCCTCTCGAGTTTACATTTTTGGACCAACATAGTAAATTTTAAGTCACAATTTTATATGCTTAAAAGCTTCATCATCAGGACATTTTAGTCTCCACTACAGGAGCACGACCCTCTCTCGTCCGTCCTAGACGGAAGGAGGATTTGGCCTACACTCTCCACGATGGCCAAATGGGTTGGGTAGGCCTGATCGATATTTGATAATGTATTTCCCTTAGTCGCCTTGTACGACATCCACGGGAAGAAACGGAGTGATTCTATTCTAGTCTGCTGGAAACCACACGGCCAAATAAATTACATAAAAAATATATTTAAGTATATTATCAGTTGCGTGGTAACCATAGTAAAAGATTTGCTTAGTTTGGTACTAGATGGCAGTGTGTAATGTATTTATTATTATGTACAGTTCATAATAATGTACATAAAATTTATTTACAGTTCGAAATAGTTGGACAGAACATTCGTGAATATCGCATTTTTTTTTTTTATACCACGTCGCGTAGCAGACAAGCATACGGCCCGCCTGATGTGAAACGGTTACCGAAGCCATATTAACGCTCGCAACACAAAATATCGCTCGCGCGCCGCCACCCCCGCTGCCATCGCAGCATCTCCTTCCTTTCTGGTGACCTCACTCACTCGCAGGAACACAACAGCCCTCAAGGGAACCGTTATTTGGCTGCGGTATTCTGTGAGGTGGAGGTACATTCCCCAGTCGGGTAGCTTACAATTACGCTCCCTACCTCTCTTTTCGCCAGAGCTTCGTTTGTCAGTCAGCAGGGTGCACAGCATGCAGGTGAAGTTGGCTTTGGTTCAAAGATGTTGATGAACCACTTACACCCCAAAGCAATTGTAGCATTTAATCAACTGCCGAATGGAAAAAGCCATGGTGGGGTAAGTAGGTAGTTTTTATTTCCATGGAAAGACAAATGTTTTCATTGTGTCACATGTCGTCGGAGCGGATAATATATTTCGTGGGGAGAAATTAGGTACAATAAAAACTGGGAGTTCACAAAATTAACGATGTATAAGTTGACAGCAGTGTTAGAGCTTATCTTCTGGGTTTTTAATGGACCCGCAGAGTTACGCCGTTTTCATTACACGGCATTAACTGTGTTTCCCTTTTTTTTTCTCTAAATGTTTTCCTGCTAATTTACGAGATAAAAACAAACCAAGTAAACCACTTAATGTTTTTAGAAATTAACGCAAAGATACCCGTGATTTTTATTTACGTTTTAATAAAAAAAAAAGTAATTTAAAAATATCGCTAATGTGGCAATGACATAGGAGATTTCTTTTCACAGTATTTTTCTGTCTGAGAGCACTTTTCAAAACACTTGTACAGCCAAAATAACTTGCCCTCTCGACTGTCTGAGTCTGCACTTTTATCGTGTATACGTAGGGTACAGCAAGGGCATTGTTAGACTGGTGATGCTATAAAAAGAGAGATACATGTTTCTCGCTCAACTATTAATCATTGTCCCCTAAAAGCCTCCGCGCTACACAAAAAATTAACACCATACAATTCTATGGGCATCGGCGGCTACCGTGGTTTAGATACGTTTCATGTGAACATATAAGTATATTCTACATACATTTAAACTAAATAACTGTAGTTAATTTCGATACCTCCAAGGAACACTACGCCAACTAAAATTTCGATAGTTTTCTTTTTTTATCTAATTCATTACTTCAATAACATTGTGCTACCTGAATTTTATTTATAAAAGACACACAGACACAACAAAATCGACAAATACAGACCGCTAAGTAAATGTATAACTTATATTAGCGGCGTGTATCTGGATGTGTATGTTTTGAGTTGGCGTAGTGTTCATTGGAGATATCGATTTTATGGGTAATATTACAGTATAAGTAATAGTGTAATATCTAAGATGCATATAATTGTTTAAGCAAATTTAATTTATCTAAATTTAGTAAAAACTATAATTACATTATTTTTTTATTTTTTTAGGGTTCCGAACCTCAAAAGGAAAAACGGAACCCTTATAAGATCACTTTGTTGTCCGTCTGTCTGTCTGTCTGTCTGTCTGTCTGTCTGTCAAGAATTTCTATGTCGAGAATGCGTGGAGGTATCAAGCTGAAATTTGAACTGTATACTCAGGTCTACGGTCCCATGAAGTTAAAAAAAAATCAAACTGCTAAGTTTACGTAGAAAAAAGTTACGGCCGTTTATTCATCAAAAAACGCATATTTCGACACACTCAAGGGAATCAAAACCTATAGGGTACTTCCCGTTGACCTAGAACTATGAAATTTGGCAAGTAACATCGTTATAGACTACAAGTACAGGAATAAATCTCAAAACTATACATTTGTAAATAGATCTTAAAAAAAAGGGGGTCTATATTTTTTATAGGGTGTCGAAATTTCAAATTGAAACTACTAGTTCAAATTGGGTATCATATGAAAGGGCTTGATGTACACATTGCAAAATATATTTTATTTATTTTTTTCGACGCATTATTTCTTATTTATAATGAAAAATATCAAATTTAATAATGATATTACGTACCTACGGAACCCTCGGTGGGCGAGTCCGACTCGCACTTGTCCGGTTTTTTTTATACTAGATACGTAGGGTGGCGGACAAGCATACGGCCGGCCTGATGTGAAACGGTTACCGCAGCCGTAATATCGCCCGCAACATAAAATATCCTTCTTCGGCGACAGCCCGACCCAACACCAACCCCACTGCCAACGCAGCAACTCCTTCCTTTCTGGTGACCTCACTCACTCGAAGGAACACAACAAGTCTCAAGAGATGTATTATTTGGCTGCAGTATTCTGTGAGGTAGAGATACTTCCCCAGCTGGGCGGCTTACAAATATATTGTACCCTACGTTTCTTTTGCCAGAGCCTTTTTCGATAGTCGGCAGGGTGCATCACGTGCAGGTGAGGTTAGTTTTGGCTCACGATCAAAGATCACCTACACCTCAAAAACAATTGTAGTTTAATCTACAGTAACAGAAAAGATTTATATTTTTGTTTGTACCGCGCATTTAAAATATTTCGATTATAGAAATATTCATGATCTGTGAGTACCAAAAGCCTGAGCGAAGCCAGGGCAGGTCGCTAGTACAATCATATATTTTTTTTAATTAAAATTTTGTTAACAAGCATACGGCTGGCCTGATGTAAAACGATTACCGGTAAATTGTTGTAGGTAAATAATTGCCAAATTCAAATTTTCCCCTTGGGGAAAATAAGACTAGATGGCGCTGTGTAATTTGTCAAGGAATAAAAAAATATACATAATAACAAGTTATTATGTATATTTTTTTTATTATATAATAACTTGTTATTATGTATATTTTTTTATTCCTTGACAAATTACACAGCGCCATCTAGTCTCAAATTAAGCAAAGTTTGTACTATGGGTACTAGATAACTAATATATGTACATAAATACATTTTTTTAAATATGTACATACTTATAATACATAGAAAACACCACGACAAACAGACATGTTCATGCACACAAATATTTGTCATGTGCGGGGACCGCACCCGCAACCCACACGGAGTCAAAGTGACCTTTGCTAGCTATTCGACCACCGCGGCACTGGGCGCGTCAAAAATGTAATGAAATTGTGTATTTATAGCTATTAATGTTAAAATTGTTAACCATGTGAAACATACATCGCCGTGCTCCCAATCAGGGGTACATAAATTATCAGTAACATGTTAATTTAGTATTCGTAGGTGAATGTAAAATTGATTTATCATTCTGAAAAGTCCCATTGCAATTTTAGTCACGATTTCTATTAGAGTAAAGACTAGGTTTTGCCTTCAGTTGCAGTCAGGAAATTAGTTGCACTACACGTCTATATAGCAATTTATGTACTAATTTAAATCTTTGAATTAGTAGGCATGAACATTACGTGCATTTCAGTAGGTTCTTTAAAAAGTATTTCGTAAAATTCAAGAAGCAAATCGAGTAGAAACAAGAACAATTTCTAGATTTTTACAAATGCTCTATACCCTTTTGCTAGTTGTTATATAAAGAGGGATACTCTTTTGCTAGTTGGCATCGTGCACCACGTCCAGGTGAGGTTGACTTTGGCTCTAAAGATCATGGTGAGCTACTCACACCCCAAAAATAAAATATAAAGTAGGTATAAAACATACAATATCTCAATATGGTATGATTTATACCTTTATCGATAATTTCATGTTTTCTACCGTTCCTCTGCCTAATCGTGTATGAATGCCAGTTAAATTGCGCCAAAAGATGCCCTATTTCCTTTCGCGAGATATAATCTATATCCTTACCAAATTTTATTCAAATCGGTTTAGTCGTCAAAAGTAAAAAGCAGACTGACTTAGATACTTTGGATTTTCTTCAAATAGAAAGGTTCCTTTTTACCAATGTGATAATTAAAGTTTAAAACAATTACGTAAATAAAAAGAACATTAATACTGAATCGATGTTTAAGTAAACCCTTCTAGTTGAGAAATACAGCTCACGAACATTTCTCGTACGTCTTATGAGTACACTCCGTTCAACATTTTCATTGCCATTTCTGTTGTTCGTCGATCTCTGGCGCGGATGAAAACTACGTATTTCGAGCCGTGACACCCAATCCATTTGCTCCCGACTGTTTCCGAATCGGCATCCGGATTACACCACTATATTATATATTTTATGTGCCTTTCCACGCTTTCGGCTTAATCTATATATTTTATATAACTATGTCTGTGCAGATTTTACGATTCTAAATGTATACAACATATCATTATATAAATATGTTTTACAGGGTATTCGTATTTAAACTACATAATGTTATAATTTTTGTCCTATCTATTATCATCACAGCGATCATTGTACTTTGTTGTTACTCCTATGATTTTAATCCTTTAGGTTGACTGGAAGAGATCCCTCTAAGGTTATCCCTTAGAGGGATCTCTTCCATCCAACCTTAGTCCACCTTTGTACTGCTTTGTTTTGCATTCTATTTGTTATTATGTATATTTTTGACATACAATAAAGTTATAGCAAACAAAAGTATCAGGGACAAAATTGTATTTACCTATGCCTTTTGATTTCAAAACCCGTTGGAATAATTAAATCTAATGATAACATGAAAGGTTTAAACCGCCTATAAATTCTACTACAACATGGTTGTAGTAGAAGTAGGAGTTATCATTATCAGCCTATACCCACTGCTGGATATAGGCTTTTCCCAATGCTTCCACCATATGCGATCCTCCGCTTTCCGCATGCATCCGTCGGTATTCCACATCCAAAAGCATTTTCTACCAGTTAACCTTTGGGAAAACAGAAATTCACGAATACGGTACCTACGAGGAAAACTAGATTTTTTTATTATAACGTTGCCTTTTAAAATTAACTATTCATCTATCCTTCACTTACAAAAAAAAAAAAATATTGATACCCAACTAAGCTCAACTTTATGAAACAAATAGTACAGCTCTGCATCACAACTCCAATAAAAGCCCATCTCTATTCCTGGTATACGTTGCACGACGCACGACGTCAAAACAGGAGAGATGTAAACATAGCCAGCGAAATGTACAAGGACTTTGGTTATTATTTTTATTCTCTGTGACTCCATATTGTTCAACGTCAATGCTTATGTTGCTCTATTTTCCTTCTTTTGTGTGTGTGGCGATTGTTGAGGGCTTTGGTTTGTCTAGTGGAAATTGTGTGTACAATCTTTGTCAGCTTTTATTATCGCCCTTATTGAGTTGTAAAGGATATATAATAGATGAACAGACTTATATAAATTGATTATGATTGATTGTTGAAAGAAAGTAAGTATCGCATGATTTGACAGAAAGCTGACTTCATTTGAATTTGGGGCACTCCACTGATGGTTTAAATTATATTATTGGCATAAGTATTGGCAAGTTTCATTCAGGCATTTCTTCTTAGCCAAAAGCCTTTTTTTATGTATGCCTAGCATTGCGGTATTGACCATACCGCAATGCTCGTACATAAAAAAAATATATTAAAAAAATAGGAATATTATTAATAAACACATGTAAGCCTAAGAAGTGCCCGCGTGGGCCCAATGACATAATAAATTAAATTAAATTTTATTGCAAAAGGTTCAATTTATATATGAAAGCGACGGGCAATATGTAAATACCTTAATTTTTATATAAATATGTAATTTTATATAATTTCATGAAATTAAATCCATATTTAAATCCATCTTCATTTTTTTCTTAGATTTTTTTTTATACTACGTCGGGTAGCAGACAAGCATACGGCCCGCACATTTAAAGCGGTTACCGTAGCCACATTAACGCTCGCAACATAAAATATCGCTAGCGCGTCGCAGCCCCCGCTGCCGCAGCATCTCTTTCTTTTCTGGTGACCTCACTCACTCGCAGGAACACAACAACCCTGTAAGCCGATGGAATTCTTATTTGGCTGCGGTATTCTGTGAGGCGGAGGTAGATTCCTCAGTCGGATAGCTTACAATTACGCTCCCTACCTCTCTTTTCGCCAGAGTTTCGTTTGTCAGTCAGCAGGGTGTACCGCGTACAGGTTGTTTTTTTTGTCAAAGTTGTTGATGAACCACTAGTTCACTTATTCTTAATAGATTCATTTTTACACATTAAATTATTAAAAACCTTCCTCACTTTAGTCAAAGTATTAAACTATACATTTTACTTAATCAAAATTTCGAACTACAACACCTAATACCATCATGAAAACAACGTTAAATTGCGAGCGAGTACCCCTAATAGCGAAGTTAACTCTCCAAACTTTAGATTATAAAACTGGCATTAATTAATTAATAAGGTGAGCACTTAAAAGAGTCTCGTGTAAAAAGGCTTAACTGCAAACTTCCCTTAACGAACAACCATTGACGCACCCTTAATCCCATCGCCGGCCGCTGGAGCCTGAAAAACTGTACAGACCGCTGAAAATTTCGGATTACAACCGTAAGCTGGGAATAATAGAGAATATATACACGGTATCATGAATAAATCGATATTGATGCCCGGGTTTTCATTGTTAAATCGCTTTCCAATGACACATGAGATGTAATGAATGGTTGGGTTTTAATTCAGCGCGACAAGGATAATTTAGGTGTGTAAATAATTTGAGGGGTGTAAGTGGTTCACCAACATCTTTGAACCAAAGCCAACCTCACCGTACAGATGGGGAACGAAAGTCTAAGAGTGGAGGCCACGTATGGGGCGATGAAAATCTCAAAAAAGTGGCTGGTACCAGTTGGATGCGGAAAGCGGAGGATCGCATATAGTGGAAACTGTGGAAAGCATTGGGAAAGCCCTATATCCAGCAGTGGGTATATACTGGCCGATAACATAAACAAGAGTTTATTTAAAGAAAACTAGCATTCGTTTTTTTCTGATAATCGTGTAGATTTTATTAAATCCAGACTGGATTTAACAAAATCTATACGATTATACAAGGTGGAAATTTAAATACGATTTCTGTAAACAAATTTCCCAATGGAAATTTGTTTACATATTTTTTAATATTTTTTAAATCACAATTGATTTAAAAAATATTGAGTTCATATTATACAACAAAATGTTATTAATATAATATTAGACAAACACAAAATTTTGTTATAGGTACTTACTTAACCCTCACGTTTACAATTAAAATTCAAAATTCCACCCGGCTTACAAGTTTCAAGCACCGCCACCTACATAAAATGGAGGAAGGTGAAAACTCGAAACAAATTGCGTTAAAACGTAATAGAAACTCGTTTCCCGTAAAAGTTTCCATCAGATTACGACGCAAATTCAATATTTAAGATTGATTTGGGCAGATGTTTGAAGGGACCTCGCATCTCGAGCGCCTTGCGAAAAGGGCATCGCGCGCCCTATATGAAATTATCCATGTACTGCGAAAAAACGAGTTGATGCCCGTTTGCAAATCATACTTTGTTTAGATTTCTACTACAACGCGATTTTTTTTGCAGTAGAAATTATTGTACATTTTTTTTCCTGGACAAATCACACACCGCCATCTAGTCCCAAACTAAGTAAACCTTGTACTATGGGTACTAGATACCTACAATAATACTTGAATACATTTTTTTTGTAAATACATACATGATAATATATAGAAAATACCCCGACCAAGACAAACAGACATATTCATTCATACAAATATATGTATTTGGATCGAACCTGCGACCTTGGAGTCAAAGTAGCCATTGCTAGCCATTCGACTATCGATCTCATCTAATAAAAAAAATATAAAAGTCATAAAACTAATAAAAACAAAGTTTTTTTTTCATTAGAAGCTTCAGTGAAAAGCACATCATAAAAGTACGAGTATTGATATACTCGTACTTTTATGATGTTCTTCAGATGTCGCCAAAGTTGACTGTGCTTAACACAAAACTATTTTTAAAAGCGTCATCGTTTCCCCTCGTTTAGTATATAGTCGCGCCTTTAATAACTTTGTAAGCGAAACCTGAAAGGCTTTTTTAAGAAACAGCCTGAAGAAAATAAAAAGGAAAAAATAAAGGGAATTTCATACTTAAACTCCGAGAAATTTGCATGATATTACAGCTCATCCACCGAGCTTCATGCAATCGTAAACGATCCACAACAACAGTCTGAATTTCTTTTTAAAATTTTTGGAATCCCTAATTAGGCGCACAAACATTGGAATTTAAACTGAATTTTTGAAACATACCTATTTATTTGTAAAATAGGAAACATACCTATTTATTTGTAAAACAAAACGCTGCTGCAACCACGAGAATTTCTTGAAATCAGTACCTTTGTGCACATCGAAATTACTTTTGAAGTTTAGCATTGTTGGTTTTGGAAGAGCTGAACAAACACCCAAACTTTCACATTAAGAATATATGTATATAGAGTTTTAGTGCTCAATTTACTACTCGCTAGAGAGCAAAATTGTAATATAATTAATTACAATACCAATACGAATGCATAGAAACATAGACTTGTTTTTATAAAAAAACCTCGTAAGGGACAAGTACAAAAATAAATAAAAATCTAACTTTGACCTGGGGCCCTACCGGCTAAGCTGAAGCCGATTCCCATCGGATTTTTTGATTATGAATGAATACGAGTATTTTAGTATCTAATTTGAGAGGTAGAGTGTTTAGAAACCTATACACTGAGAAAGAGGATTATGTTGCAGAAATACTGCGTTTTCTATTTTTTAGACTGAATTGCGTTGTTGTTGTTGTTGTGGTAAGTCTTTATTGTACAAAATAAATTACATAAACATGGTGATAAAAGAGTTACATGTACACTGGCGGACTTATCCCATAAGGGATCTCTTCCAGTCAAACATTAAATGAGTAGTTAAAATAATATAAAATCATATAAAATGCGTAATCCGGATGAATATTCCATTTGGCAAAAAATCGAGTAATTGTGGATACTATCCAAAACTAATGCTCAATCTAATCTACTCTCCAATCTGCTGTGTAAAAAAATAAGTAAATATGTGTTTGTTTTGAAGAAACTTAGGCAGACAGTGTCGATGGAGGCAGCATTATCAGCATATCATGGATTTGTAGCATCAAATCTCAGCTATGGTCTCATTATATGGGGGCAATCGGTTGATATTGAGAGAATTTTTAAAATACAGAAGCGTTGTATCAGGGCCATAAGCAAAGCATGGTTTTTGGACAGTTGTAGACCGCTATTTAAGGCATGCAACATATTGCCTTTGGCGTGCATGTACATAAAAAATATCTGTCTTTTTGTCAAAGCACATCGAGAATATTTTAAAATGCGCAGTGAATTTTGTCCACGACAAAAACGAGTAAAGTTTGCTAACTTACTATATCAACCTCGGTGTCATAAAGATATTTTTAAACGAAATGTATTTAATAATGCAATAACTATTTATAATAAAATACCGAATAAATTAAAATTATTACAAGGAAATACATTTAGGAGGAATTTAAGTGACTGGCTAATGACTAATTGTTTTTATAGTATTAAAGATTTTATAGAATATTGTGACAAAAATACTACTTAATATTTGCACGTCTGCATGCAGGCAGAATACATCTACCAATGTACTGTAATAAGACCTCATATTATGATATTGTGTATTCTGGCAAATAAAATAAAAAAATATTAAAAAAAAAAAAAAAAAAAAATATTAAACGTTTGGTCGACTCCTCCCTCGACTAATAAATAATAGAGAATAAGCATTGCCATCCAGCGTGGCAATGCTGCTAGCCTTTTGGCCACGTTACCATTTGACGGCGATGCGGAAGAATTTTATGACGCTATTTAGATTATTATATTTTATTAATTCTAATTAGTTTTTGTCTTTAGTTTGTATACTCGTATATAGCCATATTTAGTTTTTATTTTAATTGTATGATTTTTTAATTATTTAACTAATAATAGTAGTTGTTAGAAATATTATTAAATTAAATGTTTCTTTATGTTTTAAGCTGATGTATTTGTCTTTTCTTAGGTGCAAAAAAATTGTATATCAGATATAATAAATGTATCACAATAAAAAAAAAAATGCTCAATCTATTTCTAATATTCAGTACTTGTTCTTAGTATTTGGATACCAAACCTTTGAAGTACCCGATCCGTAATACCAGAAATAAGCGTAGATCAGTTTAGACAGCTGCGCCCCCTCCCTTACAAATGAAGCGTGTAATCACAGTACTTGTACATTATTTATGTGCAACAAACATGTTCTCAGTTCTTTTGCGACTAAACGGCCGGAGGCGTCCAATTTTCCGAAAAAGAATCCCACAACAGTGTTCCTCGCTTGAGATCACACCATGCACTATTTGAATTTTCTCCTAAGGGAGGGTGGAATCAATTTAAATTTTAACTCGCACTTAATACACCCTTGTTTGGTGTCTAAGTGGTGTGTTCCAGTCACCCTCTGTTTGAAACGAATAATAAGTTCAGAAGACAACACGGCTGGTTGTTCGAATAATAGAGAAATAAATATTCTGTCATCAATTTTTTTATATATATATTTTTTTTTGTAATAAAATTATTTTTTTTACTAGATATATCGGGTGGCAGACGGTCCGCCTGGTAACCTCACTCACTCGCAAGAACACAAAAACTCTCTAGGGTTCTAGGAACTGGTATTTGGCTGCAGTCTTCTGTGTGGTGGAGACACTTCCCCAGTCGGACACCTTATGATTACGCTGCCCTACCTCTCTTTCTGCTAGAGTGTTGTCAGTATTTCAGCAGGGTGTACCAATACCTATTTGATAATTGCCAAGATTTATCTGTCTACGAATGAATCCGGACTGAACCATCAACAGCTGGTTTTTTCTTCATGATTTATCTTCGGATTAGATAAGGTCGGTTAGTGATGTGTAAGAAGGAAAGAAAGATAGCAGTAACTTATGATATTTATACTTACGGCATCAAGCCATAATCATCCCACTGTTGGGATACGGGTCTCCCCTCAATCGAAGGGGTTTAGAGCAAATTCCACTTCGCTGCTCAACTGCGGGTTGGGGGAAGACAGTGTTTTCAAGCTGCCCAAAAGCCACTGACTTGCGTTAACGTCTGTCGTCTAAAGACAACAACCAGGACCGACGACTTAACGTGCCCGACGAGCTCGAGATAAATAAACCCATCCATAGACAGGCTACGATCGACGTTGCTTAACTTGCGTGATCGATTAGACTGACACGCGCATCGACGCCATCGAGGTCCACCCCAATCTGTACCTACGCGAACTATATTAGTTCATGATGTTGAGAAGTTATTACAAAACACAACCATAGGTTTTATGCGTATAAAAAAACGTTAAACACACACGTGTAACATGAAGTAACATAACAGAAGAGTAAGTAGTTTTGCTACTTACTCTTCTGCAGTTATTATGTTATAGTAAGTGTCGCATAAGCATAATATATTCTCAATAAATATTGAACACTGAACCTTCGCTGTGTACTTTCATTACATTACTTCAATCATTCCTAACATAATCCTCCGTTTTAACTTCAACTCAGTATAGAAAAAACATACATAAAATAAAACGTAATGTAGGTAGAGATCGTCTATTCTAAAAATGAACGCCCCACCAATTAGCTTATGCACACATTCAAAAAGATGTACAGACGTAATACAAACAAATTCAGTCACCGCCTAGACACGGAACTGAAAGAACGCGTGTATTGCACAGCAAAGTACCGTCAGCATGTCAACAAAAAAACATCTTCGGAGTCAGGTTAGTAAATATATTTCATTGTTTAACTGAGGTTACATTAATTTGCTACCGTTTTGAATTTGTACATATCACATTGCAGGGCAAACAAATTATTGCTAAAGTCTATCACCGAATGAAATATGAAGCAGAAAATGGAGTTGAAAACCTGAGTGATGCTAGATGGCGTACCGCTCAAGCTGTCGGTTATAGTGAACACACAGTAACAAACGTATTAAAAGAAGAAAGACAAGCTGGCGCTAGCACATCCGCAGACGCATCACAAAAATGTTTTAAGTCCCCCACAAAAAGAAAACGAGCGTGTCCCAAATCTACACTGGACGATTTTGATATGTCTGTTGTACGGAGAACCATTATGGGATTTCATACAGAATTTAATGAATTGCCTACATTAAAAAAACTAAAACAAGTTTTATGTGAAAAAATCGGTTTCGACGGCTGTATAGAAACGTTGCGCAAAATTTTGAGGGAATCTGGCTTTGAATGGTCTAAAACAGATGACAATCGTAAAGTGCTCGTTGAAAAACATGAAATACAAATGTTGCGCTTTAAGTATTTAAAACAACTTCATAAATATCGTAATGAAGGTCGATACATTGTATTTACTGATGAAAGCTATGTTCACACGACACACATCCAGAATAAATGCTGGAAAAGCAAGAAAGGACTATCACCCCTTCAAAAGAAATTATCCAAAGGCATGCGAATTATAATTGTTCACGCTGGTGGATGTCAGGGGTTTGTTCCAAATGCATGCTTAATATATAAGGCAAACTCAACAAGTGGCGATTATCATGATAACATGAATTTTGAAAATTATAAAACATGGCTTGCAAATCAACTATTACCTAATCTCCCGGAGCATGCTGTTATAGTTATGGATAACGCCTCTTATCATAACGTTTTATCTGAAAAATGTCCAAATTCTAATTCAAAGAAGAACATTATGCAAGGATGGTTAACTGAAAAGAATATTCCCTATGAAGAGACAATGAAGAAAATTGAACTTTATGATTTAATATTACAAAATAAAGAGAGGTTCAAAAGCTTTGCGATCGATGAGCTAGTCAAGTCAAAAGGTTTCGAAATTCTAAGATTACCTCCGTATCACCCTGACCTAAATCCGATAGAAAAGATATGGGGAATATTAAAAAACTATGTGGCTAAAAAAAACGTTGGACAAAACTTGACGTCTATAATGACTCTAATTAAGGAACGTATTGAAATGATTGACACTACTATGTGGGAAAATACATGTCGGCATGTCAATGATATTGAAAATGAATACATGAAAAATTTTGATATGGATTTTGAATTCATTATTAATGTTGGATCCGATTCTGATTCTGACGAAAGCATTTAATTTAATATATAACAATTATAAACAAAATAAATTCCATTATATATTTTTTAATCCAAGTGAATATTATTTCATACGAACTACCCGTCGTACATTAATTCGTTTTTACAAAATTAAATACATACAATATTTTTCATGCTAACAGTACTATGGTGTCCGCAAGTCCGGTGTGATCTGTTGCACGACTAGTGCATAAATGTCCTGACGGCCGACGCAGCGGACGTATCGCTGCCTAGAAAATACGCGTTAGTCCGCATACAATACCAATAACTAGACTAATCGCACAACTAGTTGAACTCTTAGTGCGCGGACGAGTCCAAGTTTATAATAAAATCGCCAAACGCACACAAGTGCAATGTTGCAATAAATATTTTCTCTCATACATTGAAACAATCATGATAAGTGGAGGGGCGTTCATTTTTAGAATAGACGATCTCTATCAAGTAATACGGTCGTTACATATAAGTAAAGCTATTATAACAAGTATAAAAGCTTCTATCGATATTGTGACTGTTTATTTTTATTGAAATAATGGGTAATAATACGATTCCGATATCACCAATAGTGCTTAGACTTCCATAATGTTCATAGCTCCTAGCACCTCTTATATATACTTGCTTACACACATGGATCCATCTGTATGATTATTTAATACAACAAAACTGTAATACTCTGTAACGTAATAGTGACGAGCACAGTGGTCGAATTGACTCCGAGATAGCGGGTTTGATCCCCTCACAAGACACACATTTGTGTGCATGAACATATCTGTGTTTTCTCTGTATTATATGTATGTATTTACAAGAAAAAATGTATTTAAGTACATATAGTAGATAACAGTTATCTAGAACCCATAGTACAAGCTTTGTTTAATTTGGGACTAGATGGACTGTGTAAATTGTTCAATAATATTTATTTAATAGTACGGGCGTTCCCTAAGATCTACCACGCTGAAATGTATGTATGGTAGAGTGGTCAGTTATCTTAGGGAACCATACTATGAAGCTTTTAGGAACGTGACATGACATCATTATTACATCAATTAGGGTTCGGATACCGCAACTGTTCTTACATAAGTAATCACAGTATAAGTATTAGTACTAACGTACCTACATAGTTGACGCAAAACCTTTTCATGTGGTTGAATAAAAATTTTAATTATAGCAATAAAATTTGGAGTGTACATGGTTCATCAATATATTTGAACCAAAGCCAACCACACCTGCACGTGGTGCGCCCTGCTGACTGATGCCCGTGCCCCCCCCCCCCCCCCCATAAAAATATTCGTTATTTATATGAGAGGGGTTGAAATATGGTTAGTACGAACATATTGTGTCCATCATCATCAGGTCATTTTAGTCTCCACTACAGGAGCACGACCCTCTCTCATCCGTCCCAGACAGAAGGAGGATTTGGCCTACACTCCCCACGCTGGCCAGACGGGTTGGGGAGGATATTGTGTCCATAATTATTCAAAATAGCCTCTTTTCCATTTTTTTATACTACATCTGATGGTAAGTAAGCATACAGCCCGCCTGATGTGAAGCGGTTACTGCAGACATTTAAACGCTAGCAACATGAAATAACTACTCGTGCGCTGCTGCGTTAGAGTGTGGTAACACTCTAACGCAGCAAATTCGTCATTCCTGGGTGTCACTCACTCGTGTGGAGGTACTTCCCTACCCAGGCATCTTACAAAATGTTATGCCCCTCTCTTTTCGCCAGAGCTTCGTTTGTCAGTCAGTAGTCTGCATGTGAGGTTGGCTTTAGATCAATGTCGATGAACAACTTACACCCTTAATTCCTTTATAATATAAGTAACAAAATTTAGGTATTTTAAAAGCAAATGCTTAGTTTAATACAAATAGTATATACGTCCGTACAGTACATGTTATTAGTAGGTACGTATGCTTGGCATGCGCCCATACTCATTTTCTTAGATAACCCCAGTATAAATAAATCCAGTAGCCGACAACGTAATGAAAATACCAAGCTAAGTGCTATTACGGAACGTTTAGTGCTTCAGCACATGTAATGGAAATGAGAATTATAGAGGAATTTTTTCATCAAGATTTATACCTATTATATTCTTAAGTGTGTCAACCCTTATTCATGCCACTGCTGCGATACGAGCCTCCCCTCAATGAAGGGGTTTTAGACCATACTCCACCACGCTGCTCAACTGCGGGTTGGTGGAGGTCAGTGTTTTCAAGCCGCGTCTGGGCCACTGACAACACAACACAACGGCCGAGACCGACGGTTTAACGTGCCCTCCGAAGCACGGAGGAGCTCGAGATAAGTAAACCCATCCATGGACAGGCTACTGCCTTGCTTAACTTGCGAGATCGCTTAGACTGACACGCGCAACGACGCCCTCGAGCTCCTCAAGCGCTGTTTAAGTGTAACAGATACTATATATATCTACACTAATTATAAAGAGAAAAGTTTGTATTTTTGTTTGTAATAGATAATCTCAAGAACTTACTGAACCGCATATATTTTTTGCCAATAGAAAACTACGTGATCAGCGAGTAACTTAGGCTTTAGGTAGGTATTTAATTATGTTGAGCCCAGTGGACGAATATCTAGCAATGGCCACTTTGACTCCGAGGTCGCGGGTTAAATCGTTTTTATTAAAGAAAAAAATAACAAAGTTGCGAGGAAAATTAGAATATTTAATGACCATGTTGACTTTTTACTGTAACTTTATGGCGTTTGGCAGAAATGTCAGTCAAACCAATTCGAATTCAATATTATATTTAATCATAGTTAAGAAGACAGGACAACGTCTGCCGGGTCAGCTAGTCAATGATCATCATCATATCATCAGGTCCATTTTAGTCTCCACTACAGGAGTACGACCCTCTCTTGTCCGTCCAAGACGGAAGGAGAATTTGGGCTACACTCCCCACGCTGGCCAGACGGGTTGGGGAGGTCTGATCGATATTTGATAATGTATTTCCCTTAGTCGCCTTGTACGACATCCACGGGAAGAAACGGAGTGATTCTATTCCAGTCTGCTGGAAACCACACGGCCAAGTCAATGATATTTGCGATTCAATGATATTTATGGAAATTATATTCCACTAGCTGATCCGACAGACGTTATCCTGTATTCTTAATCTACTAGTATTCCACTTGAATTGAAATTCAAAAAATGCTTGAAGTGTAAAACGAAGTAATTTTCTGTGGAAGAGAAAATTATGTATGAATGCAGGCAGAAGCTGTGCAATTGCCCAGCATGTTTAGCATAATACAGCATGATGCTATTATAGCACAAAAGACATCCGGCCGGGGTTCGGAGCCCAGAGTAAATAGCTTCTGAAAATTATGAAGCGAGTATAATACTTGCACTTGTACGGTTGCATTTAATTTGTGAGTTTCAGACTCAAGTAAGCATTTCGGAGATTTTTATGTCACTGGTAATATGCAGATAATGAAGGTTTGATTTTGTCAAATATTGCAACTAATGATGTAGGTACACTGAACTTCAGTATTTTTTTTTTCTTGAATAAATTACACACTTAGATGGCAGTGTCACTGAAATTATACTTAAATACTTTTTTTTTGTAAATACATACATAGAAAACATCCAGACGAAGACAAACAGACATGTTCATGAACACAAATATTTGTCTTATGCGGGAATCGTACCCGCAACCTCGGCGTCAAAGTGGCCATTTCTATCCATTCGGTCATCGAGCTCGTCGAGTATTATTATTAGGGGGTAGAAAGATAACTCTGGCGTATAAATTACAGCGTATAGCATTTCGTCGTCATAGTCAACACTTATTTATCCCACTGCTGGGATAAGGGTCTCGCCTCAATCGAAGGTGTTTAGGGCATACTCCACCACGCTGCTCAACTGCGGGTTGGCGGAGGCCAGTGTTTTCAAGCTGCTTAAGGGCCACTGACATAGCTTAACGACTGTCATCTTATGACTACAGCTGGGACCGACGCGGCGATGGCTTAATGTGCCTTCGAAGCAGCTCGAGATAAATAAACCCATCCATGGACAGGTTACGGTGGACGTTGCTTAACTTGCGTTATCGATTAAAATGATACGTTCAACGACGCCATCGAGCTCCTCAATATATAATACGTCGGGTGGCAGACAAGCATACGGTCCACCTGATGTGAAGCGGTTACTCTAGCCATATTAACGCGCGCAACATAAAATATCGCTCGCGCCACCCCCGCTGCCAACGCAGCATCTCCTTCCTTTCTAGTGACCTCACTCACTCGCAGGAACACAACAACCCTCAAGGGAATTGTTACTTGTCTGCGGTATTCTGTGAGGTGGAGTACATTCCCCAGTCGCGTAGCATACAATTACGTTCCCTACCTCTCTTATCGCCAGAGCTTCGTTTGGCAGTCAGCAGGGTGCACCGCGTGCAAGGTTCAAAGATATTGATGAACCCATTATACCCCGAAATTATAGCATATATCCAATGGAAGTTTTCAGAAATCCTTACTTAGCAGATACCTACGTCATAATAACTACTTACATGCCAAATACTAGATATCAGCGGGCGTGGGTGACGCACGACCGATACTTTATTTTGCAAACGTCTATTGGCTACGCTACCCGCTTGACGTCAGGCGGGCTGTAACTTTCCCCGAAGAAACTATAAAAGATTGCTAAGGTTTAACTATTCTATCACCTTCTATTTATTAGTACTATTCTATCAATCTATCAATGTCATTTATTATTATTTAATGTATAAATTGCTTGACTTACATTTTAACTGGACTAACATGTAACAAAACCATCAAGCACCTCAGTTAGAGATAACAGCTGCTCAAAAAAATTAAAGCAAATAACCAAGTCCGCAGCACAATTACATTGCGCCTATTTCTTAGAAGCTTAATGGCCACTTAACTGCCTGATGCAGGTGCTTATATATTTATTTATTCAAGTTTGAACCAGAGTCGTGTGTGCACAGTTGCAAGTAATGTCGTGGGAGGGGCATGTTTTATTAAATTAAAAGACGGGGTGTTATCTTTTCTCGTTAGTACAAGAGGATAATTTATAAAATTTAATACTCGACTGAGTATACGCCTGTTGAATGAAAAAATAACAAATACGGGTACAGGAAAGGGTCACAAGTGCAGTACCTTAACTTTAGAATAAATTAAGTAGTTACTACGATAATAACTTTAAAACTTTCGTGTTGCATGATTAAAATTTTAGTAACCACGGGAAATAACGCGATCTTGTATGTAAAGACCTTTTACATACCTTTATCATTGCCTATTGTTATTATAATTTATTTTATCTAATCTCATACTGAAAATTACACATTAAAAAACTAAACACAGTATCTTAATGACAGTCTTTACGCACAAGCTATCAAAATGAATTTAAAAAGTTATTTTTCGATACAGCTCTTCTATGGACAACTGTATCGTAAAATAAGTTTTTTACCAGTACGATACAGCTTCAGCCCTTGATACAGGTATTTTAAACAGGTTGCAATGCAAATACATTGCAACTATGCAAAATTTTTCTACATAATCTGTGAACGCGGCGCCGCGCGGCGCGTCGCGCATGCGCACTACGCATGCTCGATCTGCAAATGGATTTATAAGTAAGAATTATAGCTGTTAAATTAACTTCATAGTTGTATTTAAAATATTATTATCATATATTTCATGAGATTAGATAAAGTAGTGTATGAAACTGCACATAATTAGGTATTAAAATACTCGTGTGGTCTATTAAAACATTCGCCTTTGGCTCATGTTTTAAACTCACACTCGTATTTTAATAACCCTTATTATGCAACAGTTTCATAAACTACTATTATAGAATATCATTCTCTAGAAATAAATTTTACGAAATTTTAATCCCTACTAACTAAATGTGAACGTGAGTTTGTTTGTTATGCTTTCACGCCGAAGCTACTCAACCTATCTTTTTTTTTATACTGACTCGGATGGCAGACAATCATACGGCCCGCCTGATGTGAGGCAGTTACCGTAGCCATATTAACGCTCGCAACAATATCGCTCGCTTGCCGCCACCCCCGCTGCCAACGCCAGCTGCCGCAGCTGCCAGCATCTCCATCTTTTCTGGTGACTTAAATAAAGAACACTTTCGCATCTATAAGTCTGAAAAATAACATATGTTATACATTTATTACACTATACCACTACAAATTCTCCAAAAATTCCGCAATTCGTTATAGAGAGAGAACTTGAGCTGTCAGCCCGAAGCTATATTACCGTGGACAAGCGACAACATTCATGCTTGTTTTGCCCGATCATTCCATTTATCTGAGAGATCCTGCAACACGGAACACTACTTTGCAGGTAAGTGTGTGAATTGCCTGAGGACACATTATAGCTCCGTGCAGACGAGCGTTTTAAAGAAGATTTTCTGTTTTTAAATAACACATAAAAAACCTATTGATTCCTTGAGGTTTCTTTTTCCTAATATTTTAAAATATATGTAGTTAAAGTACACCGTAAAATATGGTTTAAATGTATATAAACTTATATAGACTCAAAGTCAATCATTAACGTTTACATCGTTAACATCCATTTGTTGCCTAGCTTATTGCAAACAAGTTAAATAAATGTAACTCGGTATAAACCACACCAATACAAGGCATGTTTTATATTCAGACAACGGATTTAACAGGCAGTGATGGACCACGGGGCATAGCAGATCTTGAAAATGTCTCTTCACATTCGTTTTGAAGGACCCAACATCGTTCATTTATAAAGCAGGGACTACATCGCCGGTTCTGAGCATTCAAGTTGCCTCTGATGCATACTAAGCCGATTCTTCCTTCGATCTCAATCAAATTATTAATGATTCATATAGGTAATTATAATAATTGTGCTACCGATGTAACTTCTTCATAATATTATTATCTCAACCGAGAATGACTCGCAGTGGTTCTTTATATTCTTGTATGTGTTGTATTCGGTCTCAGAGTCTCATGCCAAAGCGTGGTTTATTTACAATAAACACAATTCCAGTCTTGCATGCATAACTACAGTCATGCATGCATGTTTACGTTTATGTCTAAATGAAATTAAAAAAATTAAAGTTTTAGCTGCGGTTTATAATCGCCACATATCACCCGTCTGCCTCTTATTTGTTCGTAGAGCTACAGCGTCGATAAGAAACGTGTATAAATGAACTTATGAAGTGGGTGTTAAATATTCTCTCCACTTCTTATTTTCAAAGTCGATTTTATAATCATAACTGTGATGAAATATTAGACTTGAGAGAATTAACAAGTTATTTTACATTCCAGGACCCGGTGCAATAATTAATGGTAGGTACTACAAAGATAGGAGTTGCAGAACTTTTAAGTACGCGAGGAAATGTTAGCAACAGTGAAACATTTTTGATACCACGTCCGGTGGCAGACAAGCATACAGCCCGCTTGATGTGAAACGGTGAATATATCCGCCACCTCTGCTGGCATAGCACTCCTTCTTTTCTGATGACCTCACTCGCAGGAACACACTCCCCACCAGCAATTATTAATTTAGTAGTCGGGCAGTGTATAAAGGCCTCCGCACACTAGGCGACTGCGGCCACAAATATTGATCATAGTGACCAACCCATCACAACAACCCTTTATTTGTATTGAATTGTTACTTGGCTGCGGTATTCTGTGAGGTGGAGGTACTTCCCCAGTCGGGCAGTTTACAAACACGCTGTATCCTTCCTCTCTTTCGCCAGAGCTTCTTTCGCTAGTTGGCAGGGTGCACCAAGTGCAAATGGGTTTGGCTCTAAAGATCGTGGCGAGCCACTTACACCCCAGATACTATTAAATCGAATGCCGGTACGAGAGGTTCTTTAACGAAAAGGGGAGGGGATAAGTTTCAATACCTTCCCCTACCTTAAAATACTGTTACAACTCCATGGAAAGCAAGACATGGTATGGCATAGTCGTCGTCTACGACGTATCTTCATCACTTCAGCCAAAGAACGTACACTGCTAATAAGCCTCCGATTTCCACAACGATCGATCCTGTGTTCTTTGCATCCATCTGACATAGCTCTAAGGATCAGCAGGCAGAAGTAGTAATTTGCCGGTCACTTACCACGTAAAAGTGACGGCCGATGGAGCAGAAAGGTTATACGATGTATATGTATGACAAGACAATTAAATTAAAACTTTAAAACACCCCCCACCAGTCTAGCCAAGCTCTACATTTGATACCCATAATGAGGGAGTTGTAAAAAAAATATATTTAATTCGTTATTTCGTGGTGGCGGCCATTTTGAATTTTAAATTTATCATAGTGTTCAGTATTCTACTAGTCAAGCCCATTTATTTGATACCCACATTGAAGAGGTGTGGCAAAATATCTAATCCGTCATTTTGTGGTGGCGGCCAGCTTGGGCTGATTTTCATTAAACATAACTAAGAACACTCCCGAATAATTCACCTTTCAAATAAAAAAAAAAAACTAAATCGGTTCATCCGTTCGGGAGCTATGATGACACAGACAGACAGACACACACACAGAGAGACACGTCAAACTTATAAGACACCGTCGTTTTTGCGTCGGGGGTTAAAAATTTACAAAAATAGATAAGAGTGAGTTGAATTTGCTTGGAATGGGCTGCACATGATATATATATATATATCATGTGCAGCCAAACAAAAAAAGCCAAATGCAAACAAACACAATATAAAAATTCCTAACACTAATACAAATGTAACAGCTTGCAATTTGCAAAGGCGAGCTTATCTCTCTAAAAGATCTCTTCCAGCCAACCTGAGATGTGGGACGTTTTGTAAGATAACGGATACCAAGATTTAAATATATCTATAAATAAGAACATAATATGCTACGCCTATGCCAAATTATTACTTAATACTATAGACCTGACTCGAAGCAAATTGGCTGTGTGTGATAGACGGATTAATGGACAGATACACGAGTTCAAAAATTAATTCCGTTTACCAATTCGGACATATGGACCCCCAAAATCATTAAACCTAAATAGAACCTAAAGCCTAAAGCTGAAAGGAAGCAAAACATCACATTGCGATCTAATTTCAAAATGGCTTTTAGCAGTATGACACGAAAATTTCAAATAACTCATTATGGCGGGATGAAATCTAAATGGCTTCGTAAGTTACTAAAGCTCTGAGCTTCGGATCAGGAAGTCGATTCATTATTCTCACTGAGATTTATGATGGCTTCAGAAACCATTATAACACTCAAACTGGCACATTATCTTAGAGGTTACGAGCTCATTATTATGGAGATGTAGTAAAAACTTTTCTTTCCCTAATATTAAGGGTTAAGATTAATCAAATCTTGAGATGCCGGGATAATCAAATTACTAATTAGTAAGATTTGCAAATGAAGGTTCGTTACAATTTGTATAGGCACTCTTTGTTAGGCTTATTTTATTTTAGACTTTGAGCTGCCATTCATTAGCAAACATGTTAGGCGTATTAGTCATATTGCTTAACAATTTTATGAAAATATCTGCCAACATGATTGACATGACAACAAAACCATACAAAGACATATCGTTAGGTAATATGTTTGCTAATGAATGTCACATGGCTCACGGTCGAATTTTGCCTATGTTTTTCAGCTAAAGGCAATCTCACCTGCTCGTGGCGCACCCTGTTGATTAATTAAAAAGACTGGAAAAGGAGAGATAGGGCTCAGCGTAATAAGCAGCTTGACTAGAGTACACCTCACAGAAGACCGCGGCCAAATAATAACTTCATAGTGACGTGACTTGTAGTGATGATAGATGACTTGTAGTGTTCCTGCAAGTGAGTTAGATTACCACTTCAGATCCGGCAGGCTGTATACACAAAGATAAAAGCATCTCTGCGGCCGTATGCTTATTTGCCACCAGACCATCGTTGAAAAAAAATTACAACCAGTAAATACAACTGTAATCAGTACATAATACTTTTAACTTTTGCCCTATGTTCACCGTACACACCTTGTAGCTTATTGAAACTATTTTCCTATGCGACTTTGAGTAGCAAATGCACGTATTCACACTGTACGGCAAAACCGAAACAGTAAAAAACATTTTTGCAAACAATTTTTGCAGCCGTATTTTGACAGTAAAAGCCACACACCGCGTATGCTGTTTAAGACGATCCTGCACAGAAATTGTGAAAACCACTAGGATGTAGGTATAGATAGATGAACAATGTCCGTTTCAGAGATGTTACCAAAATTGAATTGCATATGTGTGAGTTTATAGAGTAGTCAGGGTTGCAGCATAATTATGAGCTTTATTGATAACTTTATTGATGAAAATTGATAAACTACACAGCCGGAAGCAATCTCGTATTGTGTAAATTACTATTTATTACATAAATTTCAGTTCATTTCACTTTATATTATAAAATACTAGATTCCAACCATGGCTTTATTCGCGTGGATTCCCGTATAGCAAAATGGCAACATCAAAACCTTCTGCATGAAAAAAAACACTTACAGCAAGGAAGTGATTTTCCGATTTTAGTGATCGTTACGAATTGTCTTCATATCTACTTGGGGTTACAAACTATTTTATATAAATAAATAAATATGCCTGAATAAATTACGCTTTTACTTGTTAATACCCAGGGGCCCTACCGCCGAAGCAGAAGCCGATTACCATCGGAATTTATGAATGCGAAAATGAAACTACTGCTTATATTGTTGCTAATTATGTTCAGCTGGTAGAAACCTTAAAGCTTTACCGACTAAGCTGAAAATGTTTGTCAATAACTTTAACCTAAGACCAATTTTGGGAATCAAAAAATCAGATGGTAATCGGCTTCAGCTTCGGCGGTAGGGCCCCTGGGGCCCGGATACTGACTAAGCTGAAGTGGATTACCACCGGAGTTTTTGATCACGAAGATCAAACTTCATCTTACTTAATGGCAATTGTGTTTAGCTTAGCTGATAGCTCTACCGATAAAGCTAAAAATATTTGTCATATTTTTGGGGATTAAAATATTTGACGGGAATCGGCTTCAGCTTAGGCGGTAGGGTCCCAGATCCGATTTTGATGAAACTCGTTATGTTACTAGATAAATTGACTAAAACACTAGAGATTCTTTCTAGTAGTTCACGAAATATAATTTAACTAAAACGTTTTTACGACAAACCTGTTTTATTGTATTGAACTAGGTAATTTAATAATAATTCGCAGTTCTTTGTTGTTGGTGTGAGGTTAGGTAAATTTTAGTGAATTTTAAAGGAAAATATTAAATTGATTCACAAAAAAAACCTTATTTGCACATCAAATTAATCTGATCGCACTTCAAATCCTGCAAATGATATGCAACAAGTATTATTAGATGTGCAAGACGAGTTGCACCTTGCTGATTGACAAACGAAGCTCTGGCGAAAAGAGAGGATAGGCAGCGTAATTGCAAGCGACTCGACTGAGGAATGTACCTCACAGAATACCGCAGCCAAATAATAATTCCTTTGAGGGTTGTTGTGTTCCTGCGAGTGAGTTAGGTCACCAGAAAGGAAGGACATGCTGCGTTGGCAGTGAGGGTGGTGGTGCGCGAGCGATATCTTATGTCCCGAGCGTTAATATTGCTACGGTAACCGTTTCACATCAGGCGGGCCGTATATCTGTCTGCCACCCGCCGCAGTATATAAAAAAATGCTGAATACGGAAACTGATATGAACTATAGAACTTCCCGTTAGTTTCATTTAGTGTTTCATTTAACTACCAATTTTTCAATATTAACTTAGCATACGCAATGAAATAAAAAGCAGCCATATCAGATATAACAAAGAAAATACCGAATTAATGCAAATTTTCGCCGTCGAATAATAAAATGCCGTGCCATTAAAGAGTTTATTTTATTGTAGCCATTTGAAATCGGAGTGAAATAATCTCACAGAGAAGCAGAGACAAAAAAAGTCCTTTCATTAGTCCCTGCGCGAAATCTGTTTCTTTCCACAAACGACAAAAGTTTTGGAGTCTTTTGAGTTTCGACTATAAATCACTTCAATTTATAGAGACGAATACCGCGTAACACTTAAACTTGTAGAATTATGAGGTCGCTTCACATCATTCTCACTCTTACTTAAGCTGTGGAATGAACCTGCCGAATAAGAGATTACAGTATGATTCTTTTGATTTTTTATACTCGGTCGGGTGGCAGATAAGCATGATGTGATCAAGCCCGCCTGAAGTGAAGCGTTTACCTTAGCCATATTAACGCTCGCAACATAAAATATCGCTCGCGCGCTGCCACCCCCGCTGCCAACGCAGCATCTCTTTCCCTTCTGGTGACCTCACTCACTCGCAGGAACACAACGACCCTCAAGGGAATTGTTATTTGGCTTCGGTATTCTGTGAGGTGGAGGTACATTCCCCTGTCGGGTAAGTTACAATTACGCTGCCCTCCTCTCTTTTCGCCAGAGCTTTGTTTGTCAGTCAGCAGAGTGCACCGTGTGCAGGTGAAGTTGGCTTTGGTTCAAACATGTTGATGAATCACTTACACCTTAAGATTCTTCAAGAAAGGCGTGAAGAGATTATTGATTTGAGGTGAGTGATGCCTCTGGTGTTGCTAGCGTCCATAGCCTACGATGACTGCTTACCGGTAGGCGGACCGAAAGCTTGTAATCCACCTTAGTAGTGTAAAAAAAAACATTGATCTCGGAAGCTTACTACACATTTTTCGAAAACAACTTTTCTTGAACGAAACCTCCACCCCTACCTTAATGTGAAACGTTCATCAAATTTATGTCAAAATGCAGCACGTGCCCCAAATACATTATTTATATACGTTGTACCTTTAGAAGTCTTACATACAAAGAATATGTCGGTCTACATTCTTTGCACTACTAAAGTTGTCAATCAATCTAACTTGAAAGGCGTTTCACTATCCCATATTTCAGAATAGTATAGCGTTACTTTTCAAAACTAAAACAATAGCGTTATTTTTACAACTAATAATATCATTTACACAGTAATATCATTAGTATGAGCGGTATTTACACTTATTTGCGTTACCGCAGTATAAGTACTACGTAGTGTTACTAAGAACAAAAAGTTAATGCAATTAATAATTATTAAATTTAATGAGCTAAATAATAATGTTTTAAATGTAATTTATACCAATTGACATAATTATTGATAATGCTTGTTGACAAAAGGATTATTATGTAATAATTTAGATATACATAAATAACATGTAAGAATTTAGCTTGCTGACTCTGAGATAATAGTACATTATGGTACAAGTGTGTAATGTTGGTGATTACCGCTGAGGCGTCATTGAGACCCTCACCTAACGGCTCGGGTCTTAAAAGAGCCGAGGACGGTTATCATCAATACACACGTGTATCATACGACGTTTTTCAATACACTTGTGAAGAAAAACAAAATATATATATTATGGTACACGACCTGCACTAGATAAAATATAATAAATATTTTTAGTGTGACGAATCAGCCTTTTGTACGCCACCTTAGCGTACGAATACATTGAGTTATCTCGTATCATATAACAATTATATAAAATAGTAGCTGTTACTATGATTATTTATTTTAATAAAACTTTTTCCCCAGTGGGAATAACACGTTTTTTCCAGGATAAAAAGTATGTTACTCCACGGACCATTTCATAAACTATCCCCGTAAAAAATAATGTCTATCTATTGTTTCCTTTCGACATAAAAGAAGGACCAACAAACAAACAGAGTTTCACATTTATAATATAAGTAAGTTTATGTAGTTCAAAATTATAGTATTATTATCCTAATGCGATGGTGATTCTATCAGGAAAAGAGGAAGTGCAGAGGAATTAAAGTTTTATTATCTTGTTGGAAACGAAGCAATATTATAGAAGTGACAAGAAAGCAATATTACAAGCCGAGAGGAGCCAAACCTATATATACCTACATGAATTATTAAAAATAGTAATAAATAAATAATATACAATTAGGTGATCCGACAGATGTTGTCCTGCCTCCTTAACAGGGATATTGAATTCAAAGGTTTCGCGCAATCTGTCAAATGACTGACAGTTCTGTCAAACGATATGAAGTTACATTAGAAAAGTTAATATGGTCGTTCAGTTTTCTTATTTTGTAATTTTCCGCGCAATTATCTTATTTTTTTCTTTCATAAGAACCTTCTCCTGATAATAACAGATACAACATACAAAGAATAGCGAAATAGGTGCAGCCGTTCGATACCGTGACCAAAAGAAATGAGGATTCATTTTTATATTATATATAAATAGATTATTTAAGTATAAAAATATACATAACCTTACTTATTACTATTATTTAGACTAACTCAAATGTTACAAGAAATAAAGAAATCTTCCAATTATAATTTTACCCCGCAAAATTTTTATTCGTAATTTCTTATCAATCAAATTATCCAACGTTGATTTACTTCGAATCGACATCGATGGATCTGTTGTAAAAGTCAAACAAATCAACTGTAGCACTTACTGAGAAGTTACTCATTCCTTTTCCCAGGACGGGCAACTTTAATTGTTCTTTACTCTTGTAACAAATTTGACATTTTTGACATTTGTTTATTGTTTATGTTTTTGAATTAAGTGTTAGGTAACTCTTAAAACATTTGAAGTTCGAGTGACTTTGGTTATTAAAGATTTATTATAAACATAAATTTTAGAAACATTCGAAGTTGTTAATTTACGAGGTAATTCCTCCGTTCGCTTGAGCGGTGTTGACTTCTTTTCGAAGTATATTACTTTCTTTTTATGACAAATTATTTACGACGATCAGAAAGCGCAGTTTTTCACATAAAGGAGGTTGCTCTAAGGTAGAGTTGCCATCCGTCCAGGTTTTCTCGATTTTGTCTTAATTTAGAGGGCGTCCGGGTTACCGAGTCCAGGGTTAAACGTTTTAAATCACTTTCGTCCGCTCCATGCTACGAAGAACCATCTTGTCTAAGAATAAAAAATAGTGCTAGTACTAAAAAAAATAAGGGTTTTAATATTCAAAATTCGTAGTTTTCACGCACCTTCTCCTGGTTGCTAGCGTTTATAGATAGCACCCGAATCTAAAGTGAAATTCCTAAGTTACGAACGAAATTTTGAATTTTTTCAGATACGAATTTCTTGCGATTGGGTCGGTGAATATGAACTTTTCATCTGGGCTTCCAACTGGGCTGCCCTGTTAATTGTAATGTATGAAACGTTGACATTTGTTCTAAGTACTAATACAATTTTGTTAAAATATTTCCAGTTTAACATAATCTGTCATATAATTCAGTTTCGTTAACAGAATTCGTGTAGTGGGATGTTTCAATTTAACTTTTTGCCGTCGACCACGGCAGAACTCACGAACTGAGATGCGGCTTGCGGCTTTTTACTCCGTGCCTGTCGAGATGCTGCTCCGTTTTTAGCCATACGCTATAAAGTTCGAGCTGAGTAATTTACAAAATGACATTGTTTCACAAGACGATGCATGAAAATTGAATGGGCATTAAAAGCTTTTAAATTTTGTTCTTGCACATCGCTGATACAAGTTTCTATCGACTATATGCTGCAGGCTGCAGCTTACTGTGCTCGTGTATTTTTTACATTCTCTTCGCCTTAGGAGATCAGAAAACATAAATTTAATTAAGTGGAACAGTATAAAAAAAATTAGACTATTTTTTTTCCTTTTCTATTCTTATACTTTTTTCTTCCTTTTTTAGAGGCAAGAAAGATAGGTAGAAGCTTACTTATCTTCCTTGCCTGTAAAAAAATCTCCTCTAATAAAATTGTTTTCTATCCTCGATCGTCTCTTACACCTAGCGGTCAAATGTAGTATTTTCGATTGTACATTTATATACATTGCATACTTCCCGTTTTAAGTTTATTTCAAAACACTTAAACATTAGTCGTATTAGTAAAATCGCAAAATAAATATAGTTGCATTTGTACAATCCGATAGATACTAGCGGTGCAACGTCGCGTCGTAAAAAAGGGATCATTTAGACTTAACAAGTAACATCGCTTTTTAATTGAGACCGGAGCTCAATTGGGTTCGTTAAAGAGAAAAGTTAAAATTAAATTAGTATAGTTATCTACGAAATCGGATATCGTAGAGAGCAAGACTTTTAGTTGAAAAATACCAGCAATTCGTCCGATTAAATAGTTCTGACTTTAGGATTTGCGACGACAAACGATATCTTTTCCAAGATCACTTTGTATTTGTTCAGCAGATAGTAAAGCACGACGAGATTGATGTTCCAATTTGTTGGGCGAACAACTTAGCGTGACGATCGATTTGGAGGAAATCCGACGACGGTCCAAGTCCTCGCCGTCGTATAAAAGTCTATAATGTTTGTAGTTTGACAGGCGATGTATAACGGAACGTCGTTGGCGTCGAAAAGTTTTCAATGTGAGACTAAAAAGAACAGTGAGCTTATAGTTGGGAAAATGACATAAAATTTTATAACTCATGCGAGTTTATAATGCTAGATACTGGGCTGCATATTTTTGGTGAAGTAATATTAATGATACATTTAAATTCTATTGTACCTATATGTAGCATTAACATGTTCGTTTATTCATAATTACAGTGACAATAAACCAAAGTACGTCGTACAAATTTTGTTATAATGAAATCTGAGGTCCTCTTGCCTTATCTAAAAATAAAGATAAAATCTAAAGATTTATTGATTCCATAAATAGTATTGAGGTTTACCTGCAGCTCAAAAGTCCTGATTCTTCGCACTAATATAAATGACACTTCGATTTTCAAGCAATGAAACCTGCGCTGTAGTAGTGTAGTATTACTTAGTTCTAGTATCAATAAAGCTGCGCCCAGGTCTTCGTTCGACTGGATTCTTAATTCGAAACCCCGATGATGTCTAGTTCTATGATTTTATACTAGAGGCCCAACAATTCTCTAATAGGTTCATTCATTTGAATCCATTAAACGAGTACGATTTGAACTTCCCACTGCAACTTCAATTTTGCAGGGATCCTTGGATAAATCCTTTTTTAACACCTTTTTTGAAGGAAAACTTCTTGAGGAAGTTAAGAAGGAGATGTAAGTTAGTAGTGCTAAAGAAGTTCTACTTTGGTCGACTGGTCGTGCGTCGATAATTCTGAAAAGGATGCATATGAATCTATCAAGGCATTTCCAATATACAACATTGTCTCATGAGAAGTGATTACGGTTCCCATGAGACAATACTGTATTTTAGAAACTATGTATTAAGTTTCTAGAATTAAAAGTATAGTAAAAGTTGACCCGAGACCATCGGTGTATAAAATTTTACCAACATCTGTTTAGAAGTTCATGCTTTATCCGTTCACAACAAACAGATAGAATATATTACCTTTTTTTTAATATTTTGCCCATGTATAGTAATAGTAGAGTCCAGCTAAATCATTATAAAAAAAAATTGTTTGTCTGTATAGACGGTGTAGGGACGATAACTTTACGTGACAACACCATAAAAAAACATCGGCCAATGGAGAAAGATCGGAAGAGAGTTAGATGCGTCACAAGCCGAACGCTTAGGCCGATCGTACCTCTCTATCGCTTGTTCCACGCTATCGCTTGCACGCTCGGCTCAGGCGGATCGTGACAATTAGACATGCCTTTTTCGTGCATGCAGCCGGCGTTCATCGAATTATAAGATGTTATCAAGTCAAAAAAATCAGTGCAGAGACTCGACTTTCTATGATTTTAATTAAAATAGGTACGAATGTTAAGTAATTTTTAAATGAAACTAACATTAAAGTTCCCAGTACGACCCCGTACGTTCCCGTGGCGGTAAATAGCAAAGCCAGTCTGTGTTGATAGAAGAGGAGATAGCTGTAATTAATTAATGTTCACTACCATGCTGAGACAGTAACGAGCAATGATGCTCGCCGCAGTGTGCCGTGGGGCCTTCTCTTAGATAGATTTTGTTATACGAACAAAGATATACACTTACTAAATTGTTATTAAGAAGATTTAAATACAGGGCTAATCCAAAAATTTTTATGATAACAAAATGGGTGAATACAGTTTGGGGTTGTAGTTTCGAATCTATCTTCTACATCCAAAATTCTATCACACCACTGGATAGATGAAGGATCAAAGAATTTAATAGGCTAAAGAAGGACTATTGGACATCGCGTGCGGGGAATCGCTGCCATTTTGAGAGAATTTTATTACATATGACGTATTCACGTACAATACACAGTCGTGGCCATGACACAGCCACACACGATTTTTTTCGGTAAGTGTTCATAATTTTTAACCCTGGACTATTTTCATAACCTCAGCCTTCACTACACAGGAGATACAGTGGTGGGAATGTGTGGTGGGCCCAAAAAAAAAAAACCTCAGCCTGAGGTTGAGGTAGGCTGAGGTTATGAAAATATGAATAGTAGTTTAGGAAACTGTTGCATAATAAGGGTTATTAAAATACGAGTGTGAGTTTATAACATGAGCCGAAGGCGAATGTTATAATAGACCACACGAGTATTTTAATACCTAATTATGTGCAGTTTCATACACTACTTTATCTAATCTCATGAAATATATGATAATAATATTTTAAATACAACCATGAAGTTAATTTAACGGCTATAATTCTTACTTATAAATCCATTTGCAGATCGAGCATGCGTAGTGCGCATGCGCGACGCGCCGCGCGGCGCCGCGTTCACAGATTATGTAGAAAAATTTTGCAAAGTTGCAATGTATTTGCATTGCAACTTGTTTAAAATACCTGTATCCAGGGCTGAAGCTGTATCGAAATGGTAAAAAAGTTATTTTACGATACAGTTGTCCATAGAAGAGCTGTATCGAAAAATAACTTTTTAAATTTATTTTGATAGCTTGTGCGTAAAGACTGTCATTAAGATACTGTGTTTAGTTTTTTAATGTGTAAATTTCAGTATGAGATTAGATAAAAATATTTATTTGACAGTAAACACATACATCCAGTCATTTACACTATGGATCAACACACTAGGCGTGCAAGCCTGTATCGTGTGGCCCATCAGATATATCATTTTCTAATTGGTTTGGTGCCGGCTGTTTTCTAAATCGATACAACAAATCGAAAACAATATCAACTAATACAAATAAAAGATAAATATTTAATATGGAATCATAATATATTATAATTTTAACGTGTGTCGATACATTTTTTCTCTATCTATATATGCATTATTACACGTTACACTTCGTTACACAATACAAAATACATAAATTGTAAAAAAAAATTTTTCGTTTTACATTTAAAAATAGTGTTACAGGCGTTCGTAGTTCATAACTGCTTTCCGTCAGGCGGGCCCTATGTTTGTTTTCCATTTTAGTGGTATAAAAAATAGTTATGAATATTTTTAAAACTGAAACATTCACTTCTCTCGCATAGGTGTAGGAAGTATTTTTTTTTCCATTTTACAAAATATTTTGATAATTTTCGGCGCTGGCCGAAATCAGCTGTAAGAAAGTCAAAATCACTATCAGATCAAATTCCTGTAAACTATAAAGTTAATACTGTTGATTGTTGACACTAGGTGGAACATTATTATCATAATGTTATAATAAAACACTTGTACTGTTCCACTTAATTATATTTAATTTTACCGACCGGTTTCGCCGCTAAGGCATTATCAAGGTAAACAGATGGTATCAAACTACTGCACCATCATCATCAGTCTTCATCTACCCACTGCACTATTACTTACTCTGTAAAACTGCTGGGTACAGGCCTTACCCAATGCTTTCCAACATTATGCGATCCTCCGCTTTCCACGTCCAACCGCTCTATCGCGCTATCAACCGCTCTTTTTTACTGAGAACATAAATAATAAATAAATAAATATTCCTGGACAAATTAGACACTGCCATCTAGTCCTTAGTTAAACTTAGCAAAGCTTGTACTAGATATGTATGTATATATACATTTTTTTTGTAAATACATACAAATTATTATTAGTACAATTTACAAAAAAAAATGTATACATTTAAAACACCCAAACGAAATAAAAAGACCTAAATAAGTTTATTTTGACCGAGAACATAAGCTTATTAACAACATATTTTGACCAGACTTAAGAACATATTTAGAGTCAAACACGGGATTTACGTAAACCTACAAAAATTACATTGCCTTGAGGTTTGTATGTATCAAAAAGTTGATAAACGTTTTCCGTCACCTTTTCGTCCAAGCTTTTGAGTGCACAAAATTGCATTATGTTGAAACAACAAGTCGTCGTGGACAGAGAACACCCTAATGCAATGTGCGGAGCAAACATAAGCTCTCGGGAGAGGAGCCTTGTCGAGAACTAGCATAAGTAAGAGATTGCGAAAACGTGAAATGCTACTTTGTCTATTTTAGGTTACCTGCCACTCTGTCACAAACATTGCACTATTTCTGGAATATTTCAAGAGGTTTTTTTTTATATAATAAGTTTTGTATATCTGACGTCATGTACATGAACACCTTTGTTATATGAATACCTGCAAAGTCGATGTTTCTCAATTTATTTGTCAGGCAATAAAGTGAGATAGGCTGAGTGCTACCACTTACCAGTGACTATGACATGCACGTGTACTTTTTATTTTATATAAAATTATAGTTTGATATTAAATAACAAGAAAAAAAATATATATAACTATTTTAATTATTAAGAAACCGGGCATTTCCTTTGGTTACATCGGGTGGGAGACAAACAGACGGCCCGCCTGATATGAAATAATTAGCCATATAACACTCAAACATGAAATATCGTTCGCACGGCGCCACCCCCGCTGCCAACGCAGTAACTATTTCCTTTCTGGTGGCCTCACTCTCTCCCAGGACACAACAATTCTCAAGGGAATTGTTACTTGGATGTGGTATTCTGTGAGTTGAAGTAGAGGTACTTCTAAAGTCGGGTAGGTTATACGCTGTAGCCTACCTATCTTTCGCTAGCCGGCAGGGGCGAGCGATATTTTATTTTAAGGCAAAGTTTTACAATAATTACGCGACGTAATTATAAGCACTAATGCTATAGTAATAAGTACCTTATTACTATAGCATTAGTGCTTATAATTACACATACGGTACATAAAGTATTTTTTTAGAAAGTAGAAAACCATTGACCGTTTATTTCATCTACCTGTAAAAAAAAATATTCATATTAATGATATGGTACGTAATAATTTCAAAATAAATCTACATTTCAAATTAGGTAACAGATTTAATTAAATATATTCATTTAAATGTTTACAAAGATTCGGCCGACCGACTCATTCCACTCATTTGCCATTTCAGTTCAATATGGGTATTATTTTATTACAATTTTATCATTTTCCATTTTAATGCGATGGATGAAAACAAATATGTAGCAAAATTCATTATTACAAGTACAGGGGCTTCACTGGGCAGTTTGTTTACTTATTTTTTGTAAAATCGTTTGCGAGTTACGAGAGATAATAAGCTTTGTTATGGTTTTTATTAATTTTCAGTGTACTGAAATTAAAATTTTGATCAACAGATGGCGTTATTTACAAAACTTTATTCGTGTGAAATCTATAGTAAAATTGTGTGTTTTGTAATAAATTCCTATTTATTTATATATTATACTATGTAATTGACTTTATATTAATAACTTTTTGAAGTATGTAAGTGGCTCAATGTTTAAATCAAAGCCTCGGCGTAATTATATGGCATAAAAATATCGGTAGCTGCTTTCCAGTAGGCGGCCCGTAAGCTTATTTGCTACTTTAGTGGTATAAAAAAATATTATAATAGGAAAAGTCCATCTGACAGAAGACCACAGCAAGAAACTGTTTCGTACATTTTTATTGTGTAATATTTTTGTGAAAGTGAATATTTTTCTTATATCTTACTAGCGGCCCGGTACGTGCTTCGCTACGTATAAAGTGGAATAATAAAAAAATAAAAAAATTGGAACACCAAATTCATTTATTCAAACAAAAAAATATTTTATTAATTGCTAGCTATTTTAAAACTTAATCCAAAACATTTAGATAAACAATATTTTTTGTTTTTCCATTTTGAGCATGAATAAACAAACTGCTGGGGGTACCGACTCTGGAACAGGCAACATAAAGTCGAAGCACGTCCAAAATGAAATGACCGCATGAATGACATAACAACATGCTTGTACTGTCAACACTGAAAAAAGTTTCAATTTGACAGCACAATTCCCATCTGAAAAAAGTTTCAATTTGACAGCAAAATTCCCATTAACAAAATGAACCGCCATTTGTTGAATTCATTTGTTACAAAAAATGTGATAAATGTGAAAACCGCTCTACCGATTTTGTGCAAACTTCACCTAAACCATCTACTAAATAGTCCGAATAAACCCTAAATATTTGGTTTGGATAGGTGAGCCCGTTCTTGAGTTATAAAATTACAACGAAAAGTGGCATTGATTTTTATATATATTGATAGGGTATATCGGGTGGCAGACAAGCATACAGCCTAACTGATGTATAACGGTTACCATAGCTATGTTAAGTTAACATAGCTATGGTAAACTATGTTAACCCCAACGCTGCAACTCATTTCTTTCTGGTCCAATCCAAAAACCCTCAAGGAAATTGTTATTATACCTGCGATTTTCTGTGAGGTAGAGGTACTTCTCTAATCGGGCTTAAAAATACGCTGTAAGGTGCACCACGTGCAGGTGAGGTTGGTTTTGGCTCTAAAGATCGTGGTGAGCCACTTACACCAACGTCTTGTATATTTACAATAATATTTACATAATAAAAGTTGCACTATCTAGCCCTAAAAATATTAGTTTCTTCCGAGTATCATCATCATCATCATTACCAGCCTATATCTACCCCCGTTACAATTAGGCGCCGGATAGGCCTTTCCCAATACTTTGCACCATATGCAATACTACGCTTTCCGCATCCAAAGTAAAAATTTCGTAAACTTTTAGTGAAAAGTGACTTACGCTACTTCTGTATGTCGTGACCCTTAGTTTGGGGTGACTTAAGATGGCGCGTGCCATCTCCACCGTCCTAATGAAATGAAGACGTTTCCAGTTTACATGGCGTTTTGCTGCATAAGACAGAAGCACGAGTGGCTGACTGCCTAATTTGAGAAGCTTACATGGTAAACTTTACGTCTCGTTTTAAATATTCCCCGTTTGCTGTAATTTAAATTATTACTGTAAATGGCCGGAAGGCTTGGCCCCGGGCGTGTAATTGGGAAAAATACTGCAGTATCCTTTTTAACTGGCTTCAAAAAACGGGGTTTCGTGTTTGCCCCATATATATTGTACTGGCTTCCGCCCCAGGCGGATGTACGGGTGCCGGCTTAACGTGCCCTCCCAAGCACGGAGGAGCTATAAACAAATAAACTCATCCTTGGACAGACTATGGTCGACGTTGGTTAACTTGCGTGATCAATTAGACTTTCCATCACCATCGAGCTGCTCGTTTATACTTAGTTTTATGTTTTTTATACCACTAAAGTGGCAAACAAGCATACGGCCCGTATGATGGAAAGCAGTTACCGTAGCCTATGAACGCCTGCAACACCAGAGGCATCACACGCGCGTTGCCGACCCTGTAAAAACCTCTTTAACCCCTTTTTGAACAACCCAATGCTGTAGTCTCGTGCAAAAACCTCAACCGGCAGTTCATTCCACGGCTTGACAGTCGCGACACGGGAAAACTTCTGTTACCTTAATTGCATACGATTTTTATTATACAGTACAATATGCTGTTCTATATAAACAGTTACAGTAAACCGATGGCGTTGCCTAAAATGGGTCAGCAATAAGTACTGTTAAAACAAGAAATTCTATATTCATAATGAAATACAAACATATACTGTATCAAACATATACGTGTTGATACTCCCAAAGCCTTTAAAAGTTTACCACCCTAACAGTATATGCATACGACAATCCTGTTTTCCCGGTAGATGCATCCGAGCTCGACAGATTTCCGGCTCATAATTTTTCTCCTGGTTGCATATTGAAGAGGAAACCCGGTGATTCTGTTTGTGTAGGGTAATATTTAGCAAACATATTCTTTACTAAAATCCTGTTGAAGCAAAACTTAAATTTTACATCATATTTTTATCTTAAACGAACGAACGGCATATGTTTACATCATTTTTTATTATCACCTATTTTTATTGTCACCATATGTTGTATGCATTTGGTGGCAATACTCAAGGGTATGGCGAAGGCGGAACATATGGGGAAACTCAAGGTTGCTCAGCGAGCGATGAGAGGAGAGTAGAGAGCTATAGACGGGGTCTCTCTGCGTGATAGAATCCGAAATGAAGATATCTGCAACAGAACCAAAACAGCCGACATAGCTGAAGTAGCAGTGCTATGGCACTGCTACTTCAGCTTGAGTAGCAGTGCTATGGCACTGCTACTTCAGCTTGCTTATATTCTACAGCTATGTGTAGCTCGTAGAACCGACAACCGCTGGGGAAAGAAGGTTCTCGAATGGCGCCTCCGTGCTGGTAGACGCAGTGTGGGACGCCGCTCCAATAGACGGAGCGACGATCTCAAGAAAGCTGTAGGGAGGCGATGGATGCAGGTCGCTCAGGATCGGGGCGTTTGGCTCTCTAGAGTGGAGGCCTATATTCAGCAGTTGACGAATACGGGCCGATATGATAATGATGATGACTCGAGGATATTGTTATTTGGCAGCCATCTGCGTAAGAAGTCCTACTTCTCTTTCACAAGAGCCTTGTTTGTTAGTCGACAGTATGCACCACGTACAGGCCGGCTTTGGCTCTAAAGATTGCTGATGTTGTAGCGGCGGGATTATGCTCTTACATATAAGTAAGACTACCAGACGTGAGGTAATGCTGCGTTTGCAACAGAGCTGTCAGCCTGCGAACCTACGTTAACCGTTTTGCATCAGACGGGCCGTGTGATGTGATTATTGTTACCGTAGCCATATTATATATGCTTGTTGCGCGTTTGACGTGGTATAAAAAATAGTTGTGTGTAAGGTCGGTTTATGGACGATATTTTTACGTGATATATTCATAAGAAATATAAACCGATCATGCCTTTATATCGCTTATTCCGCGCTCTCGCTTGCACGCTCGACTCAGGCGAAACGTGACAATGGTAACGCTTTTTTATTGCGTGCAGCCGGCGTTATTCGATTTATAAGACGTTATTACGTCAATAATAAAAATTGTTTAATAGTACCTACTTAACGTTGAACAACATCAACCAATCAACTTTTACACCAAATTCTATAACATCTTCACCTCACTTCAGCCACAATCCCTCATCGTCACCTGTCTCGCTATAATTCCGTTTTGAAATTAATCCCAGACGGGGAGCCGCGATCGAAAATGCTCAATATGCGCCCATAACAAACTTAGCCGGGAAATTGTCCTCCAGTATTAGGAAATAATCTCATTATAACAGTGCTTACGCGTGCCGTAATTGATGCGAGATCATTTTGTTTACATGTTGACGTGAACTAAATGAAGGTAGGTTTCTCAAGTTTATGACGGATTTCTTACTGTTCATTACATTATGATAATTTGATTTTATCTTAATTAAATTATTTACTGCAAGAGAGGTAAGGCGTTAAGGTCTCTGTCTACTAGGCGACCACGACCGCGACCATGATCGCAGCGAGCAATCATTTATATAGGTGCTGAATATAACATTTAAAAGGTTGATTACTCTGATCTGAATCGCGGCCTCAGTCGCCTAGTGTGCGGAGGCCATTGTACTACTCGACTGCATAGTTAATAATTCCTAGAGACCTAAAGGAACATTGTGTTCCTGCGAGCGAGGAGCTCGGTGGCGTAGTGACGGCTGTCAGTATAATCGAACACGCAGTTGAAACAACGTCGACCGTAGCCTGTCCATGGATGGGTTTATTTATCTAGAGCCCTTCCGTGCTTCAGAGGGCACTTTAAGCCGTCCCGGCTGCTGTCATTGTAGATAACAGTCGTTAAGCGAAGTCAGTGGCCTTCAGGAGGTTTGAAAATATTGGCCTCCGCTGACCGGCAGTTGAGCAGCGTGGTGCCATATGCTCTAAATTCCTTCAATTGAGAGGCAGACAGACATAGCCCAGCAGTGGGATGCACATCAAGCGAATCGTATGCTTGTCTGCCATCCAACGTAGTATTAAAAAAGCTATTACAATGTATTTCTTGGTATGTCTGTAATAATAGATGCATCTAAATAACTGCGTTGCAGTCTCATCTACAATATCCGAGATGATGGTGGAAACTTTATTGACAGTTATTGTTATTGAAAGTTATGAATTTTATTTTTCGTGTCAAAATATTGTTTTTAATCTTTCTTCTTTTATTTGTGTTCCTGATTCTCTCAACTCTTGTATTCGATCCAAATTACTTCTACGCTAGAAATAACGTATAAATTATCATTTACTTATTTTTTAGGGTTCCGTACCTCAAAAGGAAAAAC